>JARHVA010003667.1:232500-397500 GCA_037957365.1 Torreya grandis
TAAAATGACTAAACAAAGGATGGGTTAGAATGAATATAAATGGGTAAGTTGAAATGGTCAAACAAATGAGGCTCTATGTAACCCAGATTTATTTATATAAAGTTTAATAAATCATATGGCTTCACTAAATTATTTGATATAGATAAATCCTAAACAAGGATACACATAGATTCATTTAACAAGAAATAAACAAATAAATATTTATTCTACTAATTAAATAAAGGATATAGTTTGGGATATAAATACTTACCTTAGGGTGGACCCATCAACATTTCAATATCCCCCTTTTCTTAAGTGGATATTTGAAAGATAATGTTGTAGGTTGAAGACTTCAAATTAATAGATGAAGACTTAAGATATCCTCAACTAAGAACTCCCAATGACTCCTCATATTGAGTTTTAATGACATCAAGAGAAAAGACTTCTCAAGATAAGGTTATAAACCACCAACTCTCAAATATGTTACTTACAAATAAATGTGAAATAAAAAGAGGATAAAATAAATGGTATTGATATGATATGATATAAATGAAATATGACCCCTATATATAGTGTTTCAATACCTAAAACAAACTTAGACTCTTATCCAATGGTATCATCTTGACCAATATTTTTGGAATATTTTGGATGACATAAAATCATATGAACTAGACCAATACATTAAAAATGTTTAAAAAACACCCTTAGAAATGTATTAAGTTGTCTGATATAGTACAAGAAGGATGAAGGCACAAAATAGATGATATCAACCAAGTTGATAACATATGATATACAAAATCTATCAAATTTGGATAGGAGATAAGCATGAAATATATATGGATAGACACTTATAAAAGGTCAAATTGATATTAGTAATGGTGTAATCATGATATAATAACAACACCTCTCGCAAAGCACCACAAGCCTTTTCCACCCCATTCTCGGTGTACCCTTTAAGGTATGCACTTAGAGAGATTGGTTTATTGACAATCCATTAAAATATAAAGTGTCAATAAGTGATAAATTGAAAAACATTGTGTATACATATGCCCCACTCAAATCTCATCATGTGTCACAATAGTGTAAAATGAGATGGTGTTTTGTGGAAAAAACATAAAAATATAAAATAACATAATTGAAATGAAAATTCGAAAGTATTAAAAGTAAATGAAAGTAAATAAAATGAAAATATGTACCTTCACTTAACTTGTTAATTATATAGGATGGTGTGTATGTCATAGGTGATGGAAGATGCCCAATGAGAAAATTGAGAAGCAAACCTAAAAATAAGATAAAATTCCATTTTTTTCAAAAATATATGTTTACACCTAAATATTATTAATGTCATTAGGATTTTAAGGATTCTTTTGTTTTAATAAGAGGACCTAAAAAAATAATTATATGGGAAAAATGTAATCTCATATTGGATAATTGAAGGCTATGAAATTTGAGATTTGAAGATGTGATGTAATATTATGTATGTTTTATTCATTTCTATAAATGTGATAAAATAAATGGTAAAAAATAATAAAAGATAAGATGATGAAATGAATGTAAAACACACTAAATCTTGTGAGAAAGCATGTATAACCTTGTGATTATAAGGATAATATTTAATGTAAGAAAATTCAAAAGATAATCCAACAAGAATATGCCTAAAAAATGATTTCATCTCATGTAAGACAAGCTAACACAACTTAAAATCAAAAATAAGGAAAAAACTAAAAATTTATTATAAAAAATGTCCTATTTAAGATTAGTGAGGTCGACAAAATCAAACAATAACATGATGTAAATAAATAATAAGCTAAATACTCTAATGAGTGAAGACTCAAAATCATTGTTTGTTCTTAAACATGATTTAAGGGATCACAACCATATAATGAAATGTAAATTATGGAAAATATGGTGTGGATATGAAAAGTGATGGGTGTTTATGAGGAAGGCCTAGTTAATTCCCCAAGGTATTAAAATGTAACTCACAAACCAAAAAGCTAAGTGGTTTAAAATGGTGAAGAGGAAAATATGAAGTCAAATAATAAGAGATGTGATTAGTTACAATCAATATCCATCATGTGTATGTTAGGGTAAATGATGTAAATATTGAATCAAGGTTATCCACAGGGGATGGAGATGAGACACTCTAAACAAGTGGGAAAGGCCAAGAAACATTGACATCAAGGACCTAAGATACTCCATATAGCAAACACAAACTTGGGTTAACTAATGAAGAACATATTTAATCCCATGAATGCTATATGCATAAAAATAAAATATCATACCTTCCCATAACATGTTCCCCACTCCTCAAGACATTGACAAATTCATATACCTACTATTAATATTGGGTACTTGTGTGATAAGCTAGGTGTCACTAAAATGTAGGAATTTATAATGATATAATGGTATAAAGCCTCCTACCCTAATCTAATAGCCTACCACACCTAATGGACCTTGGTTGTTTCATAAGGCCAACTATGGAGTTTGAGTTTCAACTAGAATAGGAGATGTGTGAAATAAAGATCGTCTATTTTGGTGTGATTGGAATTTTAATATTATACTTTCTTTTTTATTTTATTTGTATTGTTATTCTTATATATTGTTCTATTCCTCTTCCATACACATTTGGAAATATTGAACATGTGTGACATGCATATCTAAAACAAGAGAGCTTACACTTGGCCACTAGAGAAGAGAACGTAAAGACTATGGTGCATAAATACTCTTATACTTTCCTTATGTGGATGCATATAATTTTGAAACTAACCTACATGTGGCTCAAGTGAAAGGAAAAAGGGATAAAATGGGGATCATATAAGATACATCCATATGATAAAGATTGATATTACAATGATATATACGGTTATAGCTGACCACAAGGAAGGAAAATGGTGCTTCGAAATTGAATAGGCTATGATATGAAAAGATGATAGTCATGTCACTAGGTAAGATACACTAACCTACATGGGATATATAAAAATCATTAATTTGTGATGTCATCCTAGAATGGGGGGATAAAAAAATGGGTTGAAGAATCACATAGAGACTATGGAAAACTAATAGAAAATGTGATATAAATAAATCCAAAGGAGATACCTAAGATTCAGTAGGGAAACAAAGACAAACTATAAATTATATAAAAAATTCTAAAGGAAAAACCTAAGATCCATAAGGGAAGTAAAATCTAACAATAAAAATGACATAGAACCCAAAGGTCTTACCTAAGATCATAAATGATAAAAATATCCTAAAGGAAAAAACTAAGATCCACAAGGGAAACAAAAGTTGACTATAAAAATGACATAGAACCCAAAGATGTTTCTTAAGATCCATTAGGGACACAAATTTTGATTATAAAATGGTATAAAACATGAAGGTGTTACATAAGATCCAATATGGAAACAAAGGCCAAATATAAAAATGATATAAAACCCAAAGGTGAAACTTAATATCCACTAGGGAAATAAATGCCAACTATAAAAATACCAAAGAACCAAAAAGGAAGCAATGGTGTAGTGAAAATGATACTAAGGAAATTAAATGTAGGAAATTAAAGAAACATGAGAAAATTAAAAATCAAACTTTATGTTAATGACTATATCGAATAAGATCATGTAATATACAAGTGTATGTATCTTGAAGTTTTATTGAATATGAATTTATTAGTTTGTAAGATGTTAAATGTCCTTATTTTCTACCTCATGTTATGGATGAGAGATAAAAAAATCCAAGAGAAATATGATGGTCATCAGAAGATGCCCCTATCATATGTATAAGGTTAAGGATTGGCATTGTAAGGTGCCCAAATATGTGTAGTAAGAAAAGGATGGGCACCATAATATGCCCCAACATGTGAGAAAAGAAGAGGATAGACATCACAAGATGCCCCAACCTACGTTATGTAGGTGTATTAGAGATAACCTCAATATTTGCATGCTTAGTAATAGTGTCAGAATATATGTAAATTGATGTTACAATAGGAAATATTTCATCTATTTTAATTTATAAATCTTTTGGAGATGATAGAAAATTTTGATGTATGTTATCAGCCAAGTTGATATAATCTAGAAAGATAAAATTCAAATAGACCATATTGACCATATCAATAAAATATATTGAAACATAAATAAAATGAAATGTATTGGCTAGTTCAATATAGTCTAATAAAATGGGATTGAAATGGATAGTATTGACCAAGATAATATAATTTGATGAAATAAGGCTAAAATGTATTGTATCAACCAAGTTGGTATGGTCTGATGACATAGTGTTGAAATGAACTAAGTCATCCAAGTTAGTAAAATCTAATTAAATAGGTATAAAGTGGATTATATCAAGTAGGTCAATATAGTCTAATAAAATAAGACTGAAATGGATGGTATCAACCAAGTCAATATAGTCTGATGAAATAGGGTTGAAATGGAATATATCAACCAATTTATTATAGTATAATGAAACAAGGTTGAAATGGAATGTATCATCCAAGTTGATACATTTTGATGAAATATGATTTGAACATAATATATAATCTAGGTTAATACAATATGATGAAATAAATCAAACTACATCAACATATTATGGGTCATGGTTGGTGCAGTTGACTATAGATAAAAGAATTATATCAATAAATGTTGGGTCATGGTTGATATATTTGATTGTAGATAAATGATCTATATTATCATATTTTGGGTCATGTCCTTTGCATTTATTTGTATATGGTTTAAATTTAATGGTATCAAGTTGGTAGATAATGTTAGAAATAAGTGATTTGGGTGGATAGGAAGAGGTTGAAGTAGGATAGTTATGAGTGTTCATAAAATTTCAAAGATGATAATCAACTATCATGCATATCATGGTAGGTATTTGTATTTGGATTTCTTCATAAGCTAATGAGTTCACAAAATTTGGTTGAATTTTATTGGAGGTTTGATGACTCATTATCCTAAGGCCTTCCAATGGTAGGATAGAGGGTGGGAAAACATCAAGGAAACCATGCTCATCATTTTTTGATTTGAAATTGAGATTTATAAAGATGGAAAACCATATGAAGGATTTTCATCCATGTCATAGTCACCATCAATGGGAAAATTCACTATCATGCTAAGGTCTTCACCTCCATTAAAATCATCATCATAGATAGTAAAGTCATGGTATTGATCTTCAACTATGTGATAATTTTTGAAGGTGGGATCATACTGATAATCATTGGTCCAACTATAAGTGCCATCATTAGGAATTTTATAGGGTATTCATGAATGTGGGGACCATATTGGCAATATTCAATCCCACTATAAGTGTCATCATGGGATATTTAGCTTGGTAATAAGGATCATTGGGATCAAAGTGGGGAAAATAATCATGGGGATATTCATCAATATCACAAGTGTTAAAATTGATTTCATTAGGATCCTCATAGAAATATTCATAAATGGGAGGAACATATTGATAATCTTTAGTCTCATTATAAGTATCATCACAAGTGGTAAGATCATCATTGGGATCCTTGACCATGATAAAAGGTGTAACACAATCTCACCATGAGAAGTTACTTTCAATAAAGGTCATGTAAGGTAGAAAGGAGTAACCAATGAAAAATTGGAATGAGTTGAGGATTATAGTAAATATCGTAATATGATACATTATGATGAAAAATACTAAAAATTTGATGTAAAATGAAGTTTGATAAAAAAAGATAAATGGTATCAGGTTGGCCAATATAGTTGATTAGTAAGGATGTAAAAACAAATTATGTCAATCACAATAATGTATTTAGTTGTAAAATATACAATATCAAGTTGGCTACTATAGTATATTAAAATGTTTGTATTACTGATAATTGGATTACATGAACTTTATCAGCTAGGTTGATACAATTGTAAAGACAAATGTATTAGGTGGGATAAAATAGTCTAAAAACACATAGAATGGTATCATGTTGGACAATAAAATTAAAAAATAAATAAATAAAGGTATCACACTAGCTGATACAATTAGACTATAAAAGATATTTTAGTTTGAAAAATTCTACTAAGTTGTTATGAGATTGAACATGAAACTAATCTAACCAAAGATGGGATAAGATTCATGCCAGATTCACTATAATTTATTATGATTGTGAAGATAAAGTGAATATAAAAAATTAAAATTGAAATGTGAATAAAATCCAACAAGTAGTGGGATACACTTCAGGTTCACTAGAGTGTAATATTATGGTGAAGCCAAAGTGAAGACAATGCTATGCAAAAATTGGAAATGTGAAGACAATAAAACCAATAGTGGGGTAGCATTCATGTTAGGTTCATTATAATGTATTATGATGATGAATCCAAAGTGAATATACATATTGAAATGTAAATGTGAATATAATACAACCGGGTGTGGGATAGGATTCGTGTTGGGTTCCCAATAATGTATGCACAGTCTAGGATAACCTAAAACTATCCTCTTTTTATCAATATACTAAGACTTTAATAAGGTCAATCAAATAGATCATGTGATACTTGGATGATCAAATAAGGATTAAATGGTTTCCAAAAATATAGTGGATGGAAGAAAACAACATTAATTTCAAAAGGAAAGGGTTCCAAATCCTAATCATATGACATAAGGATGTAGCTCTCAATATACCTCAATAAACATATACTATGGTTTTAAAGTAAATGACTAAACTAAGGGTGGGTTATAATGATTATAAATGGGTAAGGTGAAATGGTCAGTCAAATGGGGGTCTATGTAATGTAAATTGGATTATTAAAAGATAACTAATCCTATGGATACACTAGTTTATTTGGTATAGAGATATCCTAAACAAGGAGACATATACATTCATTCAACATGAAATAAGTAAAATAATTATTACTCTACTAAGTAAATAAAAGAAAGAGTATAGAGATAGAAATATTTACATTTGGGTGGACCCATCGATGATTAAATCTCCCCTTTGGATCAAGTGTCTATTTAAAATAGAATGTTTTCAGTTGAAGACCTAAAATGGTTTGATGAATACTTAAGATATATTTAGATAGAAAATAAAAATGACTCCTATTGAGCTTTAATGACACCACAAGACTCAACATCTCAAGATAACGTTATACACCACCAAATCTCCAAAATGATACTTGAGGTGGATGTGTGATTGAAATTAGAGAAAATAAATGGTATATTATATGATATGAATGAAATATTACCCTTCTACATAGTGTTCCAATATCTAAAACCAACTCTAAACTTTGAGATGACAGTATCAACCCAATCGATATAGTTTGAAGATGTTGACTAACATAAAATGGCATCCAAGATGATACATTAAAAATTTGATAAAACACACTTAGAATTATATCAGGTTGGTTGATATAATACAAGAAGTATCAAAGCATAAAATAGATTGTATCCACCATGGTGATACCATAGGATATAGGGAAGCTATCAAATATGGATAAGAGAGAAACATGAGAGACATATGGATAGACACATAGAGGAGGTTAAATTGATAATTATAATGGTTTAATTAGGATATAATAGTAACATCTCTTGAAAATCACAATTATATTTTACCTCCCCATTCTTAATGCACCATTTAAGGCATGCACTCAAGGAGATTGATGTGTTGACAAGACACTTCAAGATAAAGCATCAGTAAATGATAAAGTGAAAAATATTAAGTGTATAAAAGAACAACCCTTGGTATATTTTTATAATGTAAATATTGATATAATGGGCATGAAATTTTATTTTTATTTTTAATTTTTATAAATGGATTATATAAAATATTTCCTTGCCTTTCTTAGAAGACCATTTTTTTTGATACATGTGATTATGTGTGGTTTAGGCACCACACCATGAGTGTTGAAAATAACACAAATAAGGTCATTATCCCTTTTGATTCATCTAAGTAAATAACATATGTTGAGTTATAAAACCTATTATATAAATATATTGATGATATATAGGATCACTACATAGATGAGTAATGATGTAGATATCGTGTATGATGGTATCTTGAGTTGGATTAGTGTTAGCAAATTTAGTTCAAATTTTGATTAAGAACAATGAATCATGGGAGTACATGAGTTATCAAAATGATAGTGTGTTACTTTAAGGTGTAATGTGATTGATAATGATGTGTTGGAATAAATTATAAATATATTGAAACACATAAAGGCAACACTACCTAGATTAAAGAAAAAATGTAGCTAATAAATTGATTGGAAAGTGAGCCAACATGATTACTAAAAGGAACCCCTAAAGTTAAATCATGATGGCACGAAATTGGTCTTAAATTTTTAGCTTTAAAAGATAATGTTCCATATAATAAATGGTATCCTAACAAAACTCCCTTGTTATGAAGACTTGATTAGTGCATTATCATTATTCCACTAGTTGGAGATGTGTTTACTTCCTAAGGTAAAAAGAATTAGTTATTTGACCTATTTTTTTAGAGATAAATTAGATATATGGTTGAAAAAATATATGGATAATTTAAAATTTGAGACCAAGTTAAGGAGGTACTCTTGTATTATTTCCATCATGATAGTAGACATGGGAAGCTCCCACCTTATATAGTAATTTTACCCCATATGAGCATGTTTCCCTTTTCAAGGAGGTGTGGGTTTTGAATATTTGGAATGTTTACCCTATACTATAGGTCCATTCCTTATGTATTAATTTAAATTCTTCATTTTCTTATATAGTTATATCATAATAAAGAACAAGTTCAAAACAATTCAATATATTATTTTTGGATAAGATGACTAGCTGAAGGACCATATAAATAAATGTTCTTAGACATATTTTCATGAATTACTCACCCTAGAGTAAAAAATGTGGTTTGTTTAATGGATTCAAAGAGTATAAAATAAACAATATAAGGATTCATATGACTGATATATTATAAGGAATAATTTCATCGTTAGTGACCATATCTTGATGTATGATTCAAGGTATACGAAGCACCTTGTAAAACTACATATGTATTGGTTGGGTCCTTCTGTGGTCACTCAAGTCCTAGAAAATGGTGTAGTCAAGTTGGTATTTTTGGATGGTATAGATTTCTAATATTTATGCATAAGAATTGACTTAATTCATACTTCCTTCCATATGAATTATTCTCTTATGTCTATAAATAAATAAGGTCATCATGACAAATTAGATAGGTTAGGATTAGTGGTTTGTTTTAAACTTTGGTAGGATTAAGTATGTTATGTGAATATTTATTAAATAATGACACCTTAGACTACATGAGGATTGGATCAATAATACTAGTATTGATTTTGATTTTATCTAGTTCACTTGAGATAACCTTATTTCCATGGCATGCATAGTGAATAATCATTGGTTTCACTTACACCATCAACATAAAAAATAATGTATGGGAAGGTATAACATGATCATCTAGTGTGATTCAATGTCAACTAGCTAATTATATTGTATGGATATAATGTATATTAAATTTCATCTATCATAAAAATATGGGGCAAGGAATGAGTGAAAATAGGTAAGATGACAAGGAGATCATAGTGTAATGAAAAAAATAGGATGGTGAGGGATATTACCACTAGATTCGATAAATATACTAGTGTACATAATTAAGTGTATGCTCATTGAGGTAGGTAGACATCAACTAGTGTAACTAGGTGGAAATAAGAGGTGTGAACATAGTAAAAATAAATAAAGCTATCTAAATTAATGGATATATAATCCATGTGATTGTAACACATAAGACACCTGAGACCTATGAAATATTGCACATGGAACTCATCAACACAAGGCCTAATAAAAATAGGTAGGATGGGACACTTATTATGATTGTTAACATGTGAGATCAACTATAATTACAAAGTAAAAATTTAAATTAGTAGTCCCATTATTTCATTAGTGTAACAATGAATTATTAAAAGTGAGATGAGGGGAGAATGTGCTTCTAGCTAGATAGTTGGAGAGACTACACTCACATGTGTGAAGGAAACCTAGTCATACATTACCATGAAACCAAATAAGATAGTAAATAAATGGAACACGCAACATGATATTTCCCTAGGAAGTATCCCCATAGAACCAATATTTCCAATGCAAGATCCTATTGAGCCACCACTTATTGTATATGTTGATAATGGGATAGGTTTATATACTCCCCAATCTACGATTGAACTAATTTAATTTCTAGAGCCATCCATTATTGTGGATGAATTGGTGGGGGAATTGAATGAGTGCCTAGTATATTGATACAATCACATGATTTTTATATTTTATAAGGGTCTATCTAAAGGATTTTTTTTTGACCCTATGAATGATTTGGTTTAGGATTCATGGTTATATTATGGTTATGCTATGAGCTCAAGGAAATTGGGGTGATAAATTTATTTGATATTACACTTTTTTGTATGGTTAGATAGTTTGTTTGATTCCTCATAAACCAGTTCCATCATGACATGATGTTTCTAAATGAATATATACTCATCATATTTAACCTACTTAACCTGCATCATCTTACCAAGTTTAACTATAAGTCAACCCATGGATAAGGGTTATTCTTTCTCAATACCTTATCATAGTATAAGGAATGTAGTGGAAAGATGAACCTGATAAAAAATTATTAAATATTTGGAGGAGAGGCCATAGGGTGAATATTGATTATATGCAAAACATAAAGTTCAATATAATAAGAAAACTAATGGAAACCAATTTATTCACAAGGAACTAAGCAAGGTGAATTTTTTTAGTATTTTCTCTACTTGATTTAAAATTAATGTAAAAGATGTGTTAAATGGTTTTTATGAATACATTAAAATTGACATGATGTCTAATTATTATGATTCCATGGATGATGAGGATAAATTTCATTGGGTTTATTTATTACATGTTAAATTATTTAAGATGTCCTTTTGATGAGGATCTAAGGGATTATTCCAAGTTACTTGTCTATCATCTCACCCACTTGTATTATATTATGTATGCAGGAAAGTTGATCAAAGTTAAATGCCACAAATTGATGGGTATATAGGTATAGGTGGTGAATAAATGCCTACTAGTTATCCCTTACATTTCATAGGAATATCAGGTCCTCTTTTAAAATAAATTATAATTTTGGATGTCTTAACATCATACTAATATATGGGTTATTGGTGATAATCTCGATTTCCCTCCCATGAAATACCATGTGTGATAGATCCAAGTTGATATTGTGTAGCATAAAAATAACATTTTATCCCCATCAAAATTTCTACTAACATTTTTTGTAGGACTTGAATCCTTACCCAATGTTGTGTTGGATAAGGATGATAAGATTATCATTGGTAAGGACACATTTGAAATGGGTGAGGACCAAGACATGACAATGGGTGAAAATTTTAGTGTATGAAGTGAAGATATAGCCATGGTTCATATTTATACAAATACATGTATTCATGGGATTGGGATTATTATATCACATCCCTATTTATCTATTAAATTAATTTTTATCTCTAGAATTTAACAATAGCTCTTGGAGTAAGTAATTTTTGAGTCACCATATCACAATAATATACCATAGAGTAATAATAATTTCCCACTTTATTATGAATTTGAATTCATATGATTCATTAGGTTAATAACCACCAATAGTGAAAACTAACCAGCTTTAAGATGATAAATATTCCACAACATGTTAGGAGTTTACACCATGACCTTGATTGTATAAATTATAGAGGATTGATCTCAACCCTTAAAAATACAAAGAGGATGTAGGGTAATGGATACATAATATGACCTATCAAAAATCATAATGTGTATCATTTACTCTCCTCCATTAAAGTGTGATGTCATTCAACTAGTCACACAAAATGAATCAACATCCTAATCTAGTATAAATATGATAAGGGTGAGCCTTCATTGATGATTCAACCCACAAGGTTTTTTAATATTTTTTTTTATATATAGTTAGTTCACATTTTATACCATAGGATTATAATCACTCCTTGGGATTTAGAAACAACTAGATTTAAGTGTGATAGTTTACAAGGTGATCATGATACTACAAAAACTATAATGGCATCCAAAAATAAAATCATCTAAAATGGTCAAATATGACATGTTTCATGGGTGTGGATAAGTTATTAAAGTAGGTATCCAATAATTTTATTCCTATAGTTTATTTATACACCTTGATCTCCTCCCCCCAACATTGAATGTGACTTTTGTTATTGATAAAATGAACTAACACATCTTATATGAATCCTAAAATAAATATTTGTTTATTTTTTTACTTTTTCAATGTTTCTTACCCATTATGTGTTGGCTAATGTACCTATTTGGTATTAATTTTAATTTTATATGTCTATAAATACATAGGATCATCAGTGCATATAGGATAGGAAATAAATGAATGATAAGTGAAAGTGAAAAGAAAAAGTCAAGAATTTATTATATATATATATTATATTTAAGAATAATTATAACATTTAAAGTTCAATTGAATCAATATTTTAATAATTTTATTTTGTTGTGGCACTATTGTCAGGTTTTTTCTAGTGTCTTACTAATAGTTCTATGCCACTAGTGCAGACCCAATAAATATGTCTATCTAACCACTCTAATAGATCACCCAATTGTAACTTGAGCACTCAACCAAATCATAAAGTGATGATATTGGGTAAATTTTGGGTTGGTTTAAATATAATTTAAAAAAATTAATTCATTAATGCATGTCTTTATTTTATTAATAAATGCACACATATGATGAAAAACACAAAATAATAAATTCATGTTAATTTATAGCATAATACTAATATTTATCCACAAAATTATATATTAATTCATGATAATAGTACACATAAATTATCATTAATTTATTAAAATCATGTCAAATATATAAAAATGGTAGCTTACTATCATACAAAGATAGTTCTAATAGAATTCAATAAATAAACAAAAAAATAATTCAATATCTCTAATAGTGTCAACAACCTTATACAAGAGGCAAGGTGATCTTTTATCGACACAAGACCCAACATTTTTTACATTATATCTCACATACAACTAACAAGTTTACAATAATAACTCATACATTATGCTATCATATCCCATGCACATCACCAACTATCACTTTATATTCAAGATCTATGATTTGTGAAACTAAACTCCCTATTCTAGTTTAATTTTTATTTACACTAGCTATATTTCCTATTTGGATGCCTCAATTTTTTTCATCCCCTTATATTTCCAAAAAAATCACCCTTGATTCACACTAGTTAGCTCTCCACCTTTTCTTATTCCTAAATATCTAGATTGTATGGTCTTATTTCACCTATACACGATTATTTATTATGTCAGACTAGAATAATTAGCCAAAAACTTCCTTAAAGTATTTATTTATGTTCCCTTACACATTATTATATGGATTAAAACATATCTATGTGGTTTAATACATGTTAAAACTATTTTCTATTATACACCTATGCACTACTAAGTAAAAATGAAATCCATCCATTAATGTCTCCTTATTGTAGCTATGACTTGTATAGGTTCATACTCATCCAAATTTGGGGTCAACACTTGTTCATGTTAATTTTTATTAATAATATAGGTATAATAATAGTTTAGGACTAACACAATCCTTCATTGACTTCCATACTTTTTATTTGTATGTGATAAGTTGTTAGCATTGTAGATAAGGAGATTAGTTTCATAGTGATATACACAAACTTATGGAAATGTAAGTGAGGTTTTTAGAGTCTTAAATTCTGTGAACATGATCATAAAATCATATTGAAATTTTCTTATTATTTCAAAACTATTTTTTGTTCTTCTTGAACTGTTATTCATAATTCTATTAGTTTGTACCTTGAAGTATGTGAATGTGATAACTAGATCATATTTTAAAAAATTAGTTTTCCAAAATTGTATCTTGAGTTTTGTGGGTTTTGTTCATCTCACCTTCTACACCATATTTTTATTGTTTATTTATGACATATATCCCTAGATTCATGTAAAATCATATATTCTTATGATAACTCTCTCCTTACATTTATTGTTGACTATATCATATTATTTATTATAATTAGGTCTGATTTTTCTATTTTATTATATTAAATATGATTAGGAAAAATTGTATGTTGTTTGGGTAGATAGGTTTAATTTTCATGTGAACCCACTTTCCCATAAAAACATATCAAATTAATTATAACATTATATATTTATTTGAATCAAATTTTGAAATATTTACACATGTCATCTTTCAATGACTAGAAGTGGGAAATACAAAAACGAATGAATGATCCCATCTAACTTACAAGGGGAGTAAGTAAATTATTTAATGGGTGAGCAACATTCAAATTATATAACACATATTCAATAATCAAGGTGTATTCAACTACATAAAATGATAAATATCCAATTTTTATTATGCTTTGATGGATGTACACATCCTTATGTAACAATCTAGAAATATTATGTAGGGATAAATCCTCTAATATAAATTAGTTTTAAAATGTGGTAGAATAGAGAAGGGATGTGAATTATTTTGAAAAAAATATTCATCCATATGATATTGCACTAAATGCAATGATTATAGGATATGCAAAACATGGCTATAATAAGGATGAAAATTAATACAACAACATGGCTTGATGGCTATGCTAATATTTATTTTATTTTTCATTAGTTCAGTGATGTCATCATTTTGATGTGAACTGAACAATACATCAAAATTTGAACATAATTATGTATGTAAAAATGAATGAGACCATAAGGAAAATTATCTTAAAGGAGAGAAATTAATGTAGCCACAATTTTAACATATTGACATTGAAATTATCAATTGCACATTTATATCAAAATTTGGACATTAAATACTACATGGAAATTTGGACTAAAGAATTTTGACATGTATTTATACATTTTCATCCTAACAATCCAATGATTGAGACATTCATATATCAAATTGATGTTGAAATTTTAGTTAAATTTTGTAGTCAATTGACCTAGGGATTAACATCAAGCTAATTAATCATAAAATATAGCCATGGTTTTAGATATAGGATCATGCAAATTAATTAAACCTAATAGGTATGAATCAATTAGGATACAACACCATATGCAACCTAAATGGGTGTAAACCAATGTGGGTTGAATAAAATATGAATATAAATAACTGAATCACATTTAATAAAGCATCCAAAATGCATGTGTAATAGATAAATAATGCCTAATTAATATATAGAACCACAATACAAAAAAACATAGGGAGAGAAATGGAATATTTTGAGGATGACATTGTATGAGGTTTGTCACAAAAATATGAACCTACAAGCGTGCAACTCAAGATGTGATGTATGCCACCCTGATATTTGGATCATATTAATTAAGGTTCCAAAGAATGTAAAAAAATACTCTTAATATATATTAATACCATAAACAACACTCTTGGTAATGTGTTTACTACTAAAATATGAGTTTTTGGGGGCATGTTCACATGTTTTTAGTTTTTACTTCCTTATCTATAATTTATGTGTTTCAAAACTTATGTTTGAAAATTGGTTTATTTTTTGTATTGAGTGAGAGGTATTCAAACTTGAGGTATACAATATTACTCACATAAGCACTTATATCAATATAAAAAAATTTATCTTGTTTGTTTTGTATGCTATGGTCTATTATAGTTTAATGGAAAAGTTGATGATGTGGGTTTAAATCCCCCTTGATATATATTAAAGTAGTTGATTTATACTGGTATCTATATTTAATAGATTTTAATTTTATATGTTATACCAAAGGAGGATGGATTTATATATAGGTTTTTTTAAATGTAACACCTTTTTTTATTTATTGTAATGAGTTCTAAAACAAGGATAAGCTGAAAATCCTACCTTAAATAATTAAAAATAGTAATAACAAAAGATAACTTTGGTTGTTAGGTAGGTGTAATATGTATAAATTAATTAACATTAAATTGAAAAAAATACCTAATTAATTTTAAATAGGTTAAGGAATATGCAAAAATTCATTAATAAATCTTGATTAATTAATTTCATATTAAGAAGTAGGGAAAAAACATAGGGTTTAGTTTTGTCTTTTTTTAATGTCATGATCTAGTTCTATTCATCAAATGGTGTAAGTGGAAATATGTGTTCAAAAGTGATAGGAAGCTAACTCAGAAAATTGAATGCAATAAAAGATGTTTGTATAGACCATTATCTTCCACTCTAATCAATCCAATCTATCCTTTCATTCAAGATAAAAGTGAAAACATGCCCAAAACATTATGACAATTATGTTCACCTTATCTTGACCTATAAAAATCTCACTCAATATCTTAAAATTCTGCTCTAATCACCTACAAAGTAAAATTATTCTTATTTCCCTAATTGAAAAATAATATATGATAACTTAAGGAAAATATAATATTTTTTACAAATTTCATTAAACTAAAGAATAGTTGAACTATGTTTACATTTTTTAGGCCCCTAGATAGTGAAAATGTTGAAAAAAAAATCTCCGGGATTGGAGAAGCTTCAATAACATGTAAATTAGTTAATTTTGGTGTGTGTATAAACATAAACATATGTACTAAATGAATCTTAATGAATTATTTCAAGTTATTGATAATTTATCTATAGAATACTCATTGTATTGAATGTTTCTCTTCCTAAATGAATTATATTTCATGTGTATTTATTGACAATGAAATTGAAATTATGACACATTACCTTAATATAATGGAATTTAAATTAGATTTCATGTTTATTTATGGAAAATTAAATATAAATTATAATACACACTACCCTTAACACTTTAAATAATATAAATAAAAAGGAATTAGGAGAGAGAAGGAGAGACATGATGTAAAACATATAAATTTTACCAATAAATTCTAATTTAGACTAATAATAAACAACTATATAAACACCCTAAAATCATGCAATTTAATGACTAATAAATTACTTGGTGATATTTTTAGGTGTTTACATATTTACCACTTTGATATTTTTGTGTATGCATATAAAAATAAAGCATACAATGTGGATACAGAAATTATGTGTGCATATACATGGGATTTTTCAAAAACATTCTTTATTTTTCTACTAATGCATGGGTGAATACCAAATAATAATAATTTACTAAAATATGAGAAATAATATACCTAATTATAGTGAGAGGAATATATAAAACCCACATGGAGATAATTTCTTCCAATTTTTTGTGAAATCATGAAGATGATTCTAATTATGATATTTATCAACATTTAAAAGAAAAAGCTAAACAAAATTATGAGTTACTGTATAAAAAATGGTAAAAAAACATCTTGAATAAATCACATTATATAAATGTCTAAAATACCCAAATTACATCCCCTTATGGTTATAACTAAATTATTCATAGCACATCCCATTTTATGAGTACATAGATCTAGAAAATATTTTGAGTACCTCCCCTTATATGAGTATGTTGTATTTATGTTACTATAATTTTAGTTTAATGTTGTAAATTTCCTATAAGCATGTTATAAATATGATGAGTGGGGTATATTCCCCCCTTTTATATTCAATATGAACATGTGAAACTCATATCTCAAAATAAAGGAGTTAGTTACATAATGTGTAAAATAAGATGTGAAATCATTAGTGCAATCATATAAAAATATAATCCTAAAAGAATATAAGATCTAAAAAAAAATTGTATGATACCATCATACAATGAATGTAATATTAAGAATGATATGGCACATTTTGACTCAATATATTTAATAATCAATGTGGGATCAAGAATAATATAACCCATGTGGGATTAAGATATAATAAATGCAACATTATCATTATAAGATATAATAATATAAATCATGACTATAATATTTTTCCCCCAATGAATACATGATATAAAACATGGAAACATAATAAAATAATTTTTTCACTTTAAATGATATATATCAATGTAATATCAAACATGTCATGCATGTGAGTAATAATATATCAAACAATTCAAACATTGGAGTCATGCCAAGCACATATAAGGCACACAAGTTAATAAATTCACACCAAAAACATATGAAGTATATTAAATATATTGGTGAAAAATCAATGATGTAAAAATACATGTCAAATATATGACAAACCATGGAGTATCCACTTGAAGCTTGAGCATGATATACACTATGAAGGCACAATAAGACATACAAAAATCATATAATCACATATAATATATATCATAACTATAAATGATAATACTAATGAATATAAATCATTTTTAATGGTATGATTTCTCCTCCTATTGTGCCCACATAATATCCACAACATATGATCTCTTACCAGTGTGAGAAGTTACTCTTGTAAGAGATCCTCAAGAACCAAATGGTTATCTTTCATAACCTAGTGCTAATCTACCTAGACTAAATTCATGAAATAAAATTTTTAAATGTAAAAGGGAGAGAGATATATTAAAAAAAAATCATGTATAAAGAATCAAAGTAGATTAATCCTTATATATACAAACATAAAACTATTATGCAATAAATGGAAGTGAACATAGAATAATGCAAGAGTTGAGAACTAATTTGAATTAAGGAATGGGATTAGAGGTAGCAAGATAAAAATATAAGGATATTAATCCATAGTCACAACTATATTCATC
This sequence comes from Torreya grandis, assembly GCA_037957365.1. Classification (NCBI taxonomy): domain Eukaryota; kingdom Viridiplantae; phylum Streptophyta; class Pinopsida; order Cupressales; family Taxaceae; genus Torreya; species Torreya grandis. Next base: position 251,077 of record JARHVA010003667.1, read on the forward strand.
AATGGTAGGAAATACATTCCATTAAAAATAGAGTTTTAAATCAAATCTATCATATAAATGGTAGAGGCTTTAGATATGTACTATAAGAATACAAAGACTTTAAATTCTAAAGATCCAAAACTTTGCTCAGAATAAAAATTACATCTATGTTAAATAAGGTGAGGAATAAATGAGTTGGAAAATAATTTAAAAAATACATAGCCAACCCTAAGCAGTAGACAAAGTCATACTTTTTCTACATGATTTTGTACCTATCAATCTTCTAAGGTAGATCTCAAAATTATAGCATTGAGCACTTTTCTCCATTAATATGGACTATTCCTCTAATTTTTATTCCACTTGAAAATTTGGATTATATTATTTGATACAACCCATATTATCAATATAATATTAAATTCTAATTTTTAGACTCCAAATAAAGTGATTTGATGGTCCATTGTAACTTTTAGTAGTGTTTAGTCACATAGAATATAGTAATATTGATCTCATCAACGTTAGTGGAAGTAGTTGAAGTATCTATTAAAATGGATAATAATGTGAAAAGTATTTTATTTTTTAATTTATAAGAGTGGATGGTGCCTTTTTATTGAAATGAAAATATTTAAAAGTATTAAATTATAAACTTGATTGTAATTAAAGTCATTGGATATTCTCTTCATAAAAGTGAAGCAATTAAATCATTCTCATATCATTTCCTTCCTTAATTTTATTGCATTCTCATCATCACAATCCATGGGTAAAATATTGATGCTAGATGGATGATATGATAGTGTGATTCAATCTAGATATGTTAATATTTCCTACTTATTTGAGAATATCTTAGATCATAAATCTTTCCATGATCGAATCATGAGAGATGCTTCCTTTTGATCCTAGTCATCCTTCCAATTTGGTCCACTATCACCATGTTTCATTATTTTATTTTACTTACCCTTTTAGGTACCTCCACACACATACCTATGAAAATAAGCCTTTATTCTAATCTCTTATAGATAATATGCTTCAAGCATACCAATAATTAGAGGTGGTTAATGATAATCACATTGATCATATTTATATGAAATGGATCCAATTTTTGGATCAAGGATAATATAATGATGGAAATCTTCCATTGAAACTCATCACTTTAAAATAATTTGAAAATATTCAAGAGATTTTCATGATTTTAAATTATTATTGCAAAAATTACTTTAAGGATAAAGTGAACCTCACAAGTTGTGGTTTGATATAGATTCCACAAAGGTATTGTGAATAAAAGAAATTTACTAAAGGTTTTATTTTGAGATTTAAGATTAATGAAGGATCCTTATTCAAATTTATCCTTATAAAAATAAATAACCCTGAAGGGAAAATTTAAATGAAATTTTTATGGATCTTGGATAAGCTTTCCAATTAAGCATCAAACTTAAATATCTTATCCATTTGACATGGAGTTAGTTATAAATATATATAATCCTTAAAATCTTCCATTTTTTTACATTTTAAAACTACATTTTAAAGTTAAATTATTAATTTATTTCATTACTTTCCATTTTTCATAATGACTCCAAAATGATAATCGGTATGATACCTGCCTTGGAATACTAAAACTTAACCCCTATGTCATATCTCATATTCATAAGAGTAGTGCATGAGAGAATTGAGATCAATTATTATATATTAAATGTTGACAAAAAATTTAAATTACCTATTTATTTCTTAGATTTTATTTATTAACATTGACCTTAGTTTATTATTTCAATTATTTAATGGCACTTATGTTAATCCAATCACACATGTCATTTTTTATAAATGTTCTAGATCTTCTCATTCTTTTTCATCCATAATATTTATTGATTTTATGTTTTCATTATTATTTTTATGAATCTTGAACTCCATTATAACTTATATTATAAAAATATCCTCCAAAACATTTCATTGTGTTCAAGCTATAAGGATTAAATGAATAACTCATTTGCCATATCCTAGGCACATAAGAAGTAAGTGTGTACATTTATCATGGGGATCCTATTTACCTCATTCATATATAATTTATTACCAAGTTTTCCATGTTTTTACTTAAATTATGTCTTTCATCTAGTAGCTCAATACTTTCTCCCTTACCATGCTCTCCCCTCAATAATTAAGATCATGCCACATTGGTTTTATTATCGATCATCTAGGTAATTATTTAGTGGTGAAACATCCTTCCTTCTCTCATATACCTTTGAATAATCTCTTAATTATAATTGGAATAAATTTTATCATATTTTTTAGATTCCATTCATATTATTTGTATCCATAAGGTGAAAATAGATTAAACTCCACTCATATTGGAATTTTCTTTGGCAATGTTTCAATTTTTCTCCTATCTTCATGTTGGATGACTCATTTTGTAATTTCACCTTATTATCCATGTATATCTAATATATATTTTTCAATACATATTTTACATAAATGATAAGGAACCTTATAGATCCATCTTTTTTATTTTATTTTTCTCTATAAATGCTATTTTAGAAAATGTTTATTTTTTTAAATCATTGATCTGTGAATCAAGGCCTACCACACTTTGAATTTACAAACAATTATTATGATTGTATATAAAACTAAAAATAATGAGATAATTAAAAGAATAAAAAATGTATAATAATACAAGTGAACTAGTGAAAGGTCATGATAGGTACCAAATTTTATTAAAAACAAAACATTAATTTAACCTAATTTAACTAACATAGAATTCTAACTCAAATAAAACCACTAATTGGCAAGGAGAAATATCTACCTCTTTTAATTATTTTAATCCAAAGAATAAAATTTGAGGCCACAAGGAATAAAAATAATAAAATAAATAATTTTATATTTTTACCTTCATTCTCTGTTAAAAACCTATCATTCTTCCTGAAACACATCCACTTTTCATTGTCGTTTCCCAGTTTTATCCTGAATGAGTGCTTGGGTTGATTTTTTAAAAGTTCAAGCTCATTCTCAAATCATGTAGTGAAAATTATATATGGTAACTCCCCTTTTGATTTTAAAGATAACTTAAAATCTTAATATACATCCCATTCTTATGTAGAAGCTTATGCATACCCTCATAGTATAGGGATCATTGACTCTATAAATATATTTAGGTTTCTTGTAACCTTTGTTATGAAAATTAGTAGTCACATTAATATTGTAATAGTTAGTGGTGTAAGTGATTTGTGAGTAAAATCACATATATAATGTGAGAAAGAGAGATTATATGATAATTGAGTGATCTAAGGAATTGAATATCATGGTTGAATCCTTAAATAAAGGAGTGATTCAATGTATATAATTCTCTCTCTTGATTGAATAAAATGTGTGAAAGAATTTATTAATATATTATTTATGTTTATCTTTTCATTTTATAATATTTGGTATTAGAGTAGGTGTTTGTATTAGTTATGAGATTCTTTGTATGCACGCAAATTATCCCATGCTAACCCATGCACTCAACTCCATGAGGTCTGGCCAAGGTAGCTAATATAATGGATGGACTAGGGGTTTGAATATTTGTTGGATGGAATAAGATTTGGGATAGGTGGTGGTAATGGATTATCATGATAGAACCAAAAGACCTCATTAGCATCTTATTTCTTGTTGAGAGTGTCAAGATTTGTAGAGATAGAAATCCAAGGCCCTTAGATCTCTAATATCAAAATAAGGTAGAGTTATTGGTCAAAATTAGGCTTAGGTAAATGAGGGAGATTGGGTTAAATGAATCATGAGACAAGATACACTCTATCAAGGTAAATTTACCCATCTAATGTCATCCACTAATGTGAATGATATAAGATGAGGCTAGACCTAAAGATAAGAATAATGGGATGGATGGATGATTAATATTGAATAATGGTATATTGACATCCCATATTTTGATGTAAGATGATGATGGGTAGATTTTAGATGCACTCTTTATCTTCTAACGTGATTAAGGACTCTACAATGAGGTGGGTAATTAGAGTAGATCGAAAGACCTCACATCTTAATTCAACACTAATGGTAAATTATGTGATGATGGTGGGACTACGTGATCTAACTATAGAGAATATACCATGCCATACAAGACCTGGTGTCACAAGAAGGGTCATCTAAAAGATATGAGGTGGAATCTAGGGAAAAGTGTATGAAATTGTTTAGTTAATGACTTGTGAAGTATACTTATTGAAGTTTTGAAGAAAGGATTTAATATTTAATGATTACATGAATGGAAAGGATTGTGTAGCTTATGTTTGTTTGCATATATGGGAAATTATTTTAATTTGATGTGGTTACTTGTATATATGGCAAGGATTTTGACACTTCTTTTGTTTAAATTTGACTATTTTTAGGCCTTTCTAATTTTTTAGCAAATGAATATTTGCTTATTTAAAAATAAGTGTTAAAAGTAAAGAATAGAAAATATAAAAATAACTAAAATCAAAACTCTTTTTTTTATCCTTTTCAATTTTTGAAAATCATGCAATATAAGAGGGAAAAACCTATATTATCATGTAAAGTGTTGGCATTTCCTAAATCTATTTGTATGTGAGCTAAATCAAGTGTTTTTATTTTTATTTTATTGGTTTATGTGACATGAAATAAATGTATGAATTAAATATATTGTTAACAATTAATATGAAAATATATATGATCTAAAAATATATCAATGAAACACTTTCTATGAACCTTCCTTGTAAACAAACTAGGTTATCTTCTTAGCCTTTCTAACTTGCTACAAACAATTTTTTTCTAATAAATTGGTAGGATGAAAAAATATATATAGTTTATTAATGTTATGTTTTTAAATAGAGATATATAAATGCTTTTAATTCTTTAAAAAAAAACAAAATTAGTAATTCACAACCTTCATACATTCGCCTGCAGTTGCCAATGTTTTTATGTTTACCCAAGTGATCGTTTTAATTACAAGAAGTTTATATAGATCTTGAATAAATAAAATTTGTCGTAGTTGGAAATGAATTGAATATTTACTATGATATATTTTTTTAATGATTGATAATATATTTTATTAACTTGAAAGGAAACTAATCTATTAAATTCAAGCATAAATCAAAACTAATTATGTTTTTGGTAACAAAGATAAATGAAAGAGGTAAATCTATTTCACTATAAAATTTGATTATTTTCTCTTTTAAATTGGAAAATAATTTAATAATAATAAAAATATATACTAAATATAATCTAACAAAGGAAAAATATTTAAAATTAAAAGAACTCTAACCTGATTCTAAAATAAATCAGTTGAAGTGCAAGTAAAGCGTTGATAGGATAATCCTTGGCATGTTAGCTCTGTATGATCTTATGTAAATTAAATAAAATCTCTATATTAATGATGAAAAAAAATTATAATAATATATAAAATGGGAGGAAACACAATCCATAAAAATGAAATGAGTTAAACTAAGGTTGGTTGATGTCTTGGCTTACAAGGTCTGTGTTACTCTCACCAATGACACTTCTTCATTTTTAAATGTTTAATTGACCTAAAAATACTAAGGGTTTAATACTATATAAATCTTATTAAGGTTATTGATATAAAATTTTCTTGATAAAAATATCTATTGACAATTTTAAGATCTGAAATCAAGCTAAAATTGGCCTTCTTATAGGAAGAGAATGGATTTTACATGGGACAATTCAACTAAGTGTGACAATGAGTTCAACTTGAGATGAACTAAAGAAGGATGAAATTATAAGAGTGAGTGATATGAGAATTATTTTAATTTAATAAAAATTTTATGAATAAAAAATAAAAACTAATTGTGAAAAATGCATGAAAATGAGAGCTACGAGAGCTAATTTTGGAAGGCATTTCCATAGTGATAAAATTGCCACCCTTTGCAGGGGTAGTAGTAGAACTTCCAATTATGTTGACAAAACTTCCTTATGATAAAATTAAATTGTCCCTAATTTGATTTGAAACCACCTCTTATTTTACATAATCATCATATCAATTATGGAAACCAAGGAGCAATTTCACAACTGGTTACGGTAGTTCTACCATCTTGGGTGGTATTTTTGATACTCATGGTTAGTTTTTAAAACAATGAATAAATGATTAGGAAGTTCATGATAAAGGGGGTCAAAAGGGGTCCAAATATTAATGTATAATCATAGAGGGGGGTTAGATCTAGAGATTTTCTTGTGGATCAAAAAATAAGATGTCATCAGATCATCACCAGATTTCTATCATAAATGTTACACTATTTAATATTTAGGTGCATATAGTCTCTAAAGAATGGTGTACACTCATGTAGGAGAAATTTAGAAAATTTTAGTTTTATTTTTTGAAAATGTTTAAATCTTTTTGGTGATTTTAAGGTTTAAATTACTAAAGAATGGAGCGAAGATGTCATGTTATCTCTATATAGTGTAGTCATTATCAATTCAGCATGAACCCTCATCTCATAATTTTGTATAACCCATGCTCAAAGACTTACATAATCATGAACTTGTTGAGTGTTATTAATTATATTGTAATTAGATCTAATTTTTTAATAGTATAAATAATTATTCCTTGTGCTAGATCTATTAATTATCTTGTATGGATGATAAGTTATATTCATCTCCAAAATTGATCAAATTCACTATGTCCTCATGTTGTCTTCAACTATTTCATTCACTTACACATTTTTCAGGATTTGTTGGTGTTTATTAAGCATGTGTTTTCATACCTATGATTCAATATTTATGTAATAGACTATTCATATCTATCATATCTTATTAGTTAATCTTTTCTGTGTATTTTTGCATTATTAATTGTGCATAGTCGATAAGGGTTATACAATGTTATTTGTCAAAGTTTATTTTCATTTAGTTTTTAATTCTTATTAAAAATTTGTTTATAATTTAATCTCCTTATTATTTGGTCTATAATATTTCCTATGGATCTTGAATATTTATTTTTAACATAATATTTATTTGAAAACCCAATCACCAGTCTTTACATAAGAGTTTATTTAGAGAGTCTATAGTTATTTCTATTAAGTTTTTTTATAGGGTATTATTCTTTAGTTCCTATCTAAATTATTTTTATACATTTTCAAAATTCAAAGCATTTTTATCATAGTTCATGAGATTCATTATGTCCTCATGTTGTCTTCAATCGTTTCATTCTCTTGCATGCCTATTAGGATATATTGGTATTCATTTAGCATGTGTCTTCATACATCAATCAGTATTTTTGTATTATATTATTTATATCTATCATATCTTGTTTTTTAGTCTATTCTATGTCTTTTTACATTATTAATTATGCATAATTGGTAAGGGTTATATATTGTTATTTATTAGAGTATATTTTCATTTAGTTTGAAATTATAAATTTATTTATAATTTAAGCCCTTTTTTATTTGGTATATAATATTTCATATGGGTCTTTTCTACATAATATTTTTTTTTAAACCCAATCACTGGTCTTTACCTAAGATTTTATTTAGAGAAACTCTAGTTTTTTTTCTAAGTCTTTTATAGGGCATTAATATTTAGCTCCTATCTAAATTATTCATGTATGTTTTCAAAATTCAAAGAGGTGTTATTAGTTCATCAGATTCACTACATCCTCATATTGTCTTCAACCATTTCATTTTCTTACACACCTGTCATGATCTATTGGTATCCATTCAGCATGTGTCTTCATACATTATAGTCAATCTTTGCATACTAGACTATTCATATCTAGCATATCTTGTCAATTAGTCATTTTTTGTCTTTTTGCATTACTAATTGTGCATAGTCAGTAGGGGTTATATAGTGTTATTTTTCAAATTATATTTTCATTTAGTTTTCAATTCTTATAATGTTTTTTAACAATTTAAGCCCTTTATTATTTGGTCTATAATCTTTCCTATGGGACTTGAATATTAATTTTATACATAATATCTATTTGAAAACCCAATCACCAGTCTTTACATAAGAGTTTATTTAGAGAGTCTATAGTTATTTTTTATAATTATTTAATAGGTCACTAATATTTAGTTCCTATCTTAAATATTATTGTATGTTTTCAAAATTCAAAGATTTTCTATCATAGTTCTATAGTTTTGGACAGTATATTTTGTTATAAAAATTAAAAAGTCATCATTTATAAAGGATGTATTTTTAGTGTAAGTCAACATCCTTTTGATCTATCAAATTTATCGAGGGGGGATGTAATGGAGAAATTTAATCATGTCAAAACATTTGAAAAGACATATTTCCACATTTGGAAATTAAGAACCTAGTTATTATTAATTAACAAAGATCTATGGGACATTATTAATGGGAAATCACCAAAACTAAAAGATGTAGATGAAGTATTCAAATGGTAATAAAGAGATTTAAAATTAATAATGATTATTAGAATAGAGCTATTTGATGTTTACTTGTATCATATACAACTATAAAAGACTTCATATTTCATTTGGATGACATTAGACAAGTTTTTTGGATTGTGATTAGGAAACACAATGGTTTCCTTGAAGCAAAATTTGTTTAGAGTCAAGAGAGAAGAAGGAAAGAATATGGTGTAGCATATGAGTAAGTTTTTTCCATTTTAAATCAGTTAGTAGGAATAAAATTTGATGTGTTTGATGATGATGAAAAATTTATGTTACTAAATAGCATCCCATACTACTATTCCAACATATTTTTCACACTGAACAAAATAAATCATAGCCTAGAAGATCTAATTTCTTCCTTGATAGATGAAGAAAATAAAAATATCAATCCAGAGGAAACTGTAATGTTTAGTTGAAATAAATAGGAAAGAATCATATGTTAAAAAAAATATCAAAATATTTTTTTAAAAGGTCAACTTCTAAGGATTCAAAGAAATAACTTATTTTATTCTAGTATAACAATATGTTCATATGGTTGTAAATTTCAAATAAAGGTGTCAAAACTTGCTTGATAAAAAATTACAAGAAAATGCCATGATTGATAATGAAGAAAAAGACAATGATGTGGATATTGTCCATACAAACAACTATAGTGATGAATAATATGTATATTAAATGAATAAATACTAGAGGTTATAGGCATTAGAGGTAGGATGCCAAACAATGCCTCTCATTAACCACTAATGATGAGGTAATTTTTGATTTTGTGGTATGTGTTTCTTTTTGTTTTTTGTTTGAAAATAAGTGGTACAGTTCCTATTTTCCCAAATGTTATACTTCATTACAAACCATTATGTTTTATAAATATAAGAGTGAAGGTTGAACATAGGAGAATACCTATCAATATATCCACATTGAGTAGGTTTATGAGTTCCCATCAGTGAATGGTTGATGAGAGGCTTATGGTTCCAATTTGTATTTCACACACTAATTTGGTAGATGTTTTCCCAAAATTTAATTTTTGATGAGAGGTTATTGATAATTTATTCCCTCTCTACCTTCATATAGTCATGAAAAACATAACTTCCCATTTAAGTACTAAGGGGGAAATGTAAGTAAAATTAGTATTCACATTAATATTATAATATTTAATGGGTTAATAATATTATTATTTGTGTAAGTGATTTGTGATTAAAATCACATAGATAATATGATAAAAATATATTTAAAGACAGGTGGTTGATCTAAGGGATTTAATATCATGGTTTAATCCTTGAATAAATGGGTGCTTCAGTGTATATAATGTTCTCTCTCTTGATTGAATAAAATGTGTGAATTATTTATTACTACAATCTTTGTGTTCATCTTGTCCATTTTTAATAATTTCATCTCCTACAATAATATATGAATTGAAATACCTTTCCAATATTATCTTCCATTCATTTCCCTCATAATGTAAAAAATTTCATACTCATGATCATTTCTAATTGCAATCAATATGGAGTCAACTACATATTTTTTTGTAAAAAATCATCTATGATTTTACCCTTATTATGAAAAAAATATTTTATCTAAGTTGGGTTATTATTCTCATTGGAATCCATTTGATCTCTATAAACTAACTACCCCTCTCCCTATTTTACATCATCACTAGTATTTTCAAATAAAAACAATCATTGCCAAAAGTAGAAAATATATCCATGTCATCATTAAGAGAAAAATAGTCATTGAAATTAAAAAAGGAATCATGAATTTAAAATTAATTTTCAAATAATATTTTCACTCCTACATCATCTCTTTTAATATCCTCTTTAAAAAATAATTTTTTGCTACCCAAGGCTTTTTAGAAATATCTTTCCAAGTAAGATCTTCAAGAATAGATAGCTCTTTTCCTTTAATTAATTTATTTTAGATTAGATATTTCTATATTTATATTTATATCATGTCAAATAGATAATGTTCCTCATTAGAGTCATTTATTTTTAAAATTTTAACAAAATAGGATTCTTGACAATCCTCTCTCTTTTCTATTTCTAATAAAATAACATTGTTTATTCCATCATGTCCTAAAGAGGAGGTTGTATTCTTAATAATTCCCTATTTTATTTTTACTTTAATCCCATTTCAATTTTATATGGGATTATATTTACATAAAAAACATATATTATTTATTGGTGACACATAAGAAAATCACTATGTAGATGTTTATATTGGTAGCCTTGATTACGAGCATGTAGGCTAAGGATATTCTGGGTAGTGAACTATTCTTAGTAGTTTTGAACTAACAATAGTTTTTTAACTTCAATAACTCATTATAATATATTCAAAAAGTTTATTTATTTCAATCATTGAACTAGTGTGTACTAATTTAGCTTGGGGTAGTTAGCACGAGATTATGGATTTCCAATGTGATATTTAGGATGTTGAGATAATACATGTATCAGGAGATGAGGTAGTCAATGGTATAGAATAAATTAAACCTAATTTATAAGGTATGTTTTGACTTATAAATAAAGGTTAAATTCTTGAGGTAAATTAATTCCACCAATAAATTATATAATGATTCCAAATTTTAAATCAAATGTTCTTAAATAGAACAAGAATTCCATGTTTAGTAGGGGTTTGTATCCTTCTAAAATTATATTCCAAGTCTTTTAAAATATTATATTTAATTATATCATATGATAATTATTATCCCCTTTTATTTTTTTAATATTCTCAAAGATATCAAGCATACCCACATCCTTCTTGAATAATTTGTATAGCTTCTCTCCCAAATCAACCCAACTTGATATACCTAAGAAGTTAATCCTATAAACTAATCTAATTCCTTTACTTTGAAATATAAGTAATAATTATGAGGGATACATCTATTTCTATAATATTTTTTATACATAAAGGTTTTCCAAATATTTAATTTGGTCTTTTATGGTTATGGATCCATCCTAATTAAAGGCAAGAAGAGCTTTAATGGTTGATTTAAGAATGGGATTCCATCATTTTAGGTATAAGGATATACTAAAATTACATTACATAAAAGGTGAATATCTTTTTTGTGCAATTATATACTAATTTAATTATAAAATTATTATAATACTAAGTAAACAAAGTTTATTTGAGGAAAAAAATTGTTGGATAGAAAGATAGGTCTTTTGACTAGTAGAGTCACTAGGTAATATAAAAAAATCTTCATAAGTAAAATGGGTTTTATATTCCTAAAAAATATCATATTTTAACATGATTTATGGGATTTTTATAACAAAAATAAAAAATTAGAATTAAATCCTTTCCCACTGGACATGCTAAACACTATTTATGTTATGGTGTGTCTGCTCATTTCTACTATAAAATAGTCACAACATAGGATCTATTACTACTATGGGATTAATTTTTTAAGAGAACCTTTATAAATAGTTGGTTTTATTTCATAAACTATTTCTAATCTACCTAAACTAAGTACTTGAAATGAAACTTTTAAATGGAGAAGGGAAAGATAAATAAACAAGAAAAATTATTTATGTGCGAAGAAGGAAAGTGGGTTGATCCTTATATGAACAAACATAAAACTATTATTATGAAAGAATTAGAAATGAACACATACTAAATAAATAAAAATGTATGAAGTGAGAACTATGAAAATCATGTATGTTACATACTATTATGAAGTGAGAACTATGAAATCATGTATGAAGTGAGAACTGTTATTATTATGAAAGAATTGGAAATGAACACATACTAACTTTGATGTTGCAAACATGTAAAATTATTTATTCCTCAAGCCTATTCTTTCATGCTTCAATGTAAACAAGAGTTTTTATTTCAATAATCATGTATGTTACATAGTAATTTTGATTACTTGCAGGAAGAATCTAACGATGTCATACAAATACAAGTTATAAAGCTCTTTATTATATTTATAGAAAAAAAGTTCTTGGTCTGATATCATATGAAAAAAATACACCCTTTTTAGCGTGAATTATATGATTAAATTTTGTAACAAATTTCAATGTTGATGCATTTCAAATTTCCAATGCTTCTCCTTTGTCAGCCAACACCCCCAAAAAAATTTATTATCTAAAAATAGATTATTCTATTCCTCACACTAAAAAATATATAAAAAAGTGAAATTTATCTAAACTAAACATAAAATTAGAGGATGATAGATTTATGAATTAGTTAAACCAAAAAATGATACAAATATCACCTTTTTATAAATTTCACCTTTTTACATATTTCACCTTTTTTATATGTTTTGGTGAAAGATAAAGCATAGATCCTATGACAAGTATGAAAATGGTGGGTTGATTTATCAAGGGAAACACCAATTCATTTTTTGGTTGCCCTAATTCATGAATTGGTGTTTCCCTTGATAAATCAACCCACCATTTTCATACTTGTCATAGGATCTATGCTTTATCTTTCTCCTCTTATCACATTCTTTGATATAAAATGAAGTAACTAAATATATTAATTAAATTTATTAAATTGAGAATTACATATAGGCTATGATCTCCTAATATTTTATATTCAAACCTCATCTCTAAAAAACACCCAATACCTATTCAAGTACAACTCACTTGCTCCTAATAGTTTGACTTAGTTTTTTATTTGATAGGGTAAAACTAGGGTTTACATGGCCCTAGAACCATAAGGTGAAATACAATAGTTTTAACAAGCCTTCAAGGGCTGAATGATCAAACATAGTTTGACTTAGTTAATAACATCACCTATTATAATATATACTAACATAGAATTGTTTATGATAGAATAAATTGTTTGATCAAATGATCAATTTTATATATATATATATATATATATATATATATATATATATATATATAAGAAGGAAAAGGAGTGAGTGGGAAAATAATTTTGAAAATCTATGGCCAAGCCCAATAAGTAAAAAAAGGTGTACTTAATTCTACATGATTTCACACCTCCTAATATTCTAAGGTGGCTCTCAAAATTGTAGCTTTGAGTACTTATCTCCTTTATCATGGCCTATTCATTTATTCTTACTTCCATTTGTAGTTTTGGACTAGATCATGTACTATGTCTAATATTATTCTTCTACCATTAACTTATACTTCTCCTACTCTGAATAAATTGGTTCGATGGTCTTTCAAAATTACTATAAATATATAGTCACATCAAATAATTTATTATTAATTTGATTAGAGTTGGTAGAACCAATTTAAGTATTTACTATAATGTAGGGTGTTCTATGATATCTTTGATTTTTTAATTTGAAAGAGTAAACTAGTGTCTTTTTGTTGAAATAAAAATAGTTGGAAGACTTTAAGTTATCCAAAAAACTATAAATTAAAGCCATTAGATATTTTATTTCTAAAAGGGTATTCATTAAAATATGTAAATGTTATTTCCTTCCGTACATTTATTGCATCCTTATCATCAAAATATAAGGTTCGAAATTGGAAAAATATGAATGATCAAATAGTGTTATATGGTCCTAATATTCTAATGTAACCTTCTTATTTAAGAATAACTCACACTATAAATATTTTGGTAATTTTTTTAGAGAGAAGTGCTTCCTTTTGTTCTTGATCATCCTTCCAATTTGGTCCACTATCACCACATGTCATTATTTTCTTTTATTTACCCTTTTGGGTCCCTCACCACACATACTTAAGAAACTAATCCTTGATTTTAATCTTTGACAAATTATATTCTTTGAGATGTTTCAATTAGATTAACAACTGGAGTTAGTTTAATTTGTGACATTGATCATATTTATATGAAATAACTCTTATTATTTTATCAAACATAATTTAATGATGTTTCCATTCTATTGAATATCCTCACTTTTAAATAAGATGAAAACATCCATGGGATTTTTATTCTTGAAAATGATCGATTAAAAAATGACTTAAGGGAGCAGGTGAACCTCATGAGTTTTGGCTTTATATATATTCCACAAAATTATGTTGAGCAATATAAACTTACTATAGGTTTATTTTTGATTTTGAAGCCTAATACATGAAAACTATTTGAATATTTTTCTGGTAAAAAAAATAACCTGAAGGGCATAATTATTTGAAAATTAATGTGAAAAACATAAAACACATTAGGTAGTTAAAGACACACCAGACATGTATAAAATAAACCATGCACATGAGAACATACCAGGAACATGAAAACACATTAGTCATGATGTATCATGTCAATAATCATATTGATCACATTTTAATCATGATATAAAACATATTAAACACAATGTAGACATGACAAAAAACATATTATACTAACTATAAGTATGATAAAATGCATATTAGACACAATGAAAATATGATAAGTAATGTGATCATAAGAAATATTCATGGAAGAAACATGTAAAAAACATCCAATACAAAAATGTGTGTGTGTGTGTGTGTGTGTGTGTGTGTGTGTGTGTGTGTGTGTGTGTGTGTGTGTGTGTGTGTGTGTGTGTGTGTGTGTGTGTGTGTGTGTGTGTGTGTGTGTGTGTGTGTGTGTGTGTGTGTGTGTGTGTGTGTGTGTGTGTGTTGTAAAAAACATCCAATACAAAAATGTGTGTGTGGGGGTAGGTGGGTGTGGGTGTGTGTGTTGTAAAAAACATCCAATACAGAAGTGTGTGTATGTGGGTAGGTGGGTGGGTGTGTATGTTCATGTGTGTGTGTGTGTGTGTGTGTGTGTGTGTGTGTGTGTGTGTGTGTGTGTGTGTGTGTGTGTGTGTGTGTGTGTGTGTGTGTGTGTGTGTGTGTGTGTGTGTGTGTGTGTGTGTGTGTGTGTGTGTGTGTGTGTGTGTGTGTGTGTGTGTGTGTGTGTGTGTGTGTGTGTGTGTGTGTTGAAAGTATATAAATGAGTAAGTATATTGATATGAATAAAGGATGTGCCCAAAATCATGCCCATAGTTTCCTCTAATCAAACAAGGAATGGACCCTCAACCTAATATGAAGCCGTAATCATGAATTTTTTATTTTCTAAAATTAATATATACATCTATCTCAACAACCACATTAGTATCATATATTAAAATTAAGTGAATTAATTCCTATATCTATGTGTGTGTGAATTGATTCCTATATCATAAGAAATATTCATGGAAGAAACATGTAAAAAACATCCAATATAGAAATGTGTGTGTGTGGGTAGGTGGGTGGGTGTGTATGGTCATTTGTGTGAATGTGTGTGTGTGTGTGTGTGTGTGTGTGTGTGTGTGTGTGTGTGTGTGTGTGTGTGTGTGTGTGTGTGTGTGTGTGTGTGTGTGTGTGTGTGTGTGTGTGTGTGTGTGTGTGTGTGTGTGTGTGTGTGTGTGTGTGTGTGTGTGTGTGTGTGTGTGTTTTGAAAGTATATAAATGAATAAGTATATTGATATGAATAAAGGATGTGCCCAAAATCACCCCCATAATTTCCTCTAATCAAACAAGGAATGGACCCTCAACCTAATATGAAGCCATAATCATGAATTTTTGACTTTCTAAAATTAATATGTACATCTATCTCAACAACCACATTAGTATCATATATTAAAACTAAGTGAATTGATTCATATATCTATGTGTGTGTAATATTATTATGATGCATCTACCCTAGCATAGATAAATGTATCCAATATTTCTATAAAAAAAATAAGTCATATCATAACTTAAAGAGATATTTTCATAAGAAATTATATTAGAATATAGGGTAAATGAAGTAGGTAATTTGGATCATGTAGTTATATATCACTATGGATAGAATACTTTATATCATGAGAAATAATATGTACATGATCATTTGCATGTGTCAATGAATTTGAAATAGGATGGATAGTAAGAGATTGAGAAATTATTGTATTGTGGGAAAAGGTTTGATGTATGTCTTATTATGAGACATACATTATACTTGCATCATATACTTCCTAAATTGAATTACAAGGGAGTTTATTTTATTGGTGATATATTGGAAGTATTTCTATTGTTAACAATGTTTTGATGTGTTCTATCACCCAAATATTTTTTTCACACCATAATGTATATTACTAATTCTCCAATGTGTTTGGTCATTCACGTGTCCACACTTAGAATATTTATGTCAATTATCATTATAGTTATAATTAATTAATTTTTTAAATGGATGAACATTTGGAATAATGGGATATATTATCATTGGAGGATGGTGACTATAACAGGAGGAATTTTTAATTATGGAGTGGGAAGGAAGGCTCAAGAAACAAAGGAGGAGGTGAGGATGATGGGGAAGATGACGAGAGGGTCATAAAGGACTGGTGATGGGTTATAGAGTGAAAATGGGTATTTGGCATCAAATCAAGTGAACACAAAATAGAGTTAGGGGGAGGATGAGGATAAATAATCGAACCAACAATAGGAGGCAAAATGGATGGAGCCCAAATGTTCTCATTCTTTCATCAAAGGTAGTGATTAGGAATCAAGAAAGGATATTGGCCCTTCTTTGACCCTCCCTCGAATGGTAGGAAGCTAAGAGTTGGGAGTGCTTGTTCAATGTCCAAGTAAACATAATGGTATAAATCCCACAACAATATGGCATAATGGTATGCCTTATAGGTTATACACCTTTTATGCCAAGAATCAAGTGGGCTAGAGAGCAAATGGTGACCTTTGTAGCCCTTGGTTACTTGGATTTAGTAATTTCATGCTCTATATCATTGATCTGGTCATTTGTTGGTGGTGAAACATTAGTGTTAAGTTTTTTAGATAGGATTGGATTGTTGTTTTGAATGGGTATGGGAATAATAAATATAAGGAATGTCATAGGTATTCCATTTTTATTTTGGTCTTATTTGGCATGGATGTCTATTTTTGGACCTTATACAGGGTGGATGACGAAGGATCCTACCCCAAAATTCTTTTTTAGGGTAAAATGGGTATTAGAGAAACCCAATCCCCTATTTCATTAAGTGGCATGTATATTATAAGAGTCCATGATTTGACCCTACCTAATCACTTGGACAATGGAAAAATCCATTTATCTCATCCAAACATGGTAATTTCTTCGGCCTATTTTGAAGTGATAAACTCTATGGACAGTTAGTTTCTAGGTTTAGAAGGACCCTACTTTATACATCCTCCTTTTGCTATTTAAGAGTGGATGTCAGAGGAATCGATCCTTGGTTCCATCAAGTAACAAGATTCCAAGTTACCATTATAGTATATTATGGAATCATATGTTTTATAAATGAATCCTTCTTGGGGGATATGGTAGTATGTATGGAATGCAAAGGAAGGGTGAAAAATGATTTGTGGTTTAAATTTGGGGAGGACCCTTCTTAGTGTAAGTTAGTCTGGTTTGGTATAGATATAAGATTCCCAACCAAATCATGTCCTACTAGAGTGGATGATAGAGGAATCCACCTTATTGGTTCTAGTAGGAGGAAATGACTCCTAGTGGACTCTTATCTTGTAGGGTAATCCTCTAAAAATTACTATCGAAGGATATTTTGTTCTCTAAGTTTCATTATGATGTAACATCCTTAACTATACTAAGTTTTTTGGAACCATTAAAACCCTCGTCTAATGGTTATGGGAGCCTCAAAATCCCCTTGTTATGCTTTGTAAAAGTTGATAATCTTAGTGGGAGGAAAAACCCACTTGTTGTGATTTGGGTGTGTGGAGGTTGGGTGAAGGACTCAGGTGGTGAAAGACCTTATTATATGGATGGAATTCTATCCTATATTTTTCTTAGGAATGACATAATGAATTATGTCACCCCTTTGAGATTCACTATTTTATATCATCTTTGTGTACTCCAAGTTGTGGTAACCTTAAAACCTTCAATTGTGGGTACCTTAAAACCCTTGTGTTTCAATTTGTAACAACTTTGAGTTCTTCAAGTTATAGGACCCTTTAAAACCCCTAATTTTTGGTAAATTAAAACTCTCTTAATTCACAAGGTTTTGGGAGCCTCTAAACCCTTTGGTTATTTCTTTTTGTGATTCACTAGGTTGCGGGATCCTTAAAACCCTCATGTTTTACCAAGGTAATGGGAACCTTTAATCCACTTGCTGTGTTTTCTCAAAGTCTAGGGGAGATTACAAACCCTCTTTATTTTACTCAATTATTTAAGGGATCCTTTTAACCCTCTTCATTATACTTGGATGAGGGTCTAGTTATCAAAACATTCACTTACCTAGTTCATATCTCTAGTTTCAAAAGCATTTACCTCATCAAATAAAAAAATAATTAATTCCTTTTTTAAATGGATGAACATTTGGAATGATGGGATATATTATACCATGCCCTCTTTTTCTAATTCATTTACCACTTTAATCTATTTTTTTACACATTCAAGTCCATATGTATATTTTTGTAAGTTTTTTTAACATTACTATCTATGACACAACCATAATCTATCATTGGTTTTTAATCCTTAACTTCACTTTTTATTTCCTTTGCATTTTTTGAAGAAAAAAATGTATTTTTTTAATATTTAGGAGCTATATAAATAGAATCAATACCAAAAACATTCATATCATCTTTATATCATGTAGGATCTATTGGCTTAAATCTTAGTTTTAACAATATCTTGTCAAATTAATTATTTAACCCCAAATTTAGATATATGTGTGGTTTCTAAGGATAAGATGTATTAGATTAAATTTTAGACAAGGATGGTCAACTAACCTAATGATAAGTCCAATTAATACAAAACTCTTAAAAATAGTATTATGAATTTATATAATTGAGATTGATAAAATATAATATAATATATCTATTAATAGATATTGTAATGAATAAGGAACAATGATACTTAGTCATTTTACTATACTCACACAATTATGATTTGGAACAGGCTAGAAGTGGAATATAAGATGATCCTAAAATAGTCATCTGATTCTAGGAATATTCTTTTTATGGCCTTGGATACTTACACTGAATCTAGAAATTTGCATTGATACATGTGTCTAACCCTACCATAGGTTTCCTATACAAAATGCTAAGTAAATATAGATGTGAATAATTAGATCCTTCTAGGTTTTTCACCTTTATTTTGATGTATTTAGGTCATGCACACAAGTTGTCTCTATTTGTCAAATGATCAAACCCCAGCGTATTCACCCTTGGAGTGATTGTGGGAAAAATGGGTTAGTGGGATAATGGTGTCGAGCTACCCTAAGGACCCCTTTATCAATGGGTGTTTCCTAAATAGATAATACTCTAAAAAGGAACTCAAACTTATTTATTTATCTCCTACATGTTTGTTTGTGTGTTCATAAGGATGCAATGTGTAATAATCAAAATACATGCAATGACATAGCTTGTAAATTAGAAAATATGTCTCATGAACTGCACTTCAAATTCTTCAAAATTATGTAAATGTTTATCCTATGAATAATATATAAATAGGTATGAATAGGACAAGTTTTATCACTTGAATGCTTGATTGAATGCTTCTTGGTGAGTTTCCTTATGAGTGCCCAATGTTTTTCTAGGTGAGGAATGAATGAGGGTTGATCTTATATATATACCAATCCCTTTTATAAATATCTTACACGAAAGAACTAGGTTAACCTTTATAATATGTTTCATTTGAAAATTAGATGAATTTTTGGCACTAGACACTTTTTAGGAAAATCAGACACTTGCATCAACACATGTGTTTGTCTGGGATGCAAGTGTCCATGCATCTAGAAACTAGGTACAAGTCCAAAACTATTAGTGACAAATAATAATTAGGTTTATATCTGTTTACATATTATATAAGTCCTAGTCATTATAACAATGGTCTAACTAATAGATAATAAATTTATGCACAAATATATAATGAATGTGAGCCTTTCAATAGTGAGCATGTTAACTAAAAGGTATTGCCATGATAGGTATTTTCTAAGTGTATAAGACTAAAGTACTACATAAATCATATTTTAATAACTATAGAAATCAAATATATATCCATTATATTCTTTCCCTTTTACAATTTTTATACATTCCCCAAATTTAAATGGTGTGGCACAATCCATGGGAATAAATTTCTTAGGTCTCACTATTATTTATTGATTATTATCCAAGTGAGGTTTGATCCTCTTAAAAAAACTAAAATATAGATCATCTATTGGAAATGTATAAATAATTATTTTATACACAAATTTCAAATATATGTGTAAGATAGAAGTTACAACACCCATAACATGAATCTAAGGTCTTATAATTAAAAATGTTTTAGCTTGCATCATTGGATATGACATGGCATTCAGTCACTATTTCCTTTAGAAAATGATTTATATGCATTGTGATTATACCAAGGGCTCTATGTTATTGATTTCCAAATCCATTTATCCTCATAAATGAACTTTTCAAGACTTATTTTTTAATACCAATTATAAATTAAATATTTCACTAAAATTATTAAAACCTTAACCATTTTCAACAAATACTTTCTTGACTATGATGTTATCAATAATAAATTTAATGCATAAAGGTAAGTGTTGGTACACAATGTCTCTTGAATATGTCTACTTATTTTCAAGTTTTATTTATTTCTTTATCACTATATTTCAAGTAGTTAAAAATAAAAGCACAGTGATATGGTTGAGAATCACTCGAAAAAAAATTATCCTCTAGTAATTTTTAAAGAATATCCTTATAAACATCTGATATTGTAAGTAACTATAAAATCAATATATTTTATTGGGTGGTTTATAATATTTGGTCACTTGTAATTTAATTTTTAGATCTTAAGGAAGATGTGGAGGGGAGCCTTGGTTATTCACTACTTGAGGATCTTTTTTCATATGTCAATTCTTAACCTTTATTTGCATTATATGTTTGACATCATAGTATATAGTCATGTATTGAATATTATTTATATTGTAAAAATACATGTATACATGAGACCCTAAATTTATTATATCATTGAAAAGGGGATAAATACACACATATGGAGTGTTAAAGTAACTATACAAGACCATAAGATGTCTTTGAAAATATTCAAGCTTTTTACAACTTCCTACAAAGACATATACATGAACATGAAAACTAACAATTATACAATAAGAATAACATGACGAGCAATAAGAGATAAATGCTAAGAGTATGTCACTCACTCACACACACACACACACACACACACATACACACACACACACACACACACACACACACACACACACACACACATGAAATCATGGCATAATATAACAATATCTACAATTTATATTGTGAAATGGTAAAGGAATATCCATAATAAGTTAAATATTACACATATAGACAAAATTTTACAATAGTTATTGAAATAAATAAGTATGGTTGGGAAAATATACCTTTAAATGAAACCCTAGATGTAAGAACACAAGCAATCACACTTTTAAAATCATGGTATATTTGTTTTTGGAAATTTGAAATAAATTGGGGCTTGGAAATAATAAAATGAAATGGAAGTCGTGGCTATTATATCTAAGAGTATGAAATATAATTAGCACTATAAATACTATATAAAATATATTTAACACTTATGAATAATATCTAACCTTAGGGGGAAATATAATAATTAACCCTAATAAAATTTAAATCTATTTCAAAATGGATCGATATCTAATCTTAATTTTGTATGTAAGATAATTGGTGTTCCCAAAAATGTAATGAATAAAATAAAATCACAATAAATTTCAACATAAATACTTAATTAATTTTAACAAGGCTAATTATTGTGTTTTATCAAGTTTTATAGAATAAGTGAATTAATAGTTGTTAGGTTGTGGAGCTAAAAGCTTCACCAGGATGCAAACAGGAAAAGTTATGGAGGTTGCAGATGAGTTGCAGAGTGTCACAGACACCAGCGTCGGTCAAGACAACCAATGACGGCAGGAAGGAGATAGAAGGCAACCGACGTCGGTCATGGATCGGCCAGCGTCGGCACCCCTAGGCAGTCAGGGACCGATGTCGGTCACCTTTGGTTCAAGCTGCGAGTATATTACAGGCAGTTGGTTGACGAACCAAGTGTTTGCATGTTTAGAGCTATTTTTAGACTGAGAGCTATGGATTTAATTATTGTATTATTTGTCTAATTATTGTTTGGATGAGATCTATATATGGACTCATGATTGTATTGTAAAAGTGTGCTAGAAATCCATAGAGCTTTTAGAGAGAGCTAGTGTAGCTCCTCCTAGTTCCAAAGGGGTGCTGAGTGTGTATGATCAGGGAGAGTTGCAAGGTCTGCAAGGTCAAGGAGCTGATCCACCGGGGTACTGGTTGAAGAATCATAAGGACTTGGTGAGGCAAGGACAAGGGTTCTTCAGGGGGTGTAGAGATATCTACATGGTGAGTAAGGTCTAGTGATTTGCAGGTAGCAGTAGAGAGCAGGAGATCTACTTGGAGTACGGTTGTGTACTTGGTGAACTGGCAACGTGTTACTGACTGGTTGGATAGGTGAACATCAATTCTATATTGGAGTTGATTGTTGGGACCGAGAGAGAGAGGGAAGAAGGTCTTGAGTCATGGCAAACCTTTGAGGTGGAGGAAGAAGTGGCATCTTCCTTATTGTATATTCTTCTATGTATATAATACAATTGTGTATTGTCTCTCATATTCCTGTGTTGTTTCATATTTCTAGTTACTTATTGATTCTGGTATAATTCCATGTTTAGTTTCTAATACAAGAAGTAATCACATGTGTTCTAATTGGTAGAGCAAGATCCTGACTTAGTAGGGATCAGAGCATGTTTATTATTCGAGGTTTCCCTGACACGTGGTATCAGAGCTTTTGGTTGGGTTACTAACAGGTGGTTTCAGATCTAGTAGTGTTTGTTGATTACAGGTTACTCACAGGGGTTTCTAATTGAGTGGGAGTATAGCAGTGGTAGAAGGAAGTAAGCTATGAATGGAGAAATTGAATAGCATGAATGGTCTGATTGATGGAAAGAAAGAGCAGGTAAATAAAGATTGTTGGTTAGTTGTAGATCAACCGGGAGGAGCAGATGTTGCAGGTGATGTTGCACAGGATGTTCTGGATAAAGTGGAATCTTGGTTCACAGATTCTTTAGCCTCTTTCCATGCAGTTCAAAATAAAGCATCTTTTCATGGGTATGACTTTGGAGAGATTTATTTAGGAGCTGGAGAGCCTTGTCAAATTATTGACAAAGGGGAAGTGAAGCTGAAATTGCAGATGGATGACACACAGTGGTTGAAGGAAGTCATGCAGGTACCGGTCTTGGAGATGAGTCTAATTTCTTCAAGAAATTTGGGTGATGGGAGATGTACTGTAACTCTCACAGTGGATACACTTGAATTAGATGGTGGTAAGAAAGTAGGTATCCTTTATCTATCTACTTATATTACTGATTCACCTTCTGTTATAGAGATGTGGCTTTGTAGGCTTGGTTACATATGTAGGAGGGGAATGCATGTTCTGAAGTGGAAGACAGATGTTTTTGACAAGCTAAAGAACTGGAAAGCCTTAGTGTTCATGGAAGAGATGATGGATAGAGATTAGGTGAGAGAATTGAATTATTCTAAGCAGAGCAGGGTTGATTTGATTAGGATTTTGATCCATGGAGAGCTCGTGGGCAAAAAGTTATCACTCACAGATGAACACAGGTACCAGCGTCGGTCACACAATAACCGACATTGGTAACTAGAAGAATGACATTGGTCATGAAGAAACTGATGTCAGCAGAAAGGATACCGGCGTCGGCCAGGGAGACGACATTGGCAGTTAGGGTCAGTGCAGGAAATCGACATCGGTCAGGAGAAGACTGGGAGATGGCCGAGATCAGTCACTGGAATGGATATTGGGCAGACAACAAGTCTCAAAAGCTCATGTGGAGGTCAAAAAGGGTAAGTGAACCTCATATTCATTGTTCACCTTCTTTATATTGCTTATCGATGGTCAAGAACCAGGAGGATGTGAAGAGGCAATGCAGGTAGAGTCCAGATATAGTGGGAGCTTGGCATGGATGAGGAGTGTGAGTCCTTGGAGAAGAACCAAACAGGTATTTGTTGGTAGAGTTGTCAGCTAGAAGAAAGCACTGAGAGAGATGGATTCCCATTTTAAAGAAGAGAGTGGATGGATACAAGAGACCGAAGGCCAAGGCATATGGTCTTGAGGAAGCTGCAGGACAGTGGTACAGGTTTTGACAGGTGGATGACTAAGCATGGATTCAGTCAATGTCAGTGTAACTATTGTGATTTTGTTCTTACCAGGTGGATGATGAGTCACGACATTATCCAGTTACTGTATGTGGATGGTTTGCTAGCAGGTTTTGTACATACAGGGATTTGCTGAGCTAAAAGGTAAGGTTAGTTCAGAGGTGTGTCATGGAGAATTTGGAGCAGTGAAATTCTTTGGCATAAGAGACATGGAAATTTTATTTCCAGTGGAAGTTGATGTGAAGATGGTGTTGGCGAGGTTCATTACGCAAGATGCAGAATCAGAGAGCACACCAATGGCTGGATAGTTCAAGCTTAGCTTGAAACAGGGTTTGAAATCACATGAGGTCTAGTGTAGACCTGAGTTTTTCCCAATCAGTAGGGGTTGTCAGAAAGTATGGAGCCAATTTGGGGAAGGAGTACTGGAGGGCAGTTCAGTGGGACTAGTAGTAGGGATTCTTGTTATGCAGGGTCAAGTTCTTCACTACATGGATGTGTAGGTTCGGATGTGGCAGGTTACTTGAATGACAGGTATAGCATCATAGGTTGTGTGGTGGTTGGTCTTCAGGATTGATCTTGAAGAGGGATGCAAGCCAGGAAATAGATTAGATGGGCTACAGATACAGGTACAGGTGTAGTTGTTTATCTCCAAGTGGGAGATTGTTAGGTTGTGGAGCTAAAATCTTCACCAGGATGCAAACAGGGGAAGTTATGGAGGTTGCAGATGAGTTGCGGAGTGTCACAGACACCGGCGTCGATCAGGACAACAAATGACAGCAGGAAGGAGATAGAAGGCAACCGACGTCGATCATGGATCAGCTGGCATCGGCACCCCCAGGCAATCAGGGACTGACATCGGTCACCTGTGGTTTGAGCTGCGAGTATATTACGGGCAGTTGGTTGATGAACCAAGTGTTTGCATGTTTAGAGCTATTTTTAGACTGAGAGCTACGGATTTAATTATTGTATTATTTGTCTAATTATTGTTTGGATGAGATCTATATATGGACTCATGATTGTATTGTAAAAGTGTGCTAGAAATCCATAGAGCTTTTAGAGAGAGCTAGTGTAGCTCCTCCTAGTTCCAAAGGGGTGCTGAGTGTGTATGATCAGGGAGAGTTGCAAGGTCTGCAAGGTCAAGGAGCTGATCCACTGGGGTACTGGTTGAAGAATCATAAGGACTTGGTGAGGCAAAGACAAGGGTTCTTCAGGGGGTGTAGAGATATCTACATGGTGAGTAAGGTCTAGTGATTTGCAGGTAGTAGTAGAGAGCAGGAGATCTACTTGGAGTACGGTTGTGTACTTGGTGAACTGGCAGCGTGTTACTGACTGGTTGGATAGGTGAACATCAATTCTATATTGGAGTTGATTGTTGGGACCGAGAGAGAGAGGGAAGAAGGTCTTGAGGCATGGTGAACCTTTGAGGTGGAGGAAGAAGTGGCATCTTCCTTATTGTATATTCTTCTATGTATATAATACAATTGTGTATTGTCTCTCATATTCCTGTGTTGTTTCATATTTCTAGTTACTTATTGATTTTGGTATAATTCCGTGTTTAGTTGATAATACAAGAAGTAATCACATGTGTTCTAATTGGTAGAGCAAGATCCTGACTCAGTAGGGATCAGAGCATGTTTATTGTTCGAGGTTTCCCTGACAATAGTTTAAATAAAATAAAGTACTGTTTAAAATCAGAATGCTACAAATATATAATCAACGACAAAGTGATTTATAACTTACTAGATTTAGAAATATGCTAAAACTGGAAAGTATGAAGGAAATACAACTTAGCTATAAAACTAGAACATAGAATTATGTTTGAGGCTAAAAATCATTATGGAGTTGTGTTCACTAACTACACATTTAAAATAGGGTTTTGTGGTATTTCTAGATAAGAGTGATGTATCTGGACAAGGGAACAGGGCATTATTGTCCTTAGGTAACACTTATGTCCTATTTATAATGGTGATTTAAGATTTATATGATAGGTTTACCTTCACCTATGTGTTATTTTAATTGTGTGGGAGCCTTTGATCCATTGCATATCTTCTCCTTCACTTGTAACCCTAGTTTAATAGATCAAGAGGATAAATGAAATCATGATGTAAAAATGGGTTAGCTATTAAATTTGGATTTTACATCAACATTTTGTATGTTGAGAATTGCCTACTTATCAATGCTCTAAAGAGGGATAAAACTCCATGTAGTTCTCCCATGCTATGGTAGTGTGTGTGAAAGATAGGTGGAAAATGCTAAATATTGGTATAATCCTAGTGTGATTAAGTGCTTTAACCATGACTTGTGACCTTATATATGTATTCAAAATTTAGTTCAAGGTTACTAGGGTTGTATTTATTTATAATTGCAATAAATAGGTAATTTAATCTCAATGTTTAATTATAATTCTAGTGTTTTTTGATATAAGAAGCCACTTGTGTGAAAAATGGCTTGAAATGTGGCTTTATAATGATCTTTTGGGAATTCCTTCATATTGGTCTTATTTAAGTTGCAAGATGGCCCATTTAATGAATTTGAATTTAATTAATTATGTCATTATTTGGTGGGAAGACAAGATTAGTGTAACTAGACACTATCGAGGAGTGTTGTTGTCCTAAGAGAAAAATTTGTTGGTCTATGAGTATGGAACAATCTGTGGATAAGCCTAAATTTCTTTGCATAAATAATAAGGGCATTTTGGTATCATTGATTTGCTTATAGGCATGGGTCATCTATGTAGAAAGTGAATGAATCTAGTTAAAATTCCCTAAAACAAGGCATGATTTAGGTTTGTAAAAAGGGTGGTCACAAGTGCATTGTTTTAACTTAAACATTAATTTATGTGACTACATTTTACCCCATTTTATTCTAGTAATTCAAAAAAGTTAAATTACTAGAGTAAAAGGTAAAATATGTACCTAAATTTACCTATGAAGTATAGGCTTAAATTTAGGCCACAACTTTAATCTATGCTTCACATGAACCTAAAATGAAACATGTATAAATCAGTCCTTACTTAAGATTGAAATATGAAAGTAAAATACAGCAAACATATAGATAGAATAACAAGGAATGAGTTTTTTAGTGAAAATTTGGTGATTGTTGAGGGTATGACCATTCAAGATTTCTTCTGAATTGAATAGATTGGATTGTGTTTTGCATGCACCAATCCTTGTTGAAAGGTGAGTGTTCTTAATAACTCAAGGTGTGCTTGACTCCATCATTGTATACCCAAATTAGTGAAGTATTTTATAATCCTTGTATGAATTCCAATAGATTTTTTTGATGAAAAACTAGTGTAAAAAGTTGAACCAACCATTGCAGATAGAATAAGGTTCATTGCTAGTGCAAAACTAGTATAAAAATACAGTATGATCTAGTCTGGTGTATCCAACATGGATAATGACATGGATTTCTATTCCATCTAAAAACCAGTGCAAAAATTGGGTAATGAGGTAATTATATGCTTCACACATGCCCATGATATGATATCTAGTGTTTATGGATTTTGAGAATAAGTAACAAAAAATAAAATTCTAAGAAACAACCTATGTACTAACCTAGAACACATTCCATGCATGATGCCCCAAAACTTATAAAATCTAAGGCAAACATGAGTATTTTCTAGGAAATATGACCAGGTAATTATTACTAACTATTCTATATTAGAGATTTTTCATGTTGATGTCATGATGTTGTCATGGAGGTGTCTTATTGAGTGGATGAAGTACTTTGATAAGCTAGGTAACAATGATAAAGTGTGAAATATGTTTGTTCTAGTGTGCTTTATGTATGGTTGGTTGATTTGCAGTATTGAAATAGCTTGAGAGGATCAAGGATGAGTATGGTGATTTAAGCATGTGTAAGGGGTCATCCTATCTAAAGTCAAGAATGGTTTGAGTGCTTGTGTGCATGAGTGTAATTCACTTGATTCATCATTATTCTCATCTAGACACTTTGGGTCTAGTGGAAGAAAATTTGAGTAGGTAGTTTGATGACATCACCATTACTATGTGTGAATGAGTCAAGGGGAGTTGGTGATATGGTTGTGATCACATTAGTCCCTAATTATTAGGTACCATATATCAATTCATGAATTAAAGTGAAGTTAAATATTTGAGGGTGAAAAATTGGCTTCTTAGTCAAAATTTATTTTTCCCCATACTTAGCCTAATTTTCAATATGGACAAAAAGAGTTGAATAAGCATGTTGATGAGTTCAACATTCACACACATGGAGGTGTCAAGATAAAATGATCATATGGGTTTATTAGTTTTTTTTCCTAGTTTATTTTCACTAATTTTTAGATCATGTGATGTAGTTCATCAAAATATATGCATATGCAAAGTTAGGCTCCTAGTCAGTTTAATTGTGTTTTCCCATACTTAGCCAATTTTGAGAAGTGGCAAGAAGAGCTGAGTGAGCATTTTTATGGTGTTATATCTTACATGTGTGAAGGTTTTAAGAGAAACTAATAATATGGGTTTGTTAACTTTTTATCATATATGATTTTCACTAAATTTGATATCATGCACTAAAGTTCATCAAAAGTTATGCTTGCTCAAAGTTGGCCTCTCAGGTTTTGATATAGTTGGCTATGTGATATATGTTTTTGAGAAGGTATTTTAATGGTGATATATCTCACACATGTGAGGATTTTAATATTAGTGTGTTACATGGTTGGATTCTCCTACATGAGGATATCATTTGGTCCAAATTTGAGATCATGTGAGTAAGCAAATAAGAATTTATTAAGGTGAAAAATTAGCATATTGAAAGGGTTCCCATAGTCATTTTAAAAAGTGTTAAATCCTGATCAAGATCGATGGTGCACATTGCTCCAAGAAGTTAGTAAGTGGTGAGATGAGAAAAGGTGAAAATTATTTAATGACTAAGAAAATGTATAGGATGAGTAACCAATGGCAATTGGGTATTCATATATATTGATCAAAATATAAGCATTTATCACTAAAGACCTGACTGATCCACAGAGATCAATAGAGTGTGTTGAGTCAACATTTTAATATTACACGAGATGAGGTCAAAGTGACTAAGGTTTAACATATGGAATTGGCAGACTATGTGTTAAATATCAAACAAGATTGATGGTGCATATTTTATCTAAGCAATGAGGACACAAGATAATTGTATTATTTTTGAGGTTTAACTATAACCATTGCAATTCAGATATTTGAATTTAACATATAAAAAATAGAGATCTATATTTCATCCATATATTTTGATAAAAGTCAAATTTTCTAGTGTTGTAAAAATAAAAAATAAAGAGGAATTCATGGTGCATCCAATGAACCTACTTTAAAGACCTATAAGTGAGTACAGTCAAATATATTGAGCCTATAAGTTGACTATGTGTTCATGTTTATTCTGCAAGTGACCTGAGAAGGATATTCGAGTTTGTATTGATGTTGTTTCGATGTCTCAATATGAATTATATATTGTAACATGTTTTGGACTCCATAAGTATGATATATTTGGATTTTAGAGGTGTGATCAACCTATCTTGAGTATGAACAATTCTTAAGAAGTTGACTATGTGTTTGTTCATGGTGATTGTGTGTACTAGGTCAGTGTTCAAGTTGTTTGAGTGTGTGTAGAGGTCAGCTAAGTTGACTATGATCATTTTAATATGTCAAAGGGGACATAAGGAGTGGACCCGTATATTTTAAATTTGTCTTATTTTATTATTTTTCTCAACAGAGTGCTAAAGGAGTTAATGGGTTCACTTGAGACCTATGAGGGCTACAAGGGCCTTATTAAAAGGTGTAGCTTCTTAAGGGTAACCCATAGATGTTATGGAAAACCTATTAAGATTTTATTGAACCATGTATTCATATGAGAGATTACTTAAGGACTAATTCATACCTAATGGTTGACTGAGGTAGTGATTATTATGAATGTTTTATATATGGTGAAACCAAATGTGATGGCTTCTATTTTTGTAGACTAGGATGGGGGAGTGCGAGTGTGGATCTAAGTGAAGGAGATAACCTTTGAAGGAGAAGGTATAGATAAATGAGAAACATAAAAGAGTGAAGAGGAATAGACATACTAGTCTGAGCAAGGTGATGAAGGTGATCACGTAGGTCATTGGACCTAATAAACCTAGAAGAGGCAGAATGGGTGAGTATGCTCAAGGGACTGTTTGAGAGAGGTTTGTATGTGTGAATTATGGAATGAAAGAGGGATAGAGTGCACTATGTATGAGTTTATTATTATATAAATTTGGAGACTATTTTTATGACATGTTAGTCATAATTCTATTGGTAGAATAGTGCTCTTATTGTTTGAGTGTGAGTGAAGGCAAGGTGAAGACTATGTGAGCTTGGTGGTTGGTATGAGAGGTAGATCAATGTGTGGACTATGTGTATGAACATCTAGTCATTTATTCAAATCTATGAAGGATGATTTGAGTGTGTATATTTGAAGAGTGGGGTTAGTTGGGATATGTAATGTGTTATAATTAATCTTTGTGTATTGGTTCAAATATGTAATATGCTTTGGCCAATATGGAGTGTTATGTGATCCAAAAGGTGGCTTTAGATATGTTGAGAATTTGATAATAGAATTTCCATCATCAGGTGTTTAAGACATTAGTATGTATGTGGATGTGTTCATAGGTGTTTTTGTGGCAACTAAACATCTAAAGTGGTTACAATCTCCTTGCAAGGTGAAACTTACTAAAAGGTTTAGTTATTATTGTATCTTAGTGAGACAGGTTTAGAAGCACATTTTGGGATTGAAGTCTCACTAAATTGGGATTATATTTCCTTGATCATTTGTAGATGGTCTAAATTGAATCTTTTTATTATAGTATTTTAGTTTAATTATAGTTTACAATGGGTTTTATTCCCCAAAAGGGTTTCCCACATATGACATGTGTTATGTGTTTGATTTTGCATTGTCTATCTTATTCATTTTTATGAATCATGTATGCCTCATGAATTTATGAATTTAATTATTAAGAGTTTGAAAGAATTGGAATTGAAGTTGAGATTATCTAGGTTCACTGACTCACCCCCCTCTTAGTGATTGTACCTCTAATAATTGTTATTAGAGCAGGTCCTTTGGAGGAAGACTAACAACTTGAAGGTGATCCTAAGTTGGTACAAAGATGCATAAGTAGTTGAAAAAATAAAATCAATAGTGGAAGGCTATGATCAAGGCACTTGAATAATATATATGTAATTTGAATAAATATGCCAAAGAATATGAGAATGTTATCAATGATCTCAAGGTTCATCTAGAAGATTCCAAGATAAGTTTGAGTTCAATAGAGAAAAGTTGTTCAAAATAAAGGACATCATGTGTAATGAATAATTCTATCCTGATAGTGAAGAAGAAGTTGATCTAGAAGTTGATTTCATGACTACACTTAGTGAACTAAAGGAGTAGAAGAAAAGGAATCATAAGATGAGGTATGTGATCAAAGGTCTTGAAGCACAAGTCAATTCTCTTGAAGGAATTTTGATAGATCAAGCATGAAGAATAAAGGATGACATGGCTAAAGAAGCTAAAAGTGATAATGAGACTATCCAAGTTCTCATAGGTCAGTTAATGGATATAATTTAAAGTATAAGAGATAAAGAGGATGAAAGCTTTAATTGGAAACCAAGCTAGGTTCATTGATGGATGAGCACGAATAGTTTGTTTTCAAGATAAGAAAGATTGAAGAGGATCAAAAGAAGTCAAATTAGGTTAATATCAATGAAATAAGGTCTATTATAAAACCAAATTCTTCAAGGTATGCTATTTTATTTCATGGTTATTGTTATACATGTAATAAGTATGGTCATAGAGCTCAAGATTGTATAATGAAGTTAATCAAGTATGGACATTCATTGAACTATGATAGAAGGAGTTTTTATCCAAAGATTAATCATAGTTTAAATATATTAAAAGTTATGAAATATGTTATTTGTTTTATTTGTCATAAGAATGGACATATTACTATATTTTGTCCAAATACTGTCAAAAGGTCTTCAAGGTATGTCAAAGGATATAGAGTTCCTATAATGTTTGAGAAAGGAAAAACTTAGGTATGAAAACCAAATTTAATCATTGCCAATTCTTATATTCATAAGGTTAATAATAAAGTTTCTCTATAAGGCTATATTGCAAATCAGGGTAAGCTCAAGGATCAAGTAGGTAAGATGGCTGCAAAAGATAAGAAGAGTCAAACTATGGTATGGAGACCTGAGGTAGTAAAGACTAATAAGACTAACCATATTGATTCTAATAATCTTGATGGATTTTTTTCCAAGGTGGAAAAATAATTAGAGATGAATGAGAGTCAAGAGTTTTTATTAAAAACATTTATTGAAAATTTTGAAAAAAAAAATGAAGTCAAGGATTCAATTAAAGTCAAACAAGACTGTAAGTTAGAGAAAGAAATGGAGATATAGGAGTCTCCTAATTTTTGGGACTTTTAGTGTCTGTATGTCAAAGGGGTGTCTCTATATAGGATTCAATGAGACACTTTTTGGTCAGAGGAATCTTAGTGGCTATTAGATATTGTTTGGTGAGAAGGTATGAAAATAAGGTATGTTTGTGCATTCTTTTTATATATCTATCTGTTTGACAAAAGAAACTTGTGAAAAATCTCAGTGGTCCTATCTTGAGAATGATTTATATTATTGTTCATGGTTTGTATTCTCTATTATAAATGTGATTTTAAAATATCTATCTACATGTCAATTTGTGGTAGACATTGGGTGAGCCTATAAGTTGAAGGCCTTTCTTCTAGACTTTTGTTTTAGATCTTGATAAGAATGTTAAAGGCTTGTTGAATAATTGTGTATGCCATGTAAGTTTATATTATTCTTAATATGGTGTATCTCTATATGATTATTGACTATAATTGGATAGTATTTGAAGACTTATTGAATATGTCATGTTCCTGATAAAGCATAAAGTTAAGGGGAACTTTGAAATTGGTCAAGTCTTAGGATCAAAAGACTAAGTAGTTGAATATAATTAATAAGGTGTGGAGAATCAATTTTGTGTGCTCAATATGATAATGTTAATTATATAAGGTATTTGGTTAAGTGGGAGTAACAAGTTTATGAGTTTGCTCCAGAGGTTTGTGGAGGCGCTATAGTACAGGATCAGAATGGGTGTTTCCAAGATGGCATAATGAGTTTGATGTAATGTCAAGAAGATTTTAGTGATAAAAAAGGTTTGTGCATTTATTTATGATGTATTTAATATTATTTTATGGTCTAAAGGTGTACAAGAAGTTTTAGAGGTGGATGTTGACTAGAATGTACTGTGTTGACCTCATTTGTTTTGAGATTATAGGGTTTTAGGCTCTGCTAGAAAAGTGGTTTGCCTTGTGAATTGAGATTATAGGATTATTAATATGTTTAATGGGCCTAATGGGTGGTAAAATCAAGATTAATAGATAATTAGTGGTTTTTTTTCTCAATTTATTCAAGTTTTTGTCAGGTGGAGGCTTAATTGGATAGTTGATTTGTGAAGGAAGTATGTTGTAGATGATGAGATTGTTGTTAAAAATTGATGTGTTCAATAGGGAATATGAGAGTGCTCTAGATATGAAATTTTAGGTCTTGAATTTGTGACTCTTAAAAGGTTTGGGCTCTACAAGTTTTAGGTAGGGCTATAAGGAGGCTAGACATGCCTAGTTTGAAGAAGAGTGCTTTTTGTTCAGTCTCTCCAAAAAAGAAAGGTATGAGTATTTCAAGGTATGTTATTAGGTTAGTTCATTTCTTATTTCCTATTTTATATAGTGTAGGTGCATATTTGGTGGTCCTTATGATATCTTGAGAGAGAAGGCTAGTTAGCATATGCGATGGTTCTTCATGGTGTGTTGAGATCTGAAGTTGATCAGAAGATGAAATTACTTAGAGTTATTAGGGGGAGTTCCTCTTAGATGTTTATTAATGTGTTCTAATAGACTTATATGGTTTTGTGTGTTCTTTAATCATTGGTTGTATTTCTTGATTGAAGAAATTTTTTGCATAGAGTAAGAGGATGTTGTCAAGGCAAGATGAAGTAGGCTCAAGGTAAGGGGGAGTTTGTATCATCTTTTTAATATAGTCCTTTCCTATTTGATAGTATTTTTAGGTTCTTAGAATTAGTTTATTCTGACTTTGTCATTGTGTAAAACGGGGAGAAAGTTCTTATTATGGGAAGTGCTTTGAAGAGAGATAAGGTGAGCTATATATTACTATATTGGTGGGTGTTGACATCAATGACAAAGGGGGAGATAATTAGAGATTTTTCATGTTGATGTCATGATGTTTTCATAGAGGTGTCATGTTGATGGATGAAGTGTTTTGATAAGCTAAGTGAAAATGACAAAGTTTGCAATATGTTTATTCTAGTGTTCTTTATGTATGATTGGTTGATCTTTAGTATTTACATAGTTTGAGAGGATCAGGGATGAGTATGGTGATTTGAGTATGTGCAAGGGGTTATCCTATCTGAAGTCAAGAATGATTTGAGTGCTTGTGGGTATGAGTTTAATTCACTTGGCTCATCATTGTTCTCATCTAGATAGTTTGGGTCTAGTGGTAAAAAATTTGAGTAGGCAATTTTATAATGTCACCATTGTCATGTGTGAATGAGTCAAGGGGAGTTGGTCATATGGTTGTGATCACATTAGTCCTTAGTTGTTATACACCAAATATAAAATCATGCATCAAAGTTTGGTTAAATATATGAAGGTGAAAATTTGTCTTCTCAATCAAAATTCATTATTTTCCCATAGCCTAATTTGCAATATGGCCAAAAAGAGCTAAGTAAGAATGTTGATGAGGTAAGGATTAACACACATGGAGGTGTTAGGACAAAATGATCATATGGGTTTGTTAATTTTTATACCTAGTTTATTTATTATAATTTTTAGATCATGCAATATAGTTCATCAAAAGATATGCATATGCAAAGTTGGGCTCCCAGGTAGTTTGACCATGTTTTCCCATAGCCAATTTTTCAAAGTGGCAATAAGAGCTAAGTGAGAATTTTGATGGTGTTATATATTTCACATGTGAAGGTGTCAAGAGGAACTAATCATATGGGTTTTTTTAGTTTTGATCATATATGATATACTATAAATTTGAGATCATGCATTGAAGCATAGTAAAATTTATGGTTTCTCAAAGTTGGCCTCTTAGGTAGCTTTTGACATAGTTAGCTCTATGACAAATTTTTTTGAGAAGGAATTTTAATGGTGATATATCTTACAAATATGAGGGTTTTAGGAGTAGTGTGTCACATGGTTGAATTCTCCTATATGAAGGGATAATTTCGTCAAAACTTGAGATCATGTAAGTAACCACAGAAGAAGTTATTGAGGTGCACAAATGGCTACTCATGTATATTGAAAGGGTCCCCATACTTAGTCATTTGTAAAAGTTTTAAGGCTTGATCAAGATCAATGATGTGCATTGCTCAAAAAAGTCAAGAAGCATCAAGATAAGGACATGTTCATGTTGTTTAATGACTGAGAAAAGGTATAGGATAAGGATCTAATGGTGAATGGGCATTTGTACAAATTAATAACATGGTGAGCATTGATCACTAAAGCCCTGACTAATTTTTAGATATCGACATAGCATGTTGAGCCAACATTTTCATATTACATGAGATGAGGTCAAAGTGACTAAGTTTTAATGTCTACCATTGGTAGACTATGTTAAAGATTTAATAAGATCAATAGTGCATATTAGATTTGATTAGTGAGGACAAGAGATGCTTTTATTGTTTCTGAGGTTTAACTATGATCGTTGTAATTCAAATATTTGAATTTAACATTGGAAAAACTAGATCTCTATATTTTCTCCATATATTTTGATAGAAGTCAAATTTTCTAGTGCTATAAAAATCAATGATGAAGAGGACTCTATGGTGCATCTAATGAACATGAATTGAAGATCTGGAAGTGAGTACAGTCAAAGATATTGAGCTTAGAAGTTGATTGTGTGTTTGTTCTTATTCTGTATATGACTTGAGAAGGATATTTAAGCTTGTATTGATGTTTTTTTGATGTCTCATAATGAATTAAATATTGGAATATGTTTTATGCTCCATAAATATGCTCTATGTGGATTTTGGAGGTGTTATGAATTTATCTTGAGTATGAAAAATGCTTAAGAAATTAATTATGTGTTCATTCATGGTGACTATGTGCACCACGTTAGTGTTTAAGTTGTTTGAGCATACACAAAGGTGAGTTAAGTTTAATATGATCATTTAAGGATGTTAGAAGGGACATCAGGAGTGGGCCCATGTATTTTAAAGTGGTCTTGTGTTATTGTTTCACTTGAGAGAGTGCTAAAGGAGTGAATCAATTCACAAGAGACCTATAAGGGCTATAAAGGCCTTATTAAAAGCTGTAGTTGCTTAAGGGTGACCCATAGATGGTAAGGATGACCTATGAATATTGTATTGAGTTGTGTCTTCATGTGAGAGATGCCTTAAGTAATAAGGCATGCCTAATGGCCAACCAAGGTAGTGATTATCATGAATGCTCTATATATAGTGAAACCAAATGTGATGGTTTCTAGTTTTGTAGACTTGGATGAGGGAATGTGAGTGTGGAGCCAAGCGAAGGAGATAACCTATGAAAGAGAAAGTACAAGTTAATGAGGACTATAGAGAGTGAAGAGGATTAGACATGCTAGTCTGAGCAATGTGTTAAAGGTGATCACATAGGTCATTGGACCTAATAAGCCTAGAAGAGACAAAATGGGTGAGTATGCTCAAGATATTATTTGAAAGAGGCTTGTATGTGTTAATTATAGAGAAAAGGAGGGGAAGAGTGCCCTATGGATGAGTTTATGAGTAGATCAGTTTTAAGACTATTTGTATGACCTATTGGTCATAATTTTTTTGGTAGAATAATGTTCTTGTTGTTTGAGTGTGAGCAAAGGTAAGGTGAAGATTGTGTGAGCTTGGTGGTTTATATGAGAGGAAGATTAGTGTGTGGACTGTGTGTATGACAATTTGGTCATGTTTTTAAAGTTATGACAAAGTTGTTGTTGTGAAGGATGCATTAAGTGTGCAAAGTTGAAGATTGGGGTTACTTCAGATATGTAATGTGTTTTAATTAATCTTTGTGTATTGGTTCAAGTATGTAATGTGATTTGGCCAATAGGGAGTGTTTTGTGATCCAAAAGGTGGATTTGGATACATTAAGAGCTTGATAATCAAAGTTACATCATTAGGTATTGAAGACATTAGTGCATAGGTATATGTTTTAATAGGTATTATTGTGGTATCTCAACATCTAAGGTGGTTTCAACCTCCTTACAAGGTGAAACTTGCTAAAAGGTCTCATTGTTATGGTAGCTCAACTAGACAAGTGTAACAACAACTTGTGGGATTGAAGTCTCACTATATAGGGATTTTAGTTCATTAATCATTTGTATATGGTCTAAATTGAATCTTGTCATTATAGGATAGTTTTCCAATTACAACTTCTAATGGGTTTTATTCCCCAAGATTTTTTCACACATATGGCATGTGTTATGTGCGTGATCTTGCATTGTCTTTCTTATTCATTTATATGAATGATGTATGCATGTTTAATTTATAAATTGAATGATTAAGAGTTTTAAGGAATTAGAATTAAATATGACATTATCTAGGATCATTGATTCACCCTGCCCTCTCAATGATTATACCTCTGACATTATATGCTACCTATGAATCTAATAATTTCTAAAATTGACTATTTTCTACCTACTGGGATAATAACACATTATTTTGTACATGGTAAGGTTGTGCCTCTATCTAATGGAGAGATCATTTCCAAAATTTATTTCTAGGTGATTTATGGTTATATATTATGGTCCACTATGTAAACCTTGAAAAATCAATGTGTACTACACTATTAAATCTTAGTCTCTAAGATAGGCCATTGTGTATGCTCCCTCTTTTTAGGTGTGTTATGAAGCCTTCACAATAACTTAACTCAAAATAAAATATTTATGCAAGATATAATATGAAAAAATATAAATATGAGTAGTAAATATAGCATATGTATACCAGGCTAATAATTTTAATGTAAGATGTATTTGAAAACAAATAGACAATGACATTTTGTAGATAAATGTCAGTATTGAATAACATAGATAATTTTTGTAATTGATTATGTAAAATACTGAAATAGAGAAAATTGTGTATGGATGCATGATATCCATCATGGAAATGAAAGGCTATGCATATGCATGATGTCCATAATGACATCAAAATCTTGATCAAACTATGCAAACAAGTGTCATGACCAGATGTACACCAACAAAGACTCCACATAAAGTATACAAAGCATGTAAGATAATGCCAAAGGGACACATATAAGGGACATTTTCAAATGTCACTCACATGCATAGAAACATATAATGAAGGTAGTTGATACACACGCAAATATTTGTTTAAATGTCCACAAGCCAAAATAGATAATACACATAAGACATGAAATAGGAAAAAAACATTTTAATCATACATGAATAAATGAAATTGATTAACATAAGCCATTTTTTACACTAATATATTTAGTAACTTAGATAACCATTAAGATATCAATGTTTAGGTAAGTGAAAAATATCAATAGATTATATGCAATATAAAGAACTAAGATATGTACAATAAGGGATAACCAAAAAGGGATAAAATGTGTGTATAAGATACCCCTAACGATATTTCTCATTTATAGATAAGTCATAATAAGCATTTTCCTTATTTAAATCTAAGAATTGATAGCCTATGCTCACTAACATAGGGTTGGTTGGATAGGATAATAGCATAGGGATCTCTTATATAAATAGTGTGTTTTTTTTTGCTTATATTTTATGAGATAGAAATAATGAAATAACCTAAAATTGGTTATATAAATGGTCACTTGTATGCTTTGCATTCAATAATGTACACTTGTGAAACATGTGTTGACCAAATTTGACTTCAAGGTCAAATTTAGACCCTTATAGGTAAACACTTGGTTTTTTAGATGTTTAGGGGTCTAATAATTTTTCATAGTGTATGTAATAATCCTTTTTATGTTATTTAATGCCTTTTTATCCTTAGTCATGGCCTACTAAGTTTATTTATCATTTTGGGTCATTTAGTGGACTTTTAGGGGTCATAAATGTAAGTGACATAGTTTACAAGGTGTCCAGGTGTCCTATTTTCCTTTAAAATTTCCAAGAGATCATATTACCTATCAATAATTTTAGTTCAATCAGAATCTTGTAGGTTATCTAATTGAATATCAGGTAATCAACTAAAAAAGGGGAGTTTGGCACTTATACGACCCATGAGGGAGGGTGACACATGGGAGAAGGTCATGGAACATCTCTTAATATTCCTTAGGTTCATTTAAATTATTTACATGCTCTAAAAGTTCCATTTTTAATCTAAAACCATTCTTCTCCTTCTTTGCCTTTTTAGACACACAAAAATGACCAGCAGGTTTATGCTTAGTATGAACAACTAAAGAGGTTTTAGGTCAAAAAATTTTGGGAGGTTGTATTAAAATTATATAAATTAATTTACATAAAAATATTTAAATTATTAGTAAACCATGCATTATTAACCATATATAACAAGTTGACTATGTTTTCTTGCTCACTATTTCCTGCACCCTATAGGTTTTGCTCCATTTTGGACAGTTTCATACAAACAAATTGGTGATGTTGACTCTAGAGTATTTTTCTCTCTTATTAAATTATATCCATGTTTTTTCATGTTTCATGGTGTTTTTATGAACAAGTTGTCTCATGTTATAGGAAGGTGTCACTATTGTGTAGCTTTAGTCAATTTTTTCTTTGTTGCAGAATGTTGGTCTTCAATAGAGGTCTCATGTGAATATAAAATGGTGTTTAATAGGTCTAAATTCCATATTATCACCTCTTCCCATGTTTCTTTCATCACATCATGCTTTGGGCAACTTGTAATCTTACCATTCTTCACAGTCAACTCTTTTCTTAATTTCACTTCTAGTCATATGTACGGAGTTGGTTTAGCTTGTTCATGAAATGGTAATGAAAGTGTATCAGTTATCCAAGTCATTAATATATTGATAAAATTAATTTGTATGTTTTTGAAATTTTCAATTTTGGTTATAAGCTCATTCACCACACCAACCAATCATTAGACACCCATACATGCTTTTCTCTAGATGTTTACTAGAGGTTTTCAAGTTGGAATAGTGTTATGAGCTAGTATTTAAGACCTCATCGATAAAAATCATTCATTTTAAGGATTTACATTGAGTTTGAGTTGTTATTAAGACCATTCATCCACCCTTGTTGCTCCATTCCATGTTTACTGCCTCCATACAACAAATGCACACCTATAGGAGCCTTTTGATGATGTCATGTTGAGAGGTGGAAAGATTGATGTGTTTCAATATCTTAAGATTTATAAGGGTGAATTTGGATCCTTGGTGAAGGCATAAATTTTTTAACAAACCTATCCATGTTACATACTACCCAAAATTTCCTACTTACTGCCTATGTATGTTAATGTCCACCTACAAGTGGTACCTCAAGAGCCATGAAGACACTTGTACAAAAGGTTGGAATGTAATAAGACCATATTTTGGTTTATAGCATTAGGTTTTATCATAAAAAACATATATGAGGTGTCAAAATGATATAATAATGTGTAAATCATGTTGGAAGGAATAAAGACTAGGTTCAAGGAAACTTTCCCAAAAAGGTGAAAATAGAGGTCTAGGGGTATGTTTTGAACATCATATTACATGGTGGAAAAGAGTTTCAAAACATATAAATAGGTATATTTGATAGATTATATAATTTTTAGGAGTTTTAAAAATATTTGAGGTTATAAAGTGAGTATAATATAAAAGTTGAAGGCCTCAAAGATGCCTCTAAAAGAACTAAAATCCTTTATTCATATCTATAGGATTTGAAGTTTGAATGACAATTGACATCTCGGGAACAAAAAAAACCTTATATCATAGATATAATGGTTCCATTGATTGAATATTTGGAAAATAGGAATGAATACCATTATTATTATGTTGGAGTATGGTGTTTCAAGTTTCATGGACACTTACAAGTGTACCCTCATAGGAAAATGTTCACCTACAATAGAAAAGTAGATAATGACCTAACCAAGGTGTTTTGATGGTGATTTATCCCATATAAGGTGATAATAGGTATTATTAGATACTTTTTTACCTCAATTATTCA
This sequence comes from Torreya grandis, assembly GCA_037957365.1. Classification (NCBI taxonomy): domain Eukaryota; kingdom Viridiplantae; phylum Streptophyta; class Pinopsida; order Cupressales; family Taxaceae; genus Torreya; species Torreya grandis. The sequence goes on from JARHVA010003667.1 coordinate 292,678, forward strand.
AATATAACCTTTACATACCATGACCAAGCTCAATTACATCTCACACACACCTACAAGAATCAAAGAACAAGGTATCACAGTCAGGAGGAGGGAAACTTAGTGGGTAAGCTCAAGGTGCATGTAAAGAGTATAGAATATATTATAATGATTAAAAAATCATATAAAAACTTTAATTAATATTATTTTTACCTATATTAACTCTTTTTAATGTGAAACAATCCTACACATACCTCTTAAGGCCCTGTATGTACTTACAGTTGAGCGTGCAGTCTTAGTGAAGGTAAGGAGATGAATATACTTTAGAATAAAAATAGGGTTTGATAAAAACATTAAATGGTTAATTATTTATCAATAATGTGTGTTCACATACTCTATTACTCCTTTCAATTTGACCACCTACTCTTCTTACTAGCCTAAAGGTAGCAGTCTGTACAACTGCACAAGGAAACCCATATTGCTCAATGGGTAGAATTGAAGAATATAAGGGAGAAGATTTGTTTTATGTGAATTAAAATATTATTAAGAAATAATTTAAGTTTGATAAAAAATTTAATAAACATAATCACATTGTACTTAGCTTAGAGAGGTCTTTCTTAGGTGGAAGTGAAAAATGCAAGAAAACAATCCTTTTGGAGGCCTTTTTAAGGCAAATTGATTTGGTTATGTACCTAAATGGATGAATATATATTATAAATTTGGTAAAAATATTAACTATGACATTATAAAACTCATATAATATTCATTTTTCCTTTGGTAATAGTGATATGCCTCACTATTTTATCTTAGAGGTCGGTCAGTCAAGAAAAATCAGGGTTTGGCAACGCAAGCAAATGAAGCCAAGGAGGGTGATAAAATTGATATAAAGATTTGGTAAGATAAAATAAAATATATTAATGTATATAAAATTTTAATAGGTTATTTTTAACACTAATTCAAGCTTAGACCTATAAAAATTATCAAAACACTCTTGCATACAGTTCAATTAGACAAGTTCTAATTAGGCCTAATTGGTGAATGAGAGGAAGAAATGAAAAGGAGTGATTGAAAAGTTTTTTTATGGTTTTTTAAACTTTAATTAAGTATTAAAAATCATGATACACCATCCCAACTATGAAATATTAGTCCAAATAGTCAAAACTAGTAGGGTGCATGCTAAGCCTATTAGGCCTTGAAGTGACCTAGAACTAATTGGGGGTCTAACTTCATTTCTAGCTCCTAGTGAGTGTTATATATAGGTGTATCATGTTTATGAGATGTATTTAGACATTATTTATATTTTTTTATGCATATAAACCTATAATAAATCTATTTTTAGCTCAAAGACAGTCCAAGCATGCAAGAATTATGAAAATAAGCTCGATGGGCTAGTTTTGAAATCTCATATCTTATCTAAGGATTTTTATGGAGGCCAAAGGATTTTGTAGAGGTTATTAGTGGTAATTTAAATCATGTTTGTGTAATTTTTTGAAATTTCCAATGTCAGGGATTTATGAACAAAGATTAAGAGTGGAAACTACCTAAAACCATTGAAAACCCTTAGTCAAAACCTGATGGAAGAAATGAAGTTGTAAAGCTACTCAAATGGAACATTTTTCATAAAATTATTATTTTAGGTTGTATAATACTCTCTTAGGATACTCAAAATTAGGATTAGTTATACAAAATTATATGGATGGAGTGCAAAATAGGGTATTTTTGATAGTTTTATGCATTATACAAGTTCTAAGAACATTCAAGATATCCAATCAAGTTTGGGAGGAAGATATGTAATTTTAATAACTCACTATGGTAATTTAATTCCTTTAAAAAACTCATAATTTTTTAAACAATATCTCTCATCTTAGCCATTCAAAATTGGTATAGTGAACATGATGGTGAGAAGTGTGAAAACTTCAAATGAATATGCTTTTAAGGTGTCCCTAATGCCTCTAATTAAATTTAGGGTATTTAAAACTTTCATCCACTCTATCTTATAAATATTCATGGAAAACCTATGTATTTTGGAAGCCAAGTTTACAAGGTGTGTGGAAGAGGAGTTTTCTTAGACTGTAGATGGTAATGGCTCATCTATAGAAGTTTCTAGATGGCTGGGACTATAACCAATACATGGAGAGGAATGTATAGAAACCCTCCATATCATTCCAATAATCATACCTATACCTATTAATTATTGGGATGTTCAAATAGGTGTGGATGATGAAGGCAATTTTTTGAGCCAACATAGGGAGTTTCATGCCATTTTCTATGAGTTTCAAGACTTGTATGGACATTTATACTTCTTAACATTGCATGGTTAATTTCACATCTCCTTATAATGCATATTTAACCTCTTTTCTAAAATTTACAAGTGTACAAGTGACCTTTGGACTTTCCCTATCTCACCCTTCTCCCAAATGTTATAAGTAGTGACTCTTTTGAATCTTTTGAGCAGCCTCTATTGGTTAATGGTGAAACCCTAGAAATTTTTTTTATTTTAATTATTATTTACTAAATTAAAAATTTAATTTTCCTACTTACATGCTTTATAATTGAGTTTTGTTATAATATTATTGGTCTTATCTATTAGAAGATGATCTTTTTTAACATATTATCCTTAATTGTTTAACAAGTGTGCAGAAGATTAATTTTTACAATTATTTGTTAGTGTTATATTTTAGTGTATAAATGTATTATAATTGTTCTCTTAGTTTATTCTCCAAATTATCATTCATCATCCCTATTATACATCAATATACCTCTTGAACCTAGCATATGAAACATTGATGTAACAATCTATCTTGAGTTATGAGTTTTATGTAATAAAAACTTTGATTTGCTCTAAATAGTATAATTTAATTCAATAGGAGTAAATTAAATATTGGTGAATCATTTTTATATTTATAAGTTTGTCTTATTAACCCTTTTCATGAAAATTTGATACGTGAAAGAGTGTTTCAAAGAATGTATCAAGGGAACTAGGCCTTCCAGAGATTCATCTCACCAAATTGATTACCCATAGCAAGTGATATGTTTCCATTATACCACTTGGATGAGGATATATGAGACATATCCTCAAGGAGTGAAAATCCAAGTTACAACATGTATGATATGAAACTAGATAGAAATAAGGATTAAATAACTATACACAAATTAACCAATGTAAATGAACTAAACATAAACATACATAGGTTAGAATATTTGATTTTTTTTTTTTAATTTTTTCCTATATGAACTAAAAAATAATATAAATAATGATATTAAATGATGAGTCTTGTAAGGTACTCATAATCAATGGGCCTTGTGTCTAGTATAGGAATTGTGACCTTTCAAAAATGTAAAGTGACATATTATTGTAACTAAACTAAGCTAAATTCAAATTTTGAATACTAATTTCACATTGTATTTTAGGTGTGACTATCATAGTGATGATTTTTAGCATATTGGGATTGTTGTTAAGTAGGATAAACTCTAAAGATTTTGGGAACCATCATGAAGTGTATGAATATTGTGTTGGTGTTTTATGTGAAATACCCTTAGTGCCCTAGAGTACCAATCTAGAACATGTAGGAGTAGAAAGAAGCTCTCTATAATCTAATATAAATCTCTACTAAAGTGTTATTTCAAGAGTAGGCCTCCTTGGAAGGGTAGATATCTTATTTTAAACTCTTTGAGTAGGTGTCACATTTTAGTTATCTCAACTAAAATGTACTATATATGAACCATATCTATCTATGATATGGGTATTCATATGGGATACCCTAAAATCACTAAATTATGGTGGTACTAGTGATGTCATTCAAAGTATGTGGTTATTCTATATGAAAATGATAAGAAACTATTAGAGGGTATGAATTATATTCATAATGCACTCTTGATGTATGAACCATATCATTACTTGTATGCTAAGGAAAAGGATCACTCAACATATTAATTACTTTTATTTCACTTTCTTGTGCTTTCAAATTATTTTTAGAAATGCCCACATCAATGATGTTTGCTTCCATCAAATCCTTAATATTATGCCTCGAATTGATACATATATTAGTAGTATGTTATATTGCCTATTGTCACCAAATCTTTCAGCCTATAAGAGGGTGTTTAATCCTCCTCCATATTTGGGAAACATGGGAATACTTCTAGGTATGTGGGTTTACCTATAACAGAAGTAGACCTCTAGGTTAAGGGCTAGCTCCTTGAATTTGCCTTGAAGTGATTATCACCTACTTAAATGATTTATTATGGTAAAAGAGATATAATTTTACATGAAATGAAACTAATATAAGGTGTTGACACACCATAATTATTTACACAAGACCATCATACTTATTTCATTAAGCAACAAGACCTATAAACTAGCTTCAAAGTCCTAAGAGGTTCTAACATAAGTGTTTCAATATAGAGGTGATATGCATGAGGAAACATAAGGTAAGTGAACTAAAGGGAAGATTTCACACTATAAGGATAATTACACACTTAAAATGATCTTAACACACTAGATACACTCTATATGACTTGTTAGAATAGGAAATCCTACATAAACATGAGAGGATAAGGGGAAGCAAAGATATAATATTATCACTTAACATCACCATACATTACTTTACACACTTAGATAAAATTTTATTGAAGTAAAAACTAGATTTAATTTATTTTTTAAAGGCAAATAATAACATCAATCTAGCAGGGTTTCACTATAAGCCTACAAGAGCCAAAATGGCTACTACTTATAGAATTTGAGAGAAGACAGAAGAGAATGAACTCCAATAGTCATTATAACATGTGTCAAGATGAGAGGATGAGTTACATCTACATGATAATGGAATATATAATATACCATGCAAGTTATCATAGGATAAATGGCCCTCAAAGGTATAAAACTCCTGAAATGTGGGATATGACTCTTCATTTACTTGCCTAGAAACTACCTTCATCATTTGGCCTTCTTGGAATTTTCCACACCTATCCTATGGATAGGTGAGATTATTTCACTATGATTGAGGGGTTAAAGACATTACAACATGCATTTTAGGTGTTCCTAATCATCAATATTCTTATGTACATGAGTTATCACTACATGTAGTCATAATCACCCCTCTTTCACTCACTTCTCACACTTGGCTCCAAAATGTTCTTAAGTTTCCAAATAAATCCATAAAAGAGAGTTTATGACACTTTTAAATATCAATCATGGCCTTATATTAATTAGGTAGACCTTAAAAGTCCTCCCACTTAGAGTTTTCACCTTCTCACTTGGTAGTCATTCCTTGTTCACTATACCAATTTAAACTTATTGAGATGAAAGTGTTAACAGAGGAACTTATGAAATTTTATGAAGTAATAAATGGACATGGAAGGTTATATTAAGTCCCAAAATATCTCTCAAAGTCACTTTCATCTCTTGGAACCCTTCTATACCTACATAACACACAAAACTATCAAAAAAATCCATTTTACATCCTATCTATACAAGCAGGGTAGAACTTAAATTGATGATAAGGATCCTTGGAGAGTTATATACAATATCCAATCATCTCCCAAGCCATTATATCCCTCATATATTCCTTTATTACTTCATCTTCCCAATTGGGTCACTAGCAAGGGTTTTAGGTGGTTTTCTCCCTTAAGGATTGTTCATAATGTTTTGACATTAGAAACATGAAAAAATTCCACAAACTTTATTTTTAAATACCTCCTTAAACATCTCCCAACTCCTAAAACTCCCATGCTAAGCATCCATGTTTTTGTGATCTTCTCAAGTTAGCCTCTCGAGCTTCTCCTTCCATTCTATGTAGGCTTGAGTTGGTTTGAGCCAAAATGTGCCTTCTCTATGGTCTCCTCTATAGGATAAAATCATGAACACCCATGATAATCCCATATTATCATGTACCAACTCATTTTAATTCCCATATAGTTTTAAAATTGATAGTAAATCCCTTTGAGGGCTTTAGGCCTAGACTAGGCCTAGTAGGTCTACCTACATACCTATGGATTTTGGCCATCAAGTTTAACTTTTTATCACTTGTGAGTATTTATAAATGTTATTTCATGTCTATATAAAACTTATACCTCTTTTATAATGTCTCATTAACTTTTATCTCAGCCTCTCATCACTTTCAAGACCCACCTGCACAATTTTACTATTCTAGGAGTACCCTCTGTCTGAGATAGAATAGAGGGCACTTCTCCTATCACCTCAGAAAAGGTGGAAATATGAGAGTATTATAAATTTTTTATGGATTATCTATGTAAATTTTTATATATTTATCACATGAATATCCCCTCTAAACATCATGAAACCCTCAAGGCAAACTGTGTGATGTTCACTATGTGCAGGATTTTGGATATGGACTGTATGTCCATCCTAGAGACCTTTTATTTCCCTATTTCCATGTGATAAGAGTCTATTAGGATGGATATTCCAATTTCATAGGTTTTCTCATTCATATCACACCTCAAAACTCTACCAAATTATACATTGCATATCCTTTACTTGACTTGATACAAGTGCTAACTATCAATGACTATGTTTCACCTTAGTAAAGAGGTGCTTGTAGGTGGATATTTTATAATAAACTCTATATTCATTTCCATAAGACCATATTTAAGTATTAAAATTCAATTTTACATTCATATATACCTATCCAATTCATTCCCATGTTATACCAACTTCTAAATCACTATGTTTCAACTCACTATCAATCTACAGTCAACTATAGTTGACCACTATTGGAGTAATAAGGGTCCTATAGGTGATCTTCAACCTATATAACGTATGATTCATACATTTTTATCCTTTTTTAAGTATTTTAATCCTTTATGAACTTTTCAAGTGCTTATGTTTTCATTTTTCCATGCTTAATTTCCCACCATGGCCCTACAAATACCTATAGTCAAATTGTAGATGAACTTCTTGAGGACAAGGCCACGTGTAAGCGATGTTGCAATTCAAAATCCTATAAATCAACCTCTCTCAATATATTTTAAACATTGGTTTATTATTTAACCTTATAATACCACTTTTAATATATGTATACCCCTATTATGCTTCTTTGGATTGTAAGTCACTTGGGAGTTTAAGGTCTTGTAGAAAATATTGCCTTTCTTCAGTGAACAAATGCATGATTTGAATGTATCATTTACATTACTTGTGGTACCAAACCTCCACTCTATTTAGTGAAGTAAAATATATTTTGATAGGTTTACAAGGTGAAATCCTCCAAACTCACCTAGGCACCATGTTTTTCCATCATATAGAAACACCAAAAGTGGATAGGGCCCTATTTTAGGGGTTTTAGAGAAACTTGTCCCTAAACTCATATTTCTTCACTTGAATTAGCTTTTCAAGTCCACCTACCTTACAATGATCTCAAACATGATTTTCATGTTATTATCTAGCTCTAAAAACTTCATGGAGATTTTAAAACTTGTCAACCTCCTTCATACAACACTTTTGGATCTCTATGTAAGCCACCTATAGGTGGACATTTTTGTATATAGGGTAGTGGGTAAAGAAATAAATAATGTGCATGATGTATGATCATTAAACAAGTATTATAATCTCTCAAAATATAAAAATGTATTATTAAAACCTTTAAATTATTCAAATAAGATCAAGTGTCCTTATTCCCAAATGGTTGACTTCTTTTAGGTGTTCATTGATGGTGTATGACTGTGTGTATAGTTTGCATTAATCATCAAAGTTTGTTGTATGACATTTAATGAGATGTGATTATTGTATTATACTCTAAAAATGTGTTTAACACCTTGAAACTATTCATCACACCTCCATTACCATGTTCAAGACCTCACACATCATGACTGTAAGTGAAAGTAAGCAGAGAGTTGACTGTGTACTATGATTTTTTACTACAACTCCATGAGTGATAGATTTTTAGAGTGAGACTGGGAAGAAGGAGATTTTTATGACATATGAGATGTATATAACATCATATCACATTGATTTGAAACCACTACATATAAATAAACCTTCTTCAATTGATGGACATGTTTGAAACCTCACTATCATACTCCATATGTAACCTAAGAGATTTGAACTCCTCAAATCAATTCCAAATATTAAACCAAATATGGGAAACATGAGATAAGTAATTCAACATCCTTTGGAAGAAAATTCACCAACTATATTATACATACATGCTCAAATAAAATTAAAACCTACATGGTGTGGGGATTAGTATGCATAAAAAGATAGTTAACTTCTTAAGAATGGTACATAAAGCATAGGCAACTGTTCTCTAAAATCTTGCCATTAAAATGAATTAGATCAATTTTACTATCCACCACCTAGATAATTTGACCTAGAAGCTATCTTAATAGTCATACCATCAAAAGACTTGTTGACCATTTTCATATGCCTAATGGAGTGATGGAGAAGATAAATTATTTTAGCCCATTTTAGGAACTTCCAAAGTAGATCAAGCATGTAAATGGAGTCAAGGAAGCTAAAGGGTAACTTCATAATATTTTCCCACATGTCACTCTCCCCATAGGTCGTACAACTTCCAAAACTCCTTTTTCACTTGTTTTCTTAATTTTCAATTAGGAATCTACAAGTTTTAGTTAGGAATAACATTATTAACAAGTAATCTAACATATTAGACATTGTAAGATATTTTAGAACACTTGGACACCTTGGAAAAATGTACCACCTTCATTTATGACCACTAAGTGACATAAAATGACATAAGGACTAAATTGGGTTGTGACAAAGTTCAAAAAATATTAAATGGTGTACCCTATAACATGATAATATACCCCTATATCAAGTTTTGGACTATAGTGTATTGACCTATTTTGACTTTTGGTCAAAATAGTTGACATTCTTGGTGATTACCCAAGGGTGAAATGCTTGCTATGCCAGGATTAGTAGCCTAATCTTGTCCCTTAGGCCATGGAGTCACCTATACACAATTTTGACACATAATTTTCCTTTGAAACCATACCAAACACAAGGAAAGAAACACAAAACAATACACACCAAAGGGAAACAAATATGTGATTACCCATAACACTTATGGAACACATACACAAATGAAATAAAGACACACACACCTAATCTAATATTTATAAAACCTCACTATTGAGGTGAAATACATCTTACCATACTTCAACCAAGGTTAAAGAAGGTTCCTCTTGCATATTTTTTAATCCATGAAGGTAATCTATCATGAGAATCATGTTCATGATCAACCACTTGCATATGTAGATGATCAAGGAGCCCACCACCTATATGTCTTCTTAGGGATGAAAGTGAACTATTTAGAGCCTTCATGAATATTATTTCTTGTTGTTTAAGATCCTTGATTGGAGTTACAATCCTTTTGATCATTATCATATCTTATATGCCTTCCTCAAACTATATATTAGAATGTATGATAGTTGCCTCAACTTTGTTCACTTCTAGATCAACATGTGATCGATACATGGAGTCATCAATTTATTTTTATTTATTTTCCAATACCTTTAAATTTGGATTAGCATCAAATAGAATCTCTAACTATCCTTGAAGTAAAAAAATTTCTACCCACTAGGTCCTTCTAGGACTATAGGCTTTTGAACAGCAATTGATGTTCATATTACCTCATAGCATGGACCTCACTTTCATGCTTGATATAATACTCAAGAATATACTCATTAGTCTTATTAACAAACATATAATATATAGCCTTATTAGGAGGGGAAATAACATTACTTGGCTAATCAAATTCTTGACATATGACATTGAACTTTTGCCATAGGTTCTCCTCCTCTTCCTCATTTATTTCATCATCAAGGGCAACTTCATCAATAGCAAGTAGAAAGACATAATTATTCCCACTATGGTAATCAATCAATTTCTTCAATCCATCATCATCATATGCATGAATCAAGTAGTTACTCTCAACATCTTGTGAGAAATTATGTTTGACACTTACCTCAACTCCCTCAAATGGTCTTTCATGGATGATATAGGTGCCAAGATTAGTTTTCTCAAAGAATGCTTAAGGATCATGCTCATAAGCATATTCAACATACTCATGTAGAAACAGGTTAGCTATTCCCTCAAGTTTATAAGAAACACAATCATCCACATTAGACTCCTCATTGATTACATAATTCAAGTTAGAACTTGCTTTAACATAGGTCTCAAAGTGAAACCGTACAAAGGGATGAGTTATTATGGTCACCTTGGTTCCATATCTTATTCTAAAGGCTAGGAAGGACCATTTAGCTAAGATATATCCACTATATTTTCTATAAAATCTCTTGAAAGATAGATTGCAAAATGAGCAAGAAGGTCAACAACAATAATGTCTTGAAGGATGGTAAAACTAGGATAGTCATGGAGGAAGACTTTCAAGTTTTTTATCAATCCTATTATTTTAGTAGGTGTACCATCTAGCTAAATCACTCCTTTGATATGGGTTTCATATTCTAGGCCCAACTTATCAGCTACAACTTTGGGCATCACTGATGTAGAGGTACCACTATCAACTATGCAATTATGTACTAGTTTATCCCCCACTATGAGATTGAGGTATAAATGTGGAGGATTATTATATTTTGTAGATGTTTCCACAATTTTTATATGGGTATTTTTAAGATCTACATAAGCATTATTATTGATCAGAGGTGAAGGATTAGTAGGAATAGTGGATACTTGTCTTTGTAAGATCTCTTTTTGGCTAGACATATGGACGACATCCCATAAAGAGATATATACTTTAGAATTATTTAATGAAACCAATATGTTTAGGGTATAATTAATTAACTTAAGTCCTTGGAGGGAAATAAGTGTTTGAAAATTGAATAATTTAAACACTTTGAGCAGACCTTGCCACATTGTAATTTTGAGAAGGTGTAGAAGCATTAGGGACTACCATGCTTACAACCATGATTTTATACCTTATAAGAGGATTAGATTAACCTTTAGTCACATTACCATAACTTACCAAATACTTCCTCTCATCTCTAGTTTTTTTTGAAATAGAAGTTCCTTGATTGAGCATAAAAGTATCTTCCACCAAGAAGTTAGTGAAGCTTTCTCCTTGAGGCTGCCAATCCTAATTTTCTTGCATCATGACTTCATCTTTAGTTAATAGAAGAGGAGTGACTCATCCTTGATTATCTAAAGATTTCTCTCCACCCTCATTATCATAAATGAATTTCCCTTATTTCCAATCTTCCCCTTACACTAAGTTTTTATGTACTAGTACCATCTCTCTTACATTGGTAGTGGAATTGGGGTTGTATACATTGGTAGGCCTATTAAAGTTAGGCTACCCTTGACCTATTCCTATCCCATATTGTTTTCCATATTTATATTAATATGGATATATATTTTGATGATCACATTATGTCATATTGTCTTACCTAAGCTAAGCTCTTAGCATTTGAATTTATGCATATGGATCCTTAGCATCATCTACCTTCTTAGTAATAGTCTTAGGCTTATTATTAGTATTAGGAATTTGAGAATTTTTTTGAGTAACAAAAATAACATTAAGAAACAGAGGCATAGACACCTTAAGAGGCAATTTTCCTAATTAAATGAGTCCATTATCATCTCTAATGGAAAGTTTTAAAGAAGAGTGAAACCACCCATAGATTAAATAATGATAGAAATATCAATACCAAAGGCTCTCAAATATGTAGGAAAGACAAAACTAATAGGTGTGTCATGGGAGGAGACAATCTATACCAATTATTTTGAAACCAGTCATTAAAGTCATGAATTATTTCCTTGTAGGATATTTTGACCACATTGAGCTAATGTATGGGAGAGGTATGATCAATTTCATCTTCAAATATTGAAGTTAAAAACATTATAAAGTCATCCCATGATATGATGCATCCAGTAGGTAAATTCTTATACCAATCAAGTGATTTCACTATAAGGGGCATGGAAAGGAGTCTAATAGAAATATTCTACTCAATGATATTATGGAAACTATAAAAAATGGAGATATCCCTGATGTGTTTAGTAGGTGTGACATGACCCTCACCATTGAATGTAGCACACTCTTTATAGCATTAGGATTAATGGCATCACATGCATCAAGATGGATTGGATTTTTAGTATTAAAGGTAGGGAAGGAATGTGGCCTATCCATGATGAAATTGATTTCTTATAGTTCTTCACTCTCTTATCTAACAAAATATTCTTGATATTTAAAGGTTAGATTAGGCTGAGGGTATTGAACTTAAAAAGGAAGTTCAAGCTAAATGGGTGGATTGATAGGATTGAGAAATCTACTAGATGATGACCTAGTAAGTACCATGAAGTATGAGAAAAAATTATGAAAAAATAGTGGTCTACAACCAGATTTTACCTTGAATGGAGTCTCCAAATCTTGAATAACACACCAATTTGTATTTGATGTTGTCAAGACCAGCATTCACCTTGACAAGTTGTCTTGAGGACTTAGTGTCCCAATGGACATGTCAAAATTATTTCCAAAAAATATTTCATCTTAGAAGAGGGTTTTAAATCCTCCTCTTGATTTGGGAAATATGGGAATACTTTTAGTTATGTGGGTTTACCTATAATATAAGTAGACCTTTAGGTTTAAGGGCTAGTTCCTTGAATTTGCCTTGAAGTGCTTATCACCTACTTAACTGATTACTTGTGGGAAAAGAGGTAGAAGTTTGCATTAAATCAAACTACTCCAAGTGGGTGATACACCATAAGGATTTACACAAGACCATCATACTTATTTCACTAAGTAACAAGACCTAAAAACTAGATTTAAAGTCCTAAGAGGTTCTAACATAAGTGTTTCAATATAGAGGTGATATGCATGAAAAAACACAAGGTAAGTGAACAAGAGGGTATATTACACAATATAAGGTTAATTTTACACTTGAAAGGAGCCTAACACTAGCTAAACTCTATATGACTTGTTATAATAATAACTCTTTCATAAACATGAGAGGATAAGGGGAAGTAAAGATAAAATATTATCACTTAACAACATACATTAATTTTTACACTTAGAATTTTTTTTCTTGAAATCAAAATAATATTGAATTTATTGTTTAAATGAAAATTACAACATTAATCCACCATGGATTCATGATACATGGAGTGTAATTATCCTACAAGAGCCAAAATCATTACTAATTATAGAATTTGAGAGAAGAGAGAAGAGAATGAAGTCTAAGAGTCATTATAACATGCATTAAGCTAAGAGGAGGAGTTGCATCTACCTGATAATGTGGAATATGGAATAGAAAATTTAAGGTTTTGTAGGAAAAATACCCCTCAAAGGTATGAAACTCTTGAAATGTGGTGTAGGACTCTTCATTTGCTTACCTAGAAACTACCTTCATCATTTGGCCTTGTTAGAACACTCCACAATAGAATAGAGATAGGTGAGATGTTTTAACTTTGATGGAGAGGTTATAAACATGTTCCAACATGAATTTTATGTGTTCTTAATCATCAAGGTTCTTCTAGACATTAGTTATCATTACCTATAGTCATAATCACCCCTCTTTCACTCACCTCTCACAATTGGCACCAAAATGTGCTTTAGTTTCCAAAATAGTCCATAAAATATAGTTTATGAAACTATTAAAGAGCCTTCATGGCCTTATATTCATTATATAAACCTTAAAATGTCTCCCACTTAGATTTTCCATCTTCTCACTTGGTAGTCACTCCTTGTTCACTATGCTACTTTGGACTGGCTAAGATGAAAGTGTTAGCATAGCCACTTGTGAAATTTTATGAATTAATAAATGGACATTTAATCTTGGATAAAGTCCTAACATATCTCCCAAAGTGACTTGCATCTCTTAAAACCCTTCTATACCTACACAACACATAAAACTATCAAGATAATCCATTTCCCCCTATCCATACAAGTAGGTTAGAACTTAAGTTTATAGGAAGGATCCATAGAGAGTTATCTAAAATATCCAATCATATCCCATGAAATTATATCCCTCATATATTCCTATCTTACTTCATCTTCCGAATCGGGTCACTAGCAAGGGTTTTAGAGGGTTTTAGGTGGTTTTCATCCTTAAGGTTTGTTCATAAAGTTATGACATTGGAAACCTAAATAAATTACAAAAAGTCTTTTTTTAAGACCTCTTTCAACATATCTCAACTCCATAGAATCCCATGCTAAGAATCCATGTTGTGATCTTCTCAAGTTAGCCTCTTGAGCTTCTCCTTCTATTATATGTAGGCTTGAATTGGTTTGATCTAAAATATGGCTTCCTTATGGTATCCTCTATAGGATAAACTATTTAAAACACCTTATAATCCCCTATTAACATGTTAAAAATCATTATAATTCCCATCTAGTGTCAAAAATGATAGTAGACCCCTTTGAGGTCTTTAGGCCTAGACTAGACTTAATAGGTCTACCTACATACCTATGGGTTTTGTCCACAATATTGGATGTCTATCACCTATAATTATTTATAAATGTTTTTTAATGTTTGTATAAAATTTATACCTCTTTATATAAGGTCTCATTATATTCTAGCTCACCCTCTCATCACTTTCATTACCCGCCTATAGGGTTTCAATATTCTGGGATTACCGTCTATCTAAGTTAATATAGAGGGCACTTGCCCTATTTACTTAGAAAAGGTTGAAATATTAGAGGATTATCCATTTTTTTTAGATTATTTATGAAATCTTTTAGATATTTATCACATTAATATCCCCTCTAAACATCATGAAACCCTCAAGGCAGACTATGTGATGTTCACTATGTGCATGATTCTGAATATGGACTGTATGTGCATACTAGAGACATTTTATTTAATATTTTCAATATAATAGGAGTATCTTATTATGTATATTCCAATTTACAAAGTTTTCTCATTCATATCACACCTCACAACTCTACCAACTTATCCAATGCATATCCTTCACTTGACTTGATACAAGTGTTGACTATGTTTCACCATAAGAAAGAGGTGCTTGTAGGTGGATATTTATTACTAGACTATATATTCATTACCATAAGACCATATTAAAGTATTATAATCCAATTTTACATTCATATATACCTATACAAGTCATGCCCATGCTATACCAACTTATAAATCACTATGTTTTAACTCACTGTCAAACTATAGTCAATTGTAGTTGACCATTATTCGAGTAACAAGGGTCTTGTTAGTGATATTCAACCTATATAACCTATGATTAATAATTTTATATCATTTTTAAATTATTTAAATAGTTTATGAACTTTAAAATTGCTTATGTTTTCATGTTTACATTCCTAAGTTCCCAACATAGACCTACAAATACCTATAGTCAGACTATAGATGAACTTGTTAAGGAAAAAACTACCTATAGGTGGTGATACAAGTCAAAATATTATAATTCAACCTCTCTCAATCTCCTTAAATAATTAGTGTCTTATTTACCCTCATAGAACTACTTTTCATATATGTATACTCCTATTATGCTTCTTTGGATTGTAAGTCACTTAGGAGTTTAAGGTCCTGTAGAAAACATTGCCTTTCTTCAGTGAACAAATGCTTTATTTGAAATTCTCCTTTACATCACTTATGGGACCAAAAATCCAATATATTTGTTCAAATTAACTCTCTTTCTATAGGGATACAAGATAAAATCCTACAAACTCACCTAGGTACCATGTGTGTCCATCATATAATAACACCAAAAGTGGATAGGGCCCTATTTTGGGGTTTTTAGGGAGATGTGTCCCTAAACTTAGATTTATTCACTTGAATTGAATTATCAAGTCTAACTTCCTAAAAATGACCTCACACATTATTTTAATTCTATTATTCAGCTCCAAAAACTTCATGGAGGTTTCAAAACCTGTCAACCTCCTTTATACAACACTTGTGGATCTCTATGTAAGCCACTTGTAGGTGGACATTTTTGTATACAGGGCAGTGGGTAGAGACATGAATAATTTTCATGGTGTATGATCATTAAAAAATTATTATACTCTCTCAACATCTTTAAATGGATTCTTAAAACTTTGAAATTATTCAAATAATATAAAGTGTCATACCCCACGTGGTTGACTTCCTATAGGTGTTCACTCATGGTGTATGACTGTGTACAATTTTTATTGACAATCAAAGTTTGTTGTATACTATTTGGAGAGATTGGATTGTTTTATTATGATCCAAAAATTTTATTAACACCTTGAAACTATTCATCACACCTCCATTACCATGCTTAGGACCCCACACACCATGATTGTAAGTGAAAGTAAGTAGAGAGTTGACTGTGTACTATGATTTTTGATTGAAACTCCATGAATGATAGCTTTGAAGAGTGAGCTTGGGAATAAGGAGATTTTTATGCCATATAATATGCATATAACATCATATCACATTGATTTGAAACCACTATAGATAAATAAACCTTTTGTAATTGATGGACATCTCTACAACCTCACTAGCATACTCTACCTGCAACCTAAGATGTTTGAGATCCTCAAATGACTTCCAAACATGAAAAAAAATATGGGAAATATGAGATAAGTAATTTCACATCCTTTGTAATATAATTCACCAAATATATTATATGTACATGCTCAAATAGAAGCAGAACTTGCAAGGTGTGGGAATTAGTATGCATAAAAAGATAGTTAATTTCTTAAAAATGGTTAATAAATCACACGAAACCATTATATAAAAATTCTCCATGAAATTACTTATACCAAGTTTAATGTCCACCACCAAGATCATTTAAACTAAAATATCTTTTACTAGTCATACCATCAAAAGACTTATTGACTAGTTTTGTTTGCCTAGTGGAGTGATTTTGAAGATAAATGGTTTTGGCCCTTTTTGGAACTTCCCAATAATATCAAGCATGGAAATGGAGTAATTTAAGATAAATTTTCATTGCATAATATTTTCCCACATGTCACTCTCCCCCCTAGGCCATACAACTTCCAAATCTCCTCCTTTCTCATTTATTTTTTTTATTTTCGATTAAGAATATGTAGTTAGGACTGACATTCTTGACAAGTAATCTGACATATTGGTTGTTAGAAGAGAGTTTAAAACACTTAGACACCTTTTAAAACTATACCACCTTCATTTATGACCCATATATGACCCCTATGTGATATCAAATGACACAAGGATTGAATTGGACTATGATAAATCTATAAAAATATTAAATACATTATATTAGCCATGACATACCACATAAAATCCTAATAGTCAACCATATCAAGTTTTGTACTATAGTGGCTTGACCTATTTTGACTTGTCAAAATATTCAATGGTGCCATGTGAAAATTTTAAAAGGCATTTTGATCAAAGCCTTTTAGAAGAGGATTATTCACATTAACCTATTTTCTTATATAGATAGATAATAGATTGCATTATAATAGTGTTTTTAGGGCCTTATATGGAGCTTATGGTTGGTTGGTAAATTATCTCCTTGGAGGAACCAATAACATAATGCATGGAGTGGGCTCTAAAACTACATGTACTATTACTTTTTTTATCATTATTATTATTATCAGTTGGTATGATCTTATATGGTGTATTTATTGAAATTTTTATGTTGGAATTTGTATTAGTTGTATATGTAAGCTTATCCATTTCCAATAAATTCACTTCCCTTTCTTTAACTTTATGACATAAATCTATGAATGAGAAACTTATTGAACATGATGGACATGTGGGGGGGAGGAAACAAACTTTGTTTGAATATATTCTAAAATTATGTGTCTACCATAAGATCTATTATTTTTAATAGCATATTCTTATACCTTAAGACATATTATGTGATAGGCTTGTGACATTTATATTTTAGTTGAGCCATTTGAGAATATGAAATTTTCTCAATGATATTGACTGAAAAATGTGTTATAAACATATTGACCAATGGATTGACTGCTATTAATTGATGAGTAAATTTCAAACCCATTATAGATCATATTAACTTAGACTCATTAGGAATAACTTAGTCAATAACATGTCATTGGACACGTAGTCCAAACATGTTGTGTGGCAGGCTCTTAAATGTTGTTTTGGGTCACCCTTTTGATTATATAGTGTAAGCTTGGGTGCCACAAAACCTATATGTAGAGGATATATTGCTACATGGTATGCCAATGGAGTATATAATAAAGTATGAGAAGCAAGAATTTGATTAGATTTTGAAGTACCTTGCTCAAAATGTAACACCTTAGTTTGTACAAATTAAATCTCATGCATAAGGCATTGTACATTAGGGGAAGAAAAATGTGTGTTAATCAAAGATGGTTTTTCCAATGACTGAGTATAAATTATTAGATTAAATTCATTGAATCCCTTAGGTTTCCCCCATAGTAAATATTGTTTCAAAAATTATATCCATTGGATTTGTAAGGTTATTAGTCTCATAGGATTGGCCTTTAGATTATTTCTTAATTTCTTCTCAAATAGTTTTGATAAATATGTCTTATATATTTATTATTTACAAGATATCCTTGTAAATTTTATTTATCTATATCATTAAATCTATTAACTAGTTTTGATATTATGGTATTATTAACTAAAATATAATAATATTCAACTTGGGATCAACTTCATGTATCATTACATCTAGGGTATATAGAAAAAAAATTCTTATCTTGGATGAAATAAAAAATATAAAACTAGAATATTGTGACTATTAAAGAATTTATCAGATCTTAAAATATTAAAACATAAATTGGAAACAAAAAAAGAAATATAAAACACCTATAAACATATATGGTTAGGGTTTTGAAACATTCAAATAATAGATAGGTTCACCAATGTGTTTTATCAATTTTTAGAAAATAAGTGAATTAACTACTTAGGTAAGATAAATTGTTGTGTAAATTTAGAATTTTATAGATATGTAATTAATGGCACAAACTAATTTGGAATTTACTAAATTTATAAATATGCTAAAAGGTTAAGTATGAAGGAAATATAAATTATTTGGAAAATGGACTATAGGACTATGTATGAGGATAAAAATGACTCTAGATCTATATTGATTGACTGCAAATTTGAAATAGGGTTTTGCATTATCCATGGAAAAGAGTGATATATCTTGACAAGGGTACAGGGTAGTTTTATCCTCAAGGAGTGTTGGTGTACTATAGATGATGGTTCTATGATATATTTGTGATAGGCTCTACTTCACCTATTTATTCTTTTGACTATGTAGGATCCTTCGATCTATCGTGAAAACTAATGTATATCTTTTCCTTCACTTGTAACCCTAGCTTAACTGATCAAGAGAATAAATGAAGTCATGAGGTTAAAAATTGTTAGTGGTTTAATTTTTTCTTGACCTCAACACCCCTTATGTTGAGTGTTTCCTACATACCAATACTTTAAAGAAGGATCAAACTCCATGTAGTTTTCCCATGCTACAGTGGTGTGTGAAATATTGGTGAATTTTTTAAAATGTTGGTGTAATATTAGTGTGATTAAGTACTTCAACCATGAATATTTACCTTATAAGTGTATTCAAATTTATTTTAGGTCTAATAAGGTTTTATGTATTCAAAATTATGAGAACTAATGAATTATCTCTAGATGTGTAATTAGAATTCTAGTGATTTTCAATATGGAATCATCTTGTATGAAAAATGGTTTGAAATGTGTATTTATAGTGATATTTTGGGAATTTTTTCATATGGGTCTTGTTAATATTTTAGTATAACCCATTACCAAAGTTTTAATTTAATAAATTATCCATTATTTTGTGGGAGAACAAGAGCAATGTAATTGGACACTATCAGGGAGTGTTTTGTTCCAAGTGGTGTGTTGTTTTCCTCAAAGCAAAATTTGTTAATCTAAGAGTATGAAACAATCTATGTATAAGCCTAATCTATTTTACATGAGGAATAAAGACGTTATGAGATCATTGGTTTGATTATATGAATGGGTCATTTACATGGAAAATGAAAGAATCTGGTTAAAACTCTTTGGAATAAGGCATGAGCTAAGTGTGTAAAAAGGGTGGTCACAAGAGCACTATTTTGGACTATCCATCTTGAGATGAAGATCAAGGGCCCGAGATTATTCCTCCATTATCATAAATGATAGAGATGGATTTTATAATAAAAGAGATGGACTATGTCATAGAAATGTAAGAGATCCAAATAATGACCCCTCTTTGAGTGTGTAAGAGGGGTGTAAGAGCTCATAATAACTCTTACTTGCACACATAGTATGATGATGTCACCTTGGGTGAGGTAATAATTCATTTTGTGTATTTAGTTAATATATAATTCTAAATCCATGGAATTTTTCATTAAGGTTAGATTAAGATAATTAAGTATGATTAATACTTAATTAGTAGAATAATGTCCTTTTTTAATGTTCTTTTACCAATCAAATACTCATTTAGTTACCCTGTAATAACACTTGCAATGGATCAATTTGATTTGGGATGTTGATATCAAATTAAATTTTATGATATGATGTATTTACCTAATCAGGGATGTGTCATTATAATTTTGGACTAAATTAGTAATTATGTGAATAATTGTCTTAATTGATAATTTATTACTATATTTGTGCATTATTGTGGAAATTCATTCCAATTAAAATTTTGACATGGAAGTGATGAAGATGAAGTGTCTACATTTTTCCACTATTTGAGAAAAAAATTGAGATACAGACGAAGTGACATATTTGAAAATAATGAAAATTTTGTTAAGAAGAATTTGAAAAATTAGATGAAGAAATAATTAGTGACCCATGATACCCCCTTGAGAGGGCATACTAGGATGGAAGACATGGATGGACTCTCAAAAAAGAAAGGAAGAAGCAATAAGAAGAGGGAGATTAACCCATGGATGAGATTAGTCCAAATGAGCTAATGCTTTCACCTTTTTATATGATATTTGAGAATACTAGAATTGAATTTCCCTAATGTAGGGAGAAGTGGGAAGGATGCTTCCTAAACCAAGTGACACACTTTAACTCACCCCAAATAGGGAAAAAAATGCAGTCTTGGAATTAGAAGAAAGACTGAATAATTAAACTATCTCAAAGAGGGTAAAATAATTTATTAATGATTTTCCCTAGCATAGTGGATTTGTTCATTGATTAAATGATTTGCCTCAACAATGTGAATTTGATAATTTTTACAATTTTTTTAACAAATTATTTGATTGATTGATTAACAAGCATGGCTCAAGGATATAACCTATTACATAGATTAAGGATAAGTAGGTTCAAATGAAAATGTAGATGATAGAGAAATTTTTCAAAATAATGAAGAAGCCACAAAATTCTAGGCACATAATAATGCACAAAGTGATGATAGAGATGATTGGATGAAAATAATAATGGTTGCGGAGATAATGGTGGCCAAGCTAATGCCAGAAATTAAACATAACTGAGTGTTACCTACATAGTCCAAATGGACCTCAAGCCAATGTAGTTCCTACAAGAAGTTGAAATAAAATTGAATAAATGAAATTATTATGACTTATTACATATGCTCAGATGTGTCATGAGTAGCATATATATTAACCATGTTGGTCAGTTGATTGTGTTGGATTGGTAGATAAGGATATTTTTGTTATGACATTGTATGTTAGACCTTCAATACTTAATTTTTGATGTAGTATGTACCATCATATAAAACATTATGATGACCATGCCATAATGTACATAAGTACTAACATCTGATCCAATAGATATTTTAAAATAATGTACAAATTATAAAACCATGATGGCATTATTGGTGTCAATGAATTAACTCAAGTAAAATTGTGTGATAGATAACACCATGAGGATAAACTTGTTGGCACAATCGATGGATTCAAGGAAATGACTAATAAAATAAAAAAATAACTAAACAAACACACAAACTTAAAAATAAAATCAATATAAAGCATCTTGTTATTCAACAAAGTAAAAATCCACATGTGAAGGCTCAATGAAATGATAGACTAGATGTTGCCCCCAAGAAAAGATACATGTAGGGGAAGGACATATATACAAGTGGCTAAAATGATTGAAACCAATAATTAATATGCCACAATGGGGGAGATTTAGGAAGTTCCAATGGTTACTAAAATGAGTGGCTAAATGTGAGTCAAGGATAATGACTAAATTTAGGATAAGACAAAAAAAATTGGATTTTATTGCTTTATATTTCTCATGGAGATTTTAAGCCTTTTATAATTTTTGGAAATTTTAATGTTTTTGGATTTTTAGCATCTCAATTTAGTTGAGAATTATGATATGCAAAATGTTATAACTCATGAAATAGTGATATTGTGGCTTAGAATGCTTGCAAAACAATGAGACTATGGCTTAGAATGTTCACAAAATGGGGAAAACATGGATTTAAAATACTCAAAAAATGGTGAGAGCATGGATAAAATTCTCATAAAATATCAAGATTTTGTAATAGGAGTTGTTGAGCTAAGTTAGAAAATTGATCATTGTCTACATAGTATAAAAGAGACCTCAATCCATTATACTTCAACCTACAATGCAAGATAATAATGAATGAAGGATGAATGGACAATGTTGGATAATAATGGATGACAATGAAGGAAAATACTAGGAATATCCAAGGACCATGTCATGTGAGAAACAAATGTATCAATTTGTAAAGTGTCACATAGGTAATATGCCTAAAATGTTTCACAAATATGTCTCAATATGACTTTTACTACTGTAATAAGGTCAAGATAGGAATAGTAATATACACAATAATATAGAGTGGGATAAATAGGATTGAATGGCCAAAATGGATAGAATGGAATGGAATGAAATGGAAAATATGGATTTAATGGAATGGTATATAATTCAAATGAGTCTTCCTTTAATTATCAAGGTACTTATAGACAAAAAATTGTTTACACATGATGTTAGAAACCTAGTTTTCATCATGGTACTTTCCTAAGGTACCACAAGCATGGTTTTCACAATCGTATGAATTATTTCTCTTTCTATTTTTAATTTTTTTAAATTTTTTTGTATCTATTTTTTTATTTGTAGAATATCAACTCAATAGAGGATTAAGAGATGCATAATATGGACCCTATGTTGTCTAACCAATACCTTTTTGTAATAGTTTTGTCTAAATATTGTTGTTATTATTAGCTATAATGTTGATGTTGTGAATATAATTAGTTTTTGAATCTACTTCCTCCAAAACTCTAGACAATATGTCTCTGTAGACTTTAGAAAAAAGAGTGTGAATAGGAAGGGTAAAGAAGGATATAAATTGGAATAAGTATTTGATTAGAGAATATAATATAGGTATTTAATGAATAAAAATATCATAATGGAATGTATATTGGTTGGGGGATAAACAAAGATTGGGATTTTTAGTAACATATATTGTTGTTGATTTCAAATTCAACTTGATTTTGGTTTTGGTAGGGCTGATATTGAATTCAATAATGTCTTCATCAAGTAGTGAGGAACTAATTAGCTCAACTATTGATGCCTCAGAAAGGTTTTCACTAACATGGTCTTCTTGATTATTCTAATTTATATTGTCTAATAGCACATTAAATAAGGTTTTACTAAAGAATGTTTATACTTCATTTTGATTGTCCCTTAGTGCCTTAAGAAAGGTTTCACTCATAGATTCTAATTTTTTATTATGCTTATCATCTAATTCCTCAAACAAGGTTTCACTAGAATACATTAAGTTTATATTTTGATTATCCCCTAGCACCTCAAACAAGGTTTCAAAAGGAGATTTTTATTCTACTAGATTATTGTCCTGGTTCCCCATAAGATTTACCACTGAGATGTTGTCATGGAATAAGCTCAACAATAAGTGATTGTCTCAATCCCAATCAAATTTTTTGGGTGGAAGAATATCAATATAATGGATAACTTGGTTAATGTTAAAGGCATATGTAATGTCAATGGAATGATAAATCATATCTTGATACTCATATAAGCTACTAGGATAACTTGCATTGATGACAAAGGAAGCTTCCTCAAAGACTGTGGAAGGCTCACAAATGTTTTTAATTGAATATTCCAAAAGTGTGTAGCTGATGTCATAACATCTACTAAGGTATGTTGATTATATGGATGATTATGACTCAAGTGGATTTGGTAAAAGTGAATATCCAATGTCATAATATACACTAATATATTATGGTTTTAAAGTTGATTTTGACTCAAGGAGATCTGAATCTAATGTTGAGAATGACATTGATTTTGTTTCTAATGCAAAATATAATGTTGGATCTATAAGGGAACCTTATTTTGATATTATTTATAGAATGGAACCTAATTATTATGTTGAATTAGCCTCAAATAAGGCATGCTAAATTACATTATCCATAAGTACCTTGTTCACCTTTCTCCTAGAAGTGAATGATTTAGGAAAAAGGAATTTTATAAAATGGGTAATGTTTAGAAATGGATGAAATATAGATTATTGGTCAATAATGGGTTATTCAAATATGAGTTCATTAAAGATGGGTCTTATTTAAAATAGATATATTTTTTATAATATTAGTGGACTAACAATGGTTTAGGTTTGGTCAAATATGGGTGATTTAACAAAAATTTCAAAAATGGGTTGACTATTTTGATCTTGATTTGGAAGTGGATGAATTTAATCATGCATTGGAAGGGTATCATGACATACCTTGATGAATTAGTTATCAAACTTGGACACACTTGGGTCTTCAATATATAATGTCCCTTGGAGAGGAAATAACATAATAGGTCTAGAATACTAGCTTTGTTGTAGTTGTAAGACTAGATTGGCTTATAGACTACTAGATGAGAAGTCAAAAGTAGATACAAAGTTGAATAGCTATTGGCTAAGTTTGGTGAGTTGATCTATAAAATTTTGGCATATGAATGACCATATTAGAACAAGTTTAGGATCATGAGATGCCATGACTTGGATTAACCTTAGATGAATGCCATCAAGAAATGATACATGTAAGGGGAATTAGATTGGAATAAATTAGCCCCAAAGAAGGTGTAATCGGTCTTAATTAGAATGCAACCGAAAAAGGTAATCTTGGTCTCAATTTAAATGGGCCAAAGAGGGCAATCTATTTCTTAATATAATTACCTTGGGTTGGCTTGGCCCTAAATAGGGCAAATTGGCTTAGATTGGAACTTCCCTAAACAAGGTGGAATGGCTTGATATGATTCAAATTAAATAAAGGGTGAATGTCATGAATTCATCATTCCCAACTGACATGTGTCAAAGATTGAATGAAAATATGAGAAGTGGTTTGAACTGGCATGTGATTGATTCAAAATAATTGGATTTTGTCAAAATAGATCTAGTTTAGCATTATTCCAATTATTTGTTTTTGAAGTTAACTTTAGTCAAAGTTGACCCAATTTAGATTTAGAATTAGAATAGGGTTTGAGATGAACTTGATCATATTAGAATGTGCTTCAAGACAAACCTGATTGGACTAGAATGGTATGGTACATGGTTTAAGACAAACCTATTTTGGCATTAACTCAATTGGTACATTATTAGTTTGGTACATGGTTTAAGATGAATTAGATTTGGATTGAAATAGTTGAACTTGGTTGAATTTTGACCTTGGGATTAGGACTAAAATTGGCATTCATATTTGGTTTCAAATAATATCAACAAGATAGTGTTAATGGTTTAGACAAGAGTTTGGATCTTGGTCTTGAATTGGTTTGGAATTGGAATTTTAATTGGAACTAGGACTTGTTAAGCATGGGATATACTGAGAGGGGGGCTGAATTAGTATATCATATATCTTATAAAACTTTCCCTTAATCAAATTCCACTTAATTAAACATTTAAGATGTATAATAAAATGGAAACAATAAACACCACACAAGAAAGAGAGAGACACCAGATATAACGTGGAAACCCAATGTGGGAAAACCATAGAGAACAATCTCAAGTATATGAATGAGCACCAACTCAAACAATATTTGCAAGCACCAACTTGTAGGAGCACCAACCCCTTTGTTGAGGACTAACACATCAATAATTCATGAGCACCAACCCACATGAGCACCAACCACTTTGTTGAGCACCAACATAGCAAAAATTCATGATCACCAACCCACAAGAGCACCAACCCCTTTGCTGAGAACCAACACAACAAAAATTCATGAGCACTAACCCATAGGAGCACTAACCCCTTTGTTGAGCACCAACACAATAATAATTCATGAGCACTAACCCATAAGAGCACCAATGCCTTTATGTATACCACACAACTATCTCTCAATGTTGTTATCTCAATAAATGATAGTTCATTACAATATCTCTTTCCTCTCTCTTTTCTTTGCTCTTCTAAGCTAGATATAACAAATAAAAATCATATTCATCTCTCACAAATGCTCTTCTAAGCTAGATATTTCTATCTCAAATCAAACTCTATCTCTCCTTTTACAAATGGCTTCTCAAGCCTTTATTTATAGCTTTCCAAATGACCTTTGGCCTTCCCCCTTTGTGACCCTTCAATCCTCATGGAAAATGGTGCCAAACTTGTATGACCCTTCATATGATTTCCTTTGAAAAGTCATATGGTGACCCTTCATGAGAAAAAGCATCCTTCCCTCTTTTGTCTTTACCTTGGTGACTTTTCATATTCCTCAAAGTGTCCCTTCATGAGAAATTGTGTCCTTCCTCTTTTGTCTTCACTTGGTGACTCTTAGAATTCCCTGAGCTGACTCTTCATGGGAAAATGTGTCCCATTATTATTTTGTCTTTACTCTGTGACTCTTTGACTTCTCCATGGGCCCTTCTTTTGTCTCATATGCAACCAAAAATATATTCATCAATATTAAATAAATATTAACACACATTAGCCAAGATATAACAATTATAAACATCATTAAATGCAATGGGGCCTTAATCACCAATAATGCTAGACCTTTGACATCAATGACAATATTTACAATAATCTTCTCATTTGTCATTGATGGCAACCTCAATCTTGAAACTGCCATAGCCTATCACCTACACATCTTGTCATCTGAAAACATACAGTAACTCCCCCTTACTGTAGCAACTTATAC
The DNA here is from genome assembly GCA_037957365.1 of Torreya grandis. Lineage (NCBI taxonomy): Eukaryota > Viridiplantae > Streptophyta > Pinopsida > Cupressales > Taxaceae > Torreya > Torreya grandis. Next base: position 319,630 of record JARHVA010003667.1, read on the forward strand.
ATGTACCTATTATTCTCCCCCTTTAACATCAATGGCAAAGGGCCTACTTAGAGCTAACACTTAGCTCCCCTCAACTGATGCTAAAAATCAATGGTAGGAAGTAATATAAATTACTCCCAACTCCTCTCACAGATCTTTAAATGTGTCCTTTGATCATGCCTTTGAGAAGATATCTGAAAATACATACATATTATTCCCTATCCTTTGAGCATCTACAATCAACTCATTTGAATCTTTTCTTCTAATCTCACAACCTTTTACATGAAACTTTAATGTGTATCCTTGATCACATATTTGACTTATACTCAATAGATTATGCTTTAATAATTTTTACATACAAACATTCTTAGTCTTGGTTCTATCATTATCCAAACTCAAAGTACCTTTTCTAGCTATCATGGTAGTGGTTTTATCTTCAAATCTCATTGTGCCACCATCGATCTTATTTAGAGTTATGAACCTACTCTTATCTCTTGTCATATGCCTCAAACATTTGCTATCAACTAACCATGGCTGATCTTCATTTGTTACATGTAGAGCTATTTGAACAATCATAAAATCTTTAGATTATTTCTTCTACCATGAACATGTCTGAACCTTATTCTTAATGAATGGAGCTTTGAAACTTTGATCCTTCTTGATTGAATCTGCAAGAGTATCCTTCTTATTTTTAAAACTATTATCTCTTTTTCAACATTCTAATTTCTTATGACCGTATCTATTTGAAACACCTTAAAACTTTTTAAACACTGCATAGCCTTAAACCATAACATTGATTCAAAAAAAATCTATTCCCTTAATAGATATACGAATTAATCTGCCAACTCACCTTCTTGTTATGCAACATAGCCAAGACCCAATAACATCCACCATACTTTAATTTTTCTTAAAAGTGTCTCCTTAAAGCCTAGAAGAGACACCCCACACAAAGGGTCCTAGAAACAAATCTTAGGAGATTCCCACATCTCCTCTATTTCTTCCTTGATCTTCTTGTGTTTTTTCTCTTAGAATCTATTTAAGCATGTCTAACCTTTTTGACTTACTAACCTCAAAATTTATGATTTTTTTCATCTTCTCAACTTTTACAACTATCTTATCTTGGCAAATCTCATGCTCAAATGTCACAAGAGAATCTTCACAATCCTTCTTATCTGATTCTTTATCTACTATAGTAAGTAATTCATTCTCACTCTTAAACTCAACCTGATCAACCTTTAGTATTTTAGGTCTCCAAACCTGAATTTGACTCTTTTCATATTTTCTAGGGGCTCTATATCCTTTGACATACCTTGAATATCTCTTTACTTTATTTGGACATAATTTAGCAATATGGCCAACCTTATGACAACAAAATCAAACAACATTTCTCATACCTTCTTTTTGAATGTGACTGAGATCTCCCTTTTACCGATTGCTTCTCCTCATACAATCTCTTGCCCTATGACCAACATGATGATAAATAAAATAATGGCCATGAAAAGAATTTGAAAACTTGAAAGCATTGGGCTACCTGATTGGCTTCTTTAATTCACCTTTAAAACTTTCATCCTTCTTTCCATGGGCTAATATTTTATGATCTTTCTCAACCTTGATTATAAGCTTCTAATGATTATCCTTTAAAGAACCTAATTCAACCTTCAACTAATTACACTCTTCTTCTCTTGATTTAAAACTTGAATTTGCAACCTCTAACTTATTCTTAAGATCATGAATAAATATCTTATTTTCATTTACTTTTATAGCCAACTTAGAATCCAAGATACACACCTATTCTTTAAGAGCTTCAACCACAGATTTCAACTCTTAATTCTCTTTCTTTAGCTACTTGGCCATCTTGTGCTTTTCCTTGATCTACCTTCAAGTTGTTAAACCCTTCAAAAGGAACCTACTCTGATACCAATTGTTAAGCATGGGATATACTAAGAGGGGGGGTGAATCAGTATATCATATATCTTATAAAACTTTCCCTTAATCAAATAATCAATATATGCAATAAAATTGAAAAAATAAACACCACACAAGATAGAGAGACACCAGATATAATTTGGAAACCCTATGTGGGGAAAACCATGGAGAAAAATCTCAAGTATATGAATGAGCACCAACTCAAACAATATTCACAAGCACCAACTTGTAGGAGCACCAACCCCTTTGTTGAGCACCAACCCATAGGAGCACCAACCCCTTTGTTGAGCACCAACATAGAAATAATTCATGAGCATAAACTCATAGGAGCACCAACCCCTTTGTTGAGCACCAACATAACAATAATTTGTGAGCACCAACCCCTTTGTGTATACCACACAACTATCTCTCAATGTTTCTATCTCAACAAATGATAGTTCATTACAATATCTCTTTCCTCTCTCTCACCTTTGCTCTTCTAAGCTAGATATAACAAATAAAAATCATATTCATCTCTCACAAATGCTCTTCTAAGCTAGATATTTCTATCTCAAATCAAACTCTATCTCTCCTTTTGCAAATGGCTTCTCAAGCCTTTATTTATAGCTTTCCAAATGACCTTTGGCCTTCCCCCTTTGTGACCCTTAAATCCTCATGGAAAATGGCACCAAACTTGTATGACCCTTCATATCCTTGCCTTTGAAAATTCATGTGGTGACCCTTCATGAGCAAAAGCATCCTTCCCTCTTTTGTCTTTACCTTGCTGACTTTTCATATTCCTCAAAGTGTCCCTTCATGAGAAATTGTGCCCTTCGTCTTTTGTCTTCACTTGGTGACTCTTGGAATTCCCCAAGATAACTATTCATGGGAAAATGTGTCCCATTCTTCTTTTGTCTTTACCCCATGACTCTTTAACTTCTCCATGGGCCCTTCTTTTGTCTCATATGCAACCAAAAATATATTCATTAATATTAAATAAATATTAACACACATTAGCCAATATATAAAAATTATAAACATCATTAAATGCAATGGGGCCTTTATCACCAATAATGTTGACCTTTGACATCAATGAAAATATTTCCAACAGGATTAAGATTAGAATAAAAATGATGAAATAATGACTTGGTTTAGATAATAATTTGGAATTTAGTCTTTAAATTGGTCTAAAATTGGAATTTGTAATTTAAACTAGGTTTGGAATAAAATAGACAACATAATAGATAAGAATGGTGTGTATATGGACAAAGTTTGACAAGGTAGCTAGAAGGGAGTAAATTTGGACCTAGAAATTGGGTAGAGTAACACCTCTTCTTGTTGGTATGGTATGGTAATGTTTTGGGCTTTGGTTTTAGACTTGAATTAATATTAGATTTGGTTTTGAATATGTTGTATAAAAGGGTGCACAAAGTTGTCTTAGTCAATTCTGGACTCATTACACTTAGGTGAGAACATGGGATATTCCCTCTTCACTCAACATTTTACACTCAATTGTGCCAACATAAATTAACATAAGGTAAAATCCTTATGCACTCACATACATCACATCTAATAAGGAATTAGATCTTGCATTGGGCTAGTTGTGCTATGGTGCTTTCATAAAATCTATACTTAGTTGTTGTACAAGTTATAGATGGAATCATTAATATTTATACAGATGCCATTAATAACTTAAACTATAGTAATACATCCTTTATACATAGTTCATTTATAAATATGAAATATTCATCGACTAGAACCATCATAATTCATTGCAATATTATTTATCATTAATCAAATCTCAATTAAAATAGAGTTCATAATAGGAAACATGTTTGAGTTTATAATACTTAATGGCCTAGAGTCTCATAAATAAGTTTGGGCATGTATGAATGGAGCCTTAGTGGTGTCCATGTTATCCCTATTTCCTATGGCTGCCATGACAATACATAAAGATCTTTTTTAATTTACCAGAGCTTCATTGAACCAATTTTGCATATTTTTCTTCATTAGGTCAAGATCCTTTTATATCTATATAATAACATCTCTACCAAGGTGGAATTAACGTGCTAAGTGATAATTTTTATCCTTAGTGATCATTCTACCAAATCCATCACCTTGCATAGTTCATGTTACAGTCACCATGTATCACCCAACTTGGAATATGCCCTAGAAATCCTAGACTAGTTATCCACCTACCAGCTGGTGTAAGGTATGCATTGATCCCTCTAATTGGTGACAAGATTCAAAAAATTCATCATCATGAAAAATGATGCCTCATACCAAATTATATGTTGTGTTGGTTTGAGTCATATAATTACCAAAATAATGGGCCCAACATTACCCCCATATAAAAAATTTAGTTCATCCTCGGACTAGGCTGTCAGGGTCTTTGGTGCACCTAACTTAGGCACACTCTCCTTAAGCTCATCACTAAAGTATTCGAATCCATTTATGATGATCTTTATTTCTTCAATAGTGCTTTATATTTCTATGGAAGAAGCACTAAGTGTAAGAACATTAGTCTTTTTAATCTCCTTCCTGAAGGCCTCTACATTTGCCTTAGCCTTAGTCACACTCCCATCTAAGGTTGTTCCTTGGTCACATGCCTTCATCTATAGATTATGGAAGAGTGATCCTAGGTTATATTTTGGGTACTTGATTTGTATGATTAGTGCATTGATGTTCCCAATTATCTGTACATGCTCTGACTTGCTTGTTGAATACACCTACCCCATCATCTTTTCCTTCTCTTCCTTTTCCTACTTGAGCTATGCATCTATGGCTGATGTTTGGTATGAGAATCTCAAGAATATGATATCAAATAATTCTATGTCCTCTTGTATTTTTATAAAATTTATTTTATCTCTTTGAGATTATCAATACACTCCTTTTATATCATGGCATAAGGATCTTCTTCTACTTCTTGTGTTGGTTATGGTTTTATCCTTAAGAGCAATTACTCCACTAGCACAGATCTTATCAACTTGAAAGAGGTTCAAAGTATCAATGTCAACTATAAGGGATGGTTTAGTTATCTCTATGTACTCATAGAGCTAATCCAACTTGAACTTAGTGGCATGTGCTTATTCCTAGTATTCTTTATGGAGTTGTTTCCATTTTCTCACCCTGCCATCATGATTATATTATGGTGCATAACCTTAGTGTCCATCCTAATCAATGCATTCATATATCAAACTAAATTCATGGAATGAGGGATTATTATAAGGGATTCATGCCCTTCCTCAAGTTATTTTGTGCCTAAGATAGCCAATTTAGGCACCTCAAAGCAAGGCTCATCTATGTAATGATCAAACACAAATTAAATTGTTTGCATGTCCTAGTTATGGTGGCTTGGGGGAATGATGTAAAACATGTAAAAGTCTTCATCCTCTAATCCCATTTGTGTCTTCTCTCTTATGCTTAGTTATTCATTTTCCTTATTGATGATGGTCATTTCTATTTATTCTCCTTCCTCTTCACTAGAACCACCACTCTCTTCAACACTTTCCTCAAAGGACTCTTCTACTTGATCCTTAGGGTTTTCTTCCTCAAATTTTTCCCCTTCATCTAATTCTTCCTATTGGGGTTTCTTAATGTTTACCTCCAAGTTAATTCCCTTATCACTAACATCACCTTATTCTTATTAGGTTCCCATGGCAATCTCTATTTGTTGTTTTGAGGTACTAATATCACTTTCTTTTTCTTCAGGTGCCCCTTCACTACATGGGTGCACCTCTTGTGAAAATTCCTCTACCTTCTTGGTGGGGGTGTTGGGAAATTTCTTGGCTACTTCAATGGATGATATAATTCTTGTAGGAACATTCTTGGTCTTCTTCTCTTCCTTTCCCTCTCCTTTTTCCTTGGCCAGTTTGTGCTTCTTTTCAAGCACTAGTGCCATCTCAATTTATTCCTCACTTAGGCCCATTTTATTCCACACCCTTCTCTTCTCCTCTTATTTTCATGGAGGAGGTGTGTGGGATTATTCACTGGATGAGGATCTCATCATCTCCTCTACTTATTCAAGCACAATATTTATGATACTTTAGAGGGCCTCCTGTACATCTTGGCATTGAGCACCTCTTCAAACTACATGATGTAGGTCCCTACGCTTTCTTCCTCAGTCTCCTACTCCATTTTAGGCATGAAGGTCTATTATTTCTCCATTTCCACCATAGTTATGGTTGATAATGTAATGGGTCCCTTAGACTTCTTTTTTTTTTGCTTTTTCCTAGAGGAAGTAGTCTCTAACATGAAGGTTACATGCTTTTTTGGAGATGGAGGTGTAGCTTGTTCACTAGAGGTAATCTTCAACTTGATGCTCTCTTTTATCTCCTCAATTGTCTCTCCCCTATTAATTTGGGGGGTCTTCTCCTATGTATTTGACATTTCTTCCCTTTACTATTGATCAAGAGGAGGTGATCATTATCATTTTTATATTCAGCTCCCTTATTTTGTGGTTTCATCTTGTATAGATATTGAAGATATACTTGATTATTATCACTCTTTAGAGGGGATAGAGATCCATCCTATTGGGGTTATCCTCCTCATCCTTGGTGTCCTTTGCTCTAGGTTACACATACTGGTGCCTCAACCTACTCTTTTATTGATCCATGGTCTTCACTAAGATCTCCAATTGTTGTGAATTTAGAATCCTCTTGAGTACCACCATGAAGTATTTGGAAAAAAATGAATAAAGAAATTTGATCTAACTAGATAGGTTCCCATCTATGAGCTCCAAGTGCACTACATAGAAATGTTGAATTATAGTGAAGGTCAGCATTCCTACCATGTATTGGGAGAGCTTATGCAAGATGTACCATTTAATCCCAAAGGCCTCAATATATTTCCTATACCATCCTTATACCCTTGTCTTATATTTTTTTTAAACATTGGGTGGGTAGATAAAATATTGATACTTTAATGTTGAGGACTCATTTTGGGGTGGGAATACCCATAAATTGTCATCATCCTCATCTATCATGGTAATCTCCTCCATTACAATTAATATTATCATGGATCCCCACATAAAAGTCTCATATGCCTTATGGCACTCCAACATGTTCTTAATAATCTCCTCCATAATAAACTTGGAGATGTTGACCTTTTCCCCTTACACAATGTGGTGGATGGTGCACAAGTAGGTATTACTGATGTTGAACCACTATCCATTAGGGCATTTCTTGGAGCTAACTAATCTCTTTATGGACCTCATGCTAGGGTCCTATATATCCTTTATAGGGAATGTGAACCTTGCCTTACCATAGCCCAAGATTTTTTCAACCCTATCCACCTCCACATAATTCTCCATCATTTAGTAGATGTTTACCCCTATGCCTAGGAGCCCTATGATTCTATTGATGAGGTATGTCAAGATCCACATACACCTCCCTATGAAATTAAATAAATCACCACAGATGCACGAGAAGAGGAATTGTACCACTTCCTTTAGCTTGCTAAAACTTGGTAGCTTATATAATTGGGTCATCTTTGTTATCTCCAACTTATATCATATGGAGATGTTGAATAGTGTCACACCCACCTTCATCTTTATCCCTATAGTAGCCATCCAATCCTACTTGAGTTCTTACACATTGTTAAACATCTAATGGTTGTACTCCTTTAATCTACACGTGTGTGAAGGATACCCATTTTCCCCCCATTATGACCTTGAGGTGGAACTACATCTCTCGATAAGTAAGTTTAGCACTTGATTCTGGGTTTACCACTATGATGCTGAATTCTTATACCAATTTTACCTCCTTTTTCATAGTGGTTGTTTCTTTTATCCTCTACACCTTCTTGGTGTCCTTTTGTGCCTATGTCAGACTTGAACTTAATCATTTATTTCCCATTCTAAATTGGCTACTATTAAATCATGGTTGATTAATATTTTAAAATCCTTTAATCTTTCTTGTAGCTTCTTCACATTCCTAGGGTCTATGATTGCAACTTTGGCTCAACATTTTTTAGAATTTTTGCTACCTACTTTCTCTCACAATTCCTCTCCACTCACATCCTTTCCAATTCAAATCATGACACAATCTATATCTTAGTTCAATAATTCTTAGTTGGGGGTTTTTGATGCTATTTTTTTCACTATGGTAGTATTTTTTTAGTTCAACTTTGGTTTGGATCTATATTCAAGTTCAAATTTGCACAAGGTTTGTAATTATCAAAGTTTGGTGTTCACCTCTTTATACCTTAGTTTTAGTTACCTCATTAATGGTTGGTCATTAATGGAATGGTATCACATGGATTTATTGAAATCTATTAAACCTATAAAATCTATAAAAATATACCACCACATTCTCATTTATTGTAGATCTTTTACCCTCTAAAATTATAGTCATTAAATTCTCTTAACATATTCAATGAAGTGACAGGTGATTCAAATGGTCACTTCCCATCAATAATTGGGTGAGTGATAGATATATATAATCTTTATATTATGTTTTGTTTACTATGGTGTGACCTTAACCCTTATTATGGTATCCTATGTGTAGTGCTTCACATGTTCTTGATTCAACCTCCTCAGTTCCATCTCTCCTTAGTGTAGTGCTTCATTTCAAGTGTTCCTCTCTTTTTTGGTTGATTTGTCTATGATTTTATCTCTTGTTTGGGTGTTCCATACCCCATAAAATCCCTTTCATTTTTCCTCCATCACTTAATTCTCTCTTGGTGTCTTGTGCACTAGCATCTCATGTGTTTCCCTTTGTCTACTTATACTCACATCTTTATGAATCTGGTAACTTCATGCACCTAAACACTTAGGTGTTTGGACTTAGGTACTTAGAAAGTGTCCATGTTCAACTCATCTAATTGGATTTGAAGTGTGTAAGCACTAGAAAATTTATCCTATAGGCCTAAAAGATCCCAAACTATTTACCTAACACAAACAAAACAAACATAAGGAAAACATTGGCTTACACCAAATTTTATTATGGTCAACAAAAAGTAACTAAATTGTGATTGGAAAGTCAGTGTCTAATGGTATAATTTCCATATTGTTGACTTTAGGGCTTCAATATATTACCATTAAAATGTATATGGGGAATTTTACCCATCAACATGTGTAGATTACATGCACCAGTTTCCAATATACTATGGATGACAAAAGGTCCCATCCACCTAATTATAGCTTGTCTAGGTGCTTGAGGTACTTTGAGTCATATAGAAAGACCAATGCTCCTTAAATAATTACCTTGCACTTTATATACTTATCATGACATAGTTTTTGGCATGCCTTTTATATTTATTATCTCTAATTGCTTAGGCATGTGTCTCATGCAAGTGTTACAAGTCTTCCAGTCATGCACTCAAAGACTCTTGGTCATCTACATGACCAATATGTATAATATACAATGAGGGCACCATGAATTCCATCAGTAAAATGGCATCTATTATAAACACTATTTATAATGGTGTAACCTTTTTCAAGTACTTATACATCATGTGATAGGCCCATAATACTGTTGACACACTGTCATCCCAATCTTTACAACCAACATCACATATATTTGTAAGGCACATTCCCAATATCTTATTAAATGCCTCAGTGGTACCATTTTCTTGAGGATGATAAGGTATCATCTTATGGTGCACCATTATATATTCCATTAGTAAGATCTACATGATTTCATTGATGAATTTTGCACCATGGTCACTAGTCAAACTAAGTAGGTAACCATAGTGACAAATGATGTTCTCCCAAATAAACCTTTCTATAGTGGTGGTTGTACAATATTTGGTTAGTACTACCTCAACTCACTTAGTGAAGTAATCTATGGCCTCTAGAATGTATCATATGCCTGTGCACCTCACAGTGGTAGTAATAGACCCAACAAAGTTAATGGCCCATTTTTCAAATGGTTCCTAAGTAAGGATGGGGATGAGAATCATATCATCCTTTTGGTTAGGATTTCACATGCACTAATATATGTCACATGTTTTAGCACAATCATTTTCATTCTAAAATATATTTGGCCACCATAATCCTGATTGTATAACCTTGTGTACTATAACATCCCTAGTGTAATGTCCTCTAATAATCCCCTCATGCACCTTATCATGGCTCAAATTTTATCATAGTCCCATTCATACTCTATGACACATCAATGTAGGACCTTATCATGGCTCAAATTTTATAGTTCTCTACTAATGATTTGAAAAGGGTTAGTGTGAAATACAAGCTACATCTTCTCCTTGGTTGTCATAGTCTAAGGTGAAGATCTAGATGTCAAAAATATAACAATATCCACCAAGTATTTTGAGATGTACTAGACCCTATAAAATTGTGCATCAATCATATCATCTTTAATAGGTGATTACACATTTCCAAATTTGATGTGAGATAGATGGCCTGGACTTGAGTTTTGTTTTCTAGGTTTTACTACAATACAGAATTAGAACTCTTGAAACAAAAAATCCATCGACAAATGCACCCATGGAGAATGGGATTTTTCACTAGGCAATTAAGCACCTCATGATCAGTGAATAAGATGAATGGGGTTTCTAATAAGTACTACCAAAAAATTTATAGGAAATATACCATGAAAAGTGCCTCATTCTCAGTTATAGTATAGTTTTGCTCTATCTTGCTCATTTTTTTGCTTAAGAAATAAATGGGATGCTCCATTTTGTCTTTACCTAGTTGCACCAGAATGACACTGATCACATTACTAGATGAATCAATATGGACATGGAATGGATTCATTCATTCATAAAATTATAATATCGATGTACTTGCCAATTTGAGCTTTAGGGTTCCAAAAGCATCTTTCTATGTTATGCACTAATATAATGGGGCATCCTTTCATAAGAGCTCTTCTAGTAGTACTAAAATCTTAGCATAGTTCCTTATGAACTCCTATAGAAACCTTAATGGCCAATAAAGGCATGAATGTATTTCTACATTAATGGGGTTTAGAGCTAAAAGATGTGGATATATTCACTAGATCAATGAGTAGACCATTTGTGCAGTTGATGTGCCTAAGAAAAGTTATAAATGGCATTAAAATAAAACTTCTTTAGGTTTAAATAAATATATAACTACCTACATCTTTCAAACATCAATATTAATGTCTCATAATGATCCTTCACTCGTCCATACATAGTCCAATAATTTAAGTATACATGGAGGAACTTTTGAATGAAGTCCTTAAAAGTGGTTATCACCATTCTAGAAAATATGGTTGGTGCATTCTTGAGTCCAAAGGGCATCATGTTGTATGTGAAATAACACTATTATATTTTAAAGGTAATTTTGGACTTCTCCTCCTCCTCAATTTGGATTTGATGGTACCTAGAGAACTCATTAGTGAAAGTGTATATCTTATAACCTATGATGCCATCCAAGACTTTATCAGTGAATAGAGTTAGAAAGGGGTTGGTTACACAAGTGGAATTCAGTAATCTATAATCAATAAAAATATAGATGCACTAATCCTTCTTGATATTAATGACCATGGGGATAACCCATTTATATTATTACATAGGTTAGATGATGCTTATGTATAACATACCATTAATCTCTATTTTGACATTGGTATAAATATTAGGGTTCATATTGTAAGGTCATTTCTTGATAGGCTTTGCACTGTTGACTATCTTGATGTTCATCTTCTTTGGGGATGGCTGTGTGCCTTTTATGTCTATGTATTTTTGAGGAAACAAGTCTTGGAATTAATTTAGGAGGTCCATAATATGTGTTAGCTCTACATTAGAATAATAGGTGCCTAGAGTAGAAATTTTTAGTTTCCCTTCTGAGATGATAGCTACCTTGGTAGTTTTTAGCAACATACAATAGGGATAATTCCTCTTCTAATGTGAATTCTTGATTAGTATATTTCCCTCATTTATTTATATGAGAAAGTGGGTAGGGTCTTCTTTCTCTAGAGTTTTATCTTCAACTTGACACACTAACTTTATTTACCTATCAAAGTCTTCCATTTGTGTGCCTTCCATGTTTCATCATCCTTATCACTAGTAATTATTTAAGGTTTTCTATTAAAATAACTTAATGAGTGCTAACCCTTTTTTAAATAACATATATTTTAGGCACTCATCCAATAGTGTAGTGTCCTCAAACACTAACCTTCAAACTATATGCAATGGCTCAATCAGTTCAATGTTTTGTGAATAAAAGGAGAAGGTGTGGACAAACCACTCCTTAAGTATATCCTAGTTGGTTGTCTCATAGTTAATCTCATTGATAATAATATCATGTTCTTGCCTAATTTTTCAAGGTCTTATAGAAGGTATGCACCTATATATTCCTTGGATCATTTTCACTACAGACAATTTATGTTTCCTCACAAATATGCACATGTGATATAGGGTTAGAGTCATAGAGTAGGATGAGATGTCCAAGTACTTGTTACTCTTTTTGAATCTAGTGAAAATGACTACCTTCACTTCTTGAAAAGTTGGTAATCTAGGCCTTTATGATGCCCACCAATGAGAGTCAATGCTTTTTAATGTATGTATTATTTCCCCCATTTTATCCACTTCTTTTAAGATGTATGATTCAAGGTCTTAAACATAATATTCCATTGGATTACTCCCCTCATATCTTGGGAGCACTAAAATTTTTCCATTACTTAGGTGAAACACTCTCTTTCCCTTCTTCTTGGTAAAATGGACCCACCTTTTCAAAGTGTGATCAATCTAGACCTAGCTTGTCTTTACTATTTTTGGCACCTTTCTACACACTAAATGACACCTTCGACTAGAGATCTCACATGCTTCCTCAACCCAATGATCTCAAACAATTTTGGTGATGTCTAAGGATAATTATCCATCTTCCCAAGAAATCACTCCTTAATCATTGGGGTTTAGCATCCCAATACCTTGTTTCATGATGTTATATATATGATTGATCTCATCCTTGAGGTCCACACTCTTGACATAGGGGGTCCTTGGTCCTATGAGAGGAGTATCACTACCCTATCCTTTCCATTCTCAAATTTCATGTATCACTTCTTGAAGATAATATCTTCATTATTTTCATAACACCATGGGATTCCTAAAATCATCAAGTAGTTGTCTTGTTCTGCCAACTCAATCACCTCAAAATTAGTGTGAAATTCAACACCTATGATGTCTACAACTATGATCTTTAAAATTATAATAGGCTGCAATTGGGTCTTATTGGCCATGAAAATTATATGAGGAGAAGGCCTCAAGGCTATCCTACACATTTTCTCCTAGGTGCTCTTGGTCAGGATGTTAACCTCAGTGCCTATGTCTATAAGGACCTCACAAATAGACCATTTATCAATAGTGGAATTCTCCAAGAGTTCTTGGTCATACTCTAAATTTTGTGTATGCCTAAGTTTTTTTACCCTCTCTATGTATGACATAGTGACCTCAACTTTATTTTGACCTACATGCTTTAAGAACAAGCTTTCAATAGGGGAAACATTCCCTCTATTTGTAAGAGGCATAAGATCTCTATTAATTATTTTATTTTAATTTATTAGTTCTCCTACTTCTTATGAGAGGTGATATCCTATGTTTTTAGGTCTCAAACTAATTTAAGCTCCCCTTATAGGTTTTGGATTACACTCATGGCCTGTTATAATACATATTTTTGGTATACTAGGTCTAGGTATGGTGTATATTTGGTTTTAGGTCATGTTATGCATTAAGTGTGACCTTTATCCTCATATTCTAAATGTAACTTAGGTATTGGAATAAATAGTAATTAAGTGTTGAATCCACTATAATTAGTTACCTTCACCTTGCCTATTTCTATGTGGGTTAATTATGCTTTTGAGGTCTACTTATTAATCTTCAACTTGTACTTGATCATTTATGTACCTTTATCTATGTCATGCCTTCCTTAGGTCAAAATTTTGTAAAAATAAAGGCATTATTTAACCTTATGTTACCCTCAACAATAACCACACATATGATGTGTAGGGAAGTTGCATTGATAATGCTCTATTGAGACACACTTATTACATGAGCATGGTGGAAACCTTCCACCATGACATCCTCTAGCTCACCCTCTATTACCTCATTACATCCTAAAGCTTGTATTTTATTGAACATAGCCTTCATTTCCTTATTTATCCTACCCTTTGACTACTATATTGGCTTGTTATACACCTCATTTCATGTTATCATGCATTTTGTCAATCACCCAATAATCAATAGTGGTATGGTAGTAGGCATCACACAACCAATAATTGATGGTTGTGTTGACCTAACTAGTGCATTATAATAATGGTTAGTTTCAAGAATAATGCACCTCTTAATAGACTTCATAATTTATAAGTAGGGTATGTACATTCCTCCATGGGAAATTAATGTGATTATGGCCTTTTACTTCATAGTTTGTACACCATAGTCCACTTTGAGCATATTGTAATGAATTAAAAGAAAGATTTTGGATTTGCGAGGCCATATATGAAATATATGCCTCCATAAATGGTTTTATCCCAATATCTATTCTTCCAAATGTCTCAACTCTGAATGTGGCTTCAAGCACTTCTTGGGGCTCTATAAAAGTCTTCATGAAAAGTGCTCTTTAGAATGGCACTATCAACCTTCCAATAAACTATGACACATATTGGGAAGGGTGAATATAATATTTTAACTTTGATAGGAGTGTCTTTAACCTTGCATTGTACAAGCACACACTTTCTAAGAGTCCTTGGGTAATTAATTTGAGTACGATGATGTTCTATTGTTCAAACTCTAGTATGTCAAATTCCTTCAGGAATTCCTCCTTTAGGGTATTATAATCAACCATAGTTTGGTTAGGATAAATTTTTATATATTAGGTATATTCAAAATCTATTAAAATGGTTGTGAACTAGGTTACCTTATGCTTTGATTGGGTTATACCTTATCCATGCCACTATAGTTCACACTTCAACATATGCTCTATGGCAATTTCTATGTTGTGATACTCTAACAAGTGCATGGCCATTTCATAATATATTTGTTATGGGGGGATATCTATGATCTAAGGTACTTATCCCCATAAATTATATCTTAGTAGAGGTGCTTTAATGCCTCCAACCACTAGGTTAGGCACTAGTCCCATTGTTATTACTAGCACAGATGATGATGATGATGATGATGATGATGATGGCACTATATTACTTACCTAAGGTGATAGACCACTTCATGTGGGTTGTTTCCCAATTTGTGTTGTTGACATTAGCTAAGATAGTATGTTTTCACTTATGTTTTATGGTGGTGAACAAGAACCCAATGGTCTAGATCTAGTTGTCCTTACTTCCTTGTATGGAATGATCTATTCAATTACAAATTTACACTCTAAGTCTAAAAAATTTCTAAGTTTTATGTCAATAATAGGGTCAAGTATTACTTTTATATTTTTTTAAGTGGGGGATCTAGTGCATGAGCATATGACATAGGTTTAAAGGGGGTAGTCACATCAAGTGTATCTTTAATCACTAAATCCTATAGGAACCCAATGAATTCTAAACCTATCAAATGTTGAACTCAGTCTATCACTTAATTATTCTCCCATCCTTACATTATGTTATTTTAATAGATCTTTCCCCATGCCCTTCCTACTTACTAAAGGTTCTCTCAACACTTCCAATTTCTATATCTTCCATCAACCTGTGTCACCTCTTATTATAGATATATCTTCTAAGCTCTCAGGTTTCAATCTACTCATCCCCTTCCATTATGCCTCACATGCACATCCCCTTCTCCCCCTTTGAATTGATCATATGAAAAATGACTTTAACCTTCCATCCATAAATTTTCAAAGCTATAATCCACTATTATATTTTTGAGTTTTACTCATAATTACTTCACAAACATTCCTTTAGGTTTGTATAGAAACTAATCCTCTACTTCCTTAGGGTATGAATATGTTGAGATTATAAAATCAAGTATGTATATGTTTAGCACTCACTTCCACCAGTTATCTACTTCTCTAGTCTAATTTGCCTCTAGGTTCTCAAGCCTTTATACGTGCTCCTTCATCCACTCAAAGCACTATCCATATCTCTTTCTTTAATGGGTTGAATATGTAGCCAACTACCAGTACACATGCTTAGGTAACTTGTAGAAAAAGACCTCATATAGAGCATCATATAGGTTATTATGAACCCATTTCCTTGACTTCCATCCTTTGTAGGTTGGATGCTTCAATACAAATCTATCGTCCACATGTTGTAGCCAGTGCTCAATGTTTTTGAGGGAGAGTTGATACATCATTATGTCATACCATTAAAACAATAAAATTCAACATGGGTCTTGACAATGGAACTAAAATGTTGTAGAAAAGGGTGAAAAAATTTATCTTAGTTGGTTCTAGACTCATTACACTTAGGTTCAAACATGGGATATTCCCTCTATGCTCAAAATTTTACACTCGTCTACATTGGCATCAATTCACATAAGGTGCATGCCTTATGCACTCACCAAAAGTACAACTTATAAGGAACTAGTGCCTTCATTGGACTAATTTTTATATGGTATAAGACATTAATTATGGCAATTAGTCATTTAGAATAAGTATTTTAGCATATCCATAGGCATAAGCCTTTCATGGACTAAGCTTGATGGCCTATAGGCATAATATTTTTGTTAGATTAGTTATAGAATAATAATGGCACAATCCTTTATTTTACTAATCTTAGCATCATATAGGTGCTTTGAAGGGTAAAGGGACTGTTCTCACTTCAAGTATTCATACTTAGGCTCATACTTCTAGCAAGGATGTCAATGCTTGATTTAGAATCTATACATCTCTACCAGGGTGGAGTGTACATGTCAAGTACTAAGCTAGAGCCTTAGTGATCATTCCACCATCTCCATCACCTTATGAATTTAATTTTTTAGTTTCTACATATCACCCAATCTAGATGATGCCCCAAAAATCCTAAAATTAGTTAGCCATCTACTAGTTAACACAATGTATGCATTAATCCCTCTAGTTGGCACCAAGATGCCAAAAAGTCATCATCATGAAAAATGATGCCTTGTGCTGATATGGATATTGTGCTAGCATGAATCCTATACTTACTAAAATAAGGGACCCAATAGAATACAAATGAGCTTTTGACATAAAAATCAAGTATCAACACACAAATATCATAAGACTATTTTAAGAACTAATTCTAGTTTGCATCACATCCACTAAGCCTTCAATATACTTGCTTTTAAGAGGATAAGTTTAAAGATTAATCCAATTAATTAAATTTAATGAAGGTGGTATGTACTCCCACCCTCTCTCAAAATTTTGTATGTGATAAGCAATCTTTGGGGGCTATTACCTTTACACCCATGCATTTGTGAATGTTCCAAGATAAAATAAGTTATTATGAAGAAATCCAAAATTGGGCTATTTTTTGGAGGTTTTATCCCCTTTGTGACCACTTCATCAGTTGGATTTTAGTGAAGTGATACCAAATTTTTGGATTACTTAAAGTTTTACTTGGCCTACTAGATGGTCCTTAAAGGTCACAAAATATTTTGAAGAATAGATCCAGGCATCAAGTTTTTCATAGGGGGATACATCCCCTATTTAAGAGACCTTAGATTCTTTTATGGTGATGTCTAATGGCTTATCATTGGATTTAACTTGATGCTTTCATGAAACCCTTTATGAGGAATTTTACCAGGCCTTAATGATACTTTCCAATAATTTATATTCCCCATTAGATGTATAGGGATGATATGAATATTGGGGGATTAAATACCAATCACCATGACCTAGATAACAAAGAGAAGGTAATGACACCCCAATCATGTAGCCTAAAATAAAAAGGAAATGTATCACCATTTTGATTCATATAAATACCACTAAGGGTAAGCAAAGAACATACTTGGTGAGACTCTCAGGATAAAGGTAAATGGTTACCTTGATGTCTCTAGGTTACCCTATCAACAAGAGAGCATATGTGTAAAGGAACCACACAAGCACATAAGTAAAAAATCAAATGAAATAAATATGAGAAAATAAATGACTTAGAAACAAACAAGTTCTTAAAACCCAAATAAAAAAGTGTATTATTTTTAATCCAAAATTTAAATTTTTGTAAAAGAAAATGTGCTTTGATTTTTAGGTATAAAATCCACTCTTTTGGCCAAGGTCTTACAATAAAAGTGGTTATAAGTTTTTAACATAGTCTTTGACAAGTAAATCCTATGACAAACAAGTTAAAATGTTAATATCTTCTTTTAATTGGTAACCTAAAAGAAAACATATTCGTACCCCCATATTTTATATTTTATGAAAATATATACAACATGAATATAAATTAATGGAATATTCTAAAAAATCATGATAAAACACATAGTTTTTACAAAAATAATCAAAAATAAAGTCTACATGACCCTAAACAATCTTCTGGAAGTTGAGTAATTTTTCAAGGTGAATATACCATTTAGCAGGATAAAATCAGAATTTTGATCACAAAATCATTATTTTACATGTTAAAATCATTGATTTCAAAAAAATCACCAATTTAAAGAAAACCCACCATTTTGGTCATGAAACTATTATTTTTAGAGTGAAATGTTGATTTTTGTAGACACATAACAAAGAGAAGAAATTTGTCAAAATTATCAATTAAGAGGGAGAAACCACTATAGATAGATAGGGTGAAACCTTAATTTTTACATGGGATGGAATTTTGAAAGTTTTGAGAAAAAATAAGGTGAATTTAAGATAATTACTAGGTTAATTCTTACAACTAGAGAATAAAGAGGGCCTAGAAGGATTCATGGGGTGCATAGGGTCCCACTAGGCATGCCATTATGTAGATCAAGAATACAAAAAGGGTCATTTCATTTTTAGTGAATAAAACATCAAAGTAATTACATGATCATGACACTCTAATCCTAATCCTTAAGATTGAGCAAGGTCAAATAAGAGAGGAATCAAATAGAAAGCAAACACACAACTTTATACCTTCATTGGAAACTTGTTTACTTGTCAGTTTAAAGAGGATTCTACTCAGATTGTAGGTTATAAATCTTTGGCAATGTTGACTTCATGCATAATAGATATTTCCCCTTGTCCACTTGATGTTTTTATTGGAAATGTTGAATAATTTTTTAGTGATGGACTTAATATTTGGTATAATTTCACTACCTTGGTTAGTCATGGTGAAAGAGTGTGAATACCATTTCATTTATACAGTTGATAAATGATTTTGGATCATCCATTTTGAGATGAAGATCAAGGGCCCAATATTAGTCCTCCATTCTCATAAATGATATAGATGGAGTTTATAATAAAATATATGGGGTATTTCATAGAAATTTAAGAGATTCAAATCATGGCCCTTCTTTGAGTGTGTAAGAGTGGTTTAAGAGTAAGAGTGTTTAAGAGGGATGTAAGAACTTATAAGATATCTTAATTTCACACTTGGTATGATGATGCCACCTTGGGTGAGGCAATAATTCAATTTGTGCATTAGAAAATAGATAATTCTAAATCCATGAAATTTTTAATTAAGGGTAGATTAAATTGATTAAGTAGAATTAATAATTAATTAGTATTATATTAACTAGTTATATGCAAACACAATTAACTAATTTAAGTTAAATTCAACTAAAAATAGAAAAACAAATAGAAAAAACAATAATGAAAACTTCATAGTTAAGATACAAAAATCCTCCATTGTGATTTGAGTCCAATTCGCTCTATCAAGAATGTGGTGCTCACTCCTCCAATGGAAAGGGAGAATGGGAAACATTTTGGTGAAAAATGAATGACTTCGATTCACTTTTATTTTCTTTATGTGGTTCTCTCAATATTTTTGTGATTGATTATGATTTCTCAAATTTGTGATGGAAAATATTATGGTGAAGGTGGTGGTCGAGCCAACCCTAAAGACCCCATACCTCTAATAACTTCCTATATAACCCACTTAGACAATGTCTATGTGTGGATATTAGAATATATGTAGTTCTCCCAAAAGGGATGATTATGATGGCAAAGGATTCTCATTATTGAAAATGGAGATGTGTAAGCTTATTTATAGAAGCCTAGAAAAGGATCCAATGGAGGAGGATCATTTGGACTTTTTAAATGTTCGAAATGATCAATAGCTGAGGATGAGTCCCCATTCATGAGGATAGATCCCATTTCAATCTATTAGAGGAAAAAGAGGGCTTGGTTAGATGACTCAACAAAACTTTGTAAAATGGCTTGACAACTTAGTGGAAGAGTCACAAGAGGTGGAGACTTTCATGGATTTGATTGGGAGGAGGGAGAGAAAGGCAAGAGAGGTTTGAATACGTAAATCAATGAATTAAATAATTAAAATAAATATTGAAAGGTGCATAATTGACTTATTCAAAATGTTTGAATTAATCAATTAAATTATTTTAAGGATAAATATTAAATTATTTAGGTGTATTTCAACACTAAATAAAATTTAGGTGTCTAAATTTTCCATCTTTGAAATGGTGTTGCAAATAAATACTATTTATAAGAATATAAGATGTAGAGTTTTTATGATAGAGAAGAAAAAAAAATCCCTGAATGAATGAAAATGAGTGTGATGATTGCCCCTTGAGGGTTTGTAAAAGAAACAGAAAAACACTCAAAATTGATGAAAAGAGGAAATAGGTAAATGGACAAATGAAAAATCAAGTAATTTTAGAATTATTGTCAAATTTTTAATATTTTGGTAATGTAAAAGAGTTGCCCCTAGTTAATAAAAATTAGAGATTTGATTTGAAAAACAATAATTTAACCACTCAAAGATTGCATGCTTATTGTTGTTTGCTAATGACTCAGGGGTCAATTGAACAAATGTGAGAGTGATATATCTTAGAAATAATAAACGATGGGTCTATAAATAGAAAAAAAGTTTTGATTTGAAAATGATCATGGATTTTATATTAATAAATGGTTACAATATTTTGAAAACAAGTTCAAAATAATTTGATTTAATGTTTTTGGAAATTTGAAAATGGATGAAGAATGAGAATTATGAAGGGATATAAATGATAAAACAATCATCAATAATATAGATACTTGTCTCAATACTAATGTTTACCAAATTGTAGAGGGTACATGTAAAATTATTTACCCCTATTAGTGAAATGCTAGAGAATATATTGGAAAAAGTACATTTCCCACTTTATAGACTTCATTCTTGAATTGTGATCAAAATCAAGGTTCACGAGCTGATGTGGGAATGATATATCCCAATGATGGTTAGCCACAGGCCAAAAAATTAAAAAAAATATAGATTGTCTGATTTGTGATAAAGATTTATAAAATTGATAATTGAAAGCATTGATAAGGAGATATATCGCTTTGATTAAATGACAGTAGAAAATGTGGATGAAAATACTTGGATGATGGATGATGGAAAATATGGTGGATGAGTTGTCCTTAAAGATTACATGTCTCTAAACACTACCTACATAATCCACTTAGATAATGTCTATGTGTGGATATCAGACCATATGTAGTTCTACCCAAAATGGGAAGAGAAGTGATGATGTAATTTAATATTGACCCATGGATGCTAGACTTAAGTTAATGATTGCACATTGTGATTTGATGATGAATAATCGATGGATAATGTTATTTTATTGATCCCAATCGACAAGTATGGGAGATTAAATGGAAAGATTATGAAATAATGGTGGATGATTAATATGCAAGCATAAATAAAGATGTGAAATGACCATATGGATTAATGATGATGGATCAAATGATTCAACAACATGGATGAGATAAGGATGGATGGAAGAGAGAGATAAAAAACACATGCTTGATGTGAGATGGCCTAATAGATTGCTTTTATTTATTTAATTCTTTGCATTAGAATTTTGAAAATAATTCCAACCAAGTAAGAGTTGAATAACCTAATTTTTGATATTATGTATGAAAATATGCACCAATGGTATAGAAAAACCATGATGACTATCATGTAATACACATAAGGACTAATAGATTCACAAGGACAAAACTCAATACATCATGATATGGATGATCATAATAACACCATTAGTAATGCACATAGTGATCTAGACACAATAAAAAATAATAAATATAAGATTAAAAAAATATGTTTGAAACAATGAAAATGATGTAAGTAAAAAAAGCAAGGAAGTAAATAAATGTTGCATAAGCAAGTAAACAATCATGATGTAAAAGAAAGTAAATAACTATACATACAGATAAGTAAATGACTAAAACAAGTAATGAGATGACTTTTTTTGGATGTCCTTAGATAAAGTAGAACCCTTTAACATATGAAATTTTTTATAACGTTGAAATGTCTGATGAGAAATCCATATAGGGGATGACTAGGGCACATAACTAAGGACAAGGGAGTTTTGGATTTTTTTTTTTTTTTTTTTTGTTTTTATATTTTATTGGATTTTCTAATGTTTTGGATTTTTGTTGAAGTTTATAATGATTTTGTATTTTATTTAAGTTTTTAATGTTTTTTTATCTATTTAGATTTTTCAACATTTTTAGATTTTTTTTTGGATTTACAAGCTTATATACAAGGAAGACCAACAAAAAAACCATATTCTATCACCTAGGAGTGAGTGGTAGGGGATGGAAGGAATACATTATATATGGAGTATGAATGAATAGGAATGGGTTTGAATTAAGATGATGAAATTTTGAGAACATGTAAGGTAAGAACCAAGTGTTTAATCATCAAAATAACATTACAAGGATACACCAAGATGTTTATAAGAACATGTCTCAAGATATTTCCAATCGCTTATAAAGGTCAAAATGGGAAGAAGGATGGTTTTATGATGGAAAGGATTGGGTGGGTTTAGTGTTAAATGGATAAGGATGTGTTTGGATACCTAAAAGTACTCAAAGATGGTGTATGTTGGTTGATGAGGACTTTAGGATCGATTGGATAAGCATAAGATGGGTAAGTATGCTTTAGGATAACTTAGGATAAGTAAGGATGGATGGTTTAGGGTAAAAGGATGGGATTAAAAATGTTGTAGGATGGGTAAGGATGGAGGGATGATTCATAATGCATAGGATTGAAATGGAATGAGCTTGCCCCCAAGTGTAGGGTACTTATAGACAATTGATTATTTTATGCATGATGTCAAAAATTGATTTTCATCATAGTACTTGCCTAATGTGCCATATAAATGGCTTTCACATTTGGATGAATGTATTTATCTTTCTAATTTTTTATTTTCTATTTGTTTTTTTTTTGTTTTACTTTGCTCCTTTTTTATTTTATTTTTATTTTTGGCATCTCAATTATAAAAGGGTATGAGATGCATAATGCTTACCACTATTGATAGTTTAGGTCTGCACTCTAGATATGTCTTCAGTAACTTAATTGATTTTTAAGTTGGCTTCTTCCAAATTTACCAGGATATTATCATAGCCCCTATGAGAGAGGATGCTACCAATAGGGTGAAATAGAAAGTATGTTAGATGAAGGATGTGTGTTGAGTGTATGAAGGATTTGAAAGGATGGAATTATTGTGGTTATGAGTACATGAGTCATGATGTAAAGGGTGAATGAGACTAACAATCTCACATTCATCAATACTGGGAGTAATTTCAAGTTGGATATTTTGGGAATTTGATGCTTATTCAATGATATCTTCAACTTGTGATAGAGATCTATCTTGTAATTATGATAATGTAGAGGATATATTAATTTTATCATCAATTGGTACTCTAGAAAGCTTTTCACCAAAGGATTATTCTTGATTTTTTAAAATTGGGATTTAGATTTGGATTGTCCAATAGTGCCTCAAAGAGGTTTTCACTATGGGGTGTGGATTTTATATTTAGACTATAACATTTATTTTGATTGAGTTACACTTGTTATTCCTCAGAATATGTAGATGTTTCTTGATGCTCTTATGGCAAGAGACTAGCTAGGATGTCTACAATTATTTTATTATCATGAAAGGAAGTTAAATGTAAGTAAGATTATTAGTCCCAATCAATAGGTGGAAGATACTAGATTATAAGATGGAAGTAAGTATTAGTAATGTTTATGAAAGGAGTGATGGTAGCAAATTCCTCATAGAGACCATGAATGTATCATGTTTTAATTATGGATGAAGTTACCTTAGAAATCACAAAAGTATAATTAACATATTTACATTGAATTTCAAATGATTTATAGCTAATGCTATTTAGTATAACATTTACTTCAAAATGGATGAGTTTAATAATTCCTTACTCATGTATTACTTTATCTATAATTACCTCTATCACTTGGGGTGCATGTTATGGGATTATGGGAGATTTAATAGGTGATAAGTATTTAGGGGGTTAGATAATGGGTGATAGGCTATGTTGGTTGAAGGAGGTTTTATCTAAGATAGGATCTTAGTTAGAAATGGGATATTTGTCAAAAATGGGATCTTGATCAATGATAGGATCTTGGTCAAAAATAGGTTATTCAATCAAGATGGGATCTTCATCAAAAATGGATGGTAAACAATGGTTTTCATAGGTAGGTTGATCAGCTATGGATTGGTTGAAAATGGATTTGTCAAAAATGGGATATTAAGAAGTGGATGGAAGGTTATGACCTTGACTTACAAGTGGTATAGATTGATTAGGCTTAGGAAATACATCTTGTCATATCCCCAAGCTATAATTTTTAGACATGGATATACTTGTCTTTATATTGATGTACCCTTTATCAATCAAATCTTAGATATAATGCTTTAGTCTCATACAATGGTTTATATAATGACCTTCAATTTTTTGATAATCACAATATTCACTAGGTCTATACCACTTAGGTTTTGGGGCATTTGGATCAAATTATTTGGTGTTTGGATATATGACTAGGTTTGCAATAACCAATTTATAATAAAATACATCATACGGTTCCCCTAAAGGAGTGAATTTTTTATTAATAGGCATGGTACTCATTTTGATAGGATGAGAGTTTTGAAGTTGTTTTAACTCTAGGGGTGGAATGACCCTAGATGGTAGAGGTGATATAATTATATTTCCTTTATTAGTGTGATAGGGGATGCTATAATCTAGGCTATAACTAGTGGAAGGGGGACTTGGTTGATTTGTAAAATAGGCTCACTAGTGGTAAGGTGATGTTGATGTTGAATGTTTTGGGATTCCATAGTAATGAAGTGGACTAGAGAGGTAGCTTGATATTATAAGGATGGATTTTTGAATTTTGATGGACTTGAATATGTTGGGTTTATGAGTAAATGTGAATTTGATGTAGTTTGGTTCACGTTTGGGAATGTATTGGATGCAAAACCAAATTATTGATTTTGATGACTATAAAAAGGTTGGTTTTTATGGGTGTAGGAGTTGAAAGGTTGATTTGGATGGAACATAGTTGGATTGGATTGAATGGGAGTTTGATTTATGATTGGAATTTTGTTCAAATATAAATTTGAAAGTGGTGGTAAAGGTGAAGAAATTTTTTTATTTATATTGGTGATAAAGTTAGAACTATATAGATTGGTGAAGAAGTTTAGGTTTGCGTTTTGGGGTAAACTAGATACAAAATCAAAGGATTGATTTTGATTACTATAAAAAGGTTGATTTGGAAAAATTTAATGACTAATCAAGTATGTATTTTATTGATGGATGGATTAAGCTAATACATATTCAAGTTTTGTAGTTGGATTTGTTTGATGATTAGTTTGATATTGATTAAAATATACATTTGAATCAAAGTTGGTTGGATGGAACCCTGGGTTAAAACAAGGATTATTTGGATTGTGATTTGAGACAAAATTGATCAAGGGATTGTTCCACGTAGTTTTACTCCTTGAAATAGGTGATGTTACTAAGGAAAAGACTTGACTCAAAAATGAAAAAGACTTAAATTTAGACTCTAGTAAATCAAAGTACCAAAGTGACTAAAAGTTTAATTTACTAACAATAATTTTCTAAAGGAATTAATTTTCACACAAGGATTTTTAGCACATGGAAATCACATGGAAACAACAAACAAGTTCTACTCTAAAAAAATCACACAATTTGCACAAAAAGGTGAAAATTTTGAGATGATGGTCTTGAATAATTATTGGACTTTTTGTTATCACTCATTCATCTATGCTTTCAATTGTAGACTAATGTGTCAAAGCACTAACCATGGAGGATCCTACCATGCCCATAGACCACTAAGTCTAGTTTTGAGGGTGTGGGAAAGTAGCTTCTTATTGCTAATCACTAATTGAAGCACCAAATTTGAACAACAAAAAGGTGATCCTAGGCTTCAGGTATACATAAGATTATCTATGGGAGAATAAAATTATGGAATAAATTGATATACAGATGCACTCTATTGGGTCTTATCCCAACATTCCCAACACAACTATAGGGGTCTTAGAGTGTTTTCAATTAGCAATATCAGATCTTGAGTCAGTTATTGAAACCCTAGGTATTGGAGTATGAAATCCCTTCATGTCATGGTCTATTTAAAACATGAAGTGCTTAGGCAATTTAAATAGCTAGGTCTCAATTTATATACCCCACCAGTAAATGGGGTTTGGCCTACCATGTGGTGGTGAAATCCATGGTAGATAGAGCCCCTAAGAAAATAAAAATAAAGAAGTAAACATCTATTTCTAATTTCCAAGTTTCATCACCAGTGTAATGCAAAGGAAAGAGCATACACAGATATCACTTGGGTAAATAGATAAATTATGAAAACATTTTTGAATTCTAGGTATCATTACCAATGTAACACCAATGAAAGAGCATATGCATATTTCACAACCATAAACAAAGATACAAAAAAAAAGTGATGTATTTACTATGAAATTGAAAAGCAAAAACAAGAATGTTAGAAATAAGAAAAATTATATTTATATATTGATTATTTGTTTATTCCCTTTAGCAAGCATCCTACAAGCAAGGTGTTAGACTATTTTCTTGGGCTAAAAAATGAGACAACCTATGATAAACAAGTGAAAAACCAAGATAAACACAAAAAATAAGCCTCTATGACAAAAACATTGTTACATAGTCAAGTCAAAAAAGTAAAATTGTAAAATAAACATAGGAAAAAGATAGAACTAAAAAAAAACTATTTCATTACAAAGAGAAATGATTTTTATATTTTGAAACAAAAATGTTGTGAGCAAGGATGAAAATGCTATGAGGAAGTATGAAAACACTATGGTAAAAGATGATTTCATTTTGAGCATGGATGAAAATACTAAAAATAGAAATGAAAACACTACGAACAGAGACAATTTTGATACAAAATACAATTATTTTATTGTAATCTATGATTTTTTTTGAAACAAAAAATGCTATGAACCTAAAAAAGTACAAAAATGTAAAAAATAGGAACAAATTGTCTATTTGGTCTAACAATTTCACTAAAAAGTTTCCAAATTTGTTGTTATAGTAAATAAATGTATAGCTGAATAGAAAATATGAGACAAAAACCTATAGTCCATACCAACTTTAAAAAATACAAGATTAAATGAAAAAGACAAATGTAAATAATGAAAACCAAAAAAGTAATGTTATCTAAATGCAAAAGAAGACAAGAAGATTAAAAAGATGTGGATGAGTCCCATAGAGCATGCCAAAAATGTATGAAATAATTATTTACAAAGACAATGAAATAATCTAAGCTAAATTCAACTAAATCTAGAGCAACAAATGCAAAAAATAACAATCAAAACTTCATAGTTGAGATACAAGACTCCTTTATTGCAGTTTGAGTCTGATTTTTTCTATCAAGAATGTGGTGCTCACTCCTCCAATGCAAAGGGAGAATAGGTAGCATTTTGGTAAAAAAAGGGATGATTTTTATACATTTTGATTCACTTTATGTTATTCTCTCAATATTTTTTTGATTGATTGTGATTTCTCAAATTTTTGATTGATTGCAATTTCTCAAATTTGTGATGGCAAAGGATTATGGTGAAGGCAGTGGCCGAGCTCACCCTAGAGAACATGTGTTTCTAAGCATTGCATACATAACCCACTTAGACAATGTCTATATGTGGATATAAAACCATATTTATTTCTCCTAAAAGGGATGATTATGATGGAAAAGGTTTCTCATCATTGAAAATGAAGATGTACAAACTTATGTATAGAATCCTAGAAAATGATCCAATGGTGGAGGATCATTTGGACTTTTTAAATGTTCTAAATGATGAACGGTTGAGGATGAGTCCTCATATATGAGGATGGATACTATTTCAATTTAGTGGAGGAAAAAGAGGGGTTGATTATCTAATTCAACAAGACTTTATCAAATGTCTTGACAACTCAGAGGAAGAGTCACAAGAGTTGGAGACTTTCATGGATTTGGTTGGGATGAGGGAGAGAAAGGTGGGAGAGGTTTGAATAGGTAAATCAATGAATTAAATAATTAAAATAAATATTTAAAGGTGCACAATTGACTTATTTAAAATGTTTTAATTAATCAATTAAATAATTTTAAGAATAAATGTTAATTATTAATTTAAGAAGAATGATTAAATGATTTAGGTGCATTTCGACACTAAATGAAATTTAGGTGTCTACAAGTATAATAATGGAATTTTAAAATATTATTTTTCCAATCAAATATTCATTAAATTTTTATAAAATAAAACTTACTATGAATCAATTTAATTTTGGATGTTAGTATCAAATTAATTATTATGATATGATGCATTACCCTAATCAGGGATGTGTCATTGTAATTTTAGATTAAATCGATAATTATGCAAAAACTTTACTTAATTGATATTTTTTACTAGATTTGTGTGTTATTGAAGAAATTCATTTCAATTTCAATTTTGAAATGGAAGTGATGAAAATGAAATGTCTACACTCACAAGTGGTAGGGTACTAACTTATAAAATTAATAATGATTGTAGAAGTTTGTTTGGTTCATTCTCTTCTAATTTGGATAGTCCAACCCATCTTTAAATTCTAAATTAAAATTAAGATTAGCTTGAAATAATTTTATGTCTATGTTCACATGCACTTGAGTTTCATAAACCTCATTAATTTTCTTGATAATTTTCTCCAATCACCTATAAAACACAATTCTTCTTACCCTAATTTAGCATCAATATTTTAAAAATTTAATGAAAATAATTTATATTTTTTGAATACATTAATAAGATAATATTTAAACTATATTAATATGTTTCAATCTCTTATATAGTAAAATTTTTGAAAATAATATACCTTAATTATTTTAAAAGATATAATAACATGAAACTAACATCATGTGATGTGTATATGCAATCAAAAATGCATCATGTCTATAAATCAATCCTAGCTCAAAGAAGATAGAGCATACATATACTTTCGATTGAGAATACATTTTTTAAGTGGGAGCATGACCAATATAGGGATACTCTAGACCTAATTAGGGGAACATTTATCACAATACACTATGTTGAGGGTTCCAAAGCCTCCAATCTAACACAACACGTAATAATCCTAAGGGGGTCCTAGGTTTTAATATTTCACCTATACTAATAACAATAAAGTAAATCTAATCTAGTGCTCACCAAATATTGTGGCATAATATGAGGGGTTATTAAACAATTAGAACACGTATAAGATAATATAAATTAAGCTAAGTCTATGTAAGAAACTAATACATGGAACATGAAGAGTAATATTATTCAAAGCCAATACTTATGATACTTCTATCTACTAAAGAGAGGAGAAAAGTTAGAGAATACTTACCTGAATGTGAACCCATTGAGACTCAATCTCTCCCTTGGCCAAAGGGTCTTCTTAAGAGGTTATTTTGGTTTGTAAGGATCACTAAGAAAGGCTAAATCATCCAAGACTTATCCACAATACTAGATTATCCAAGTAGAAACCCTAAACTAAGAATCCTCAAGTAGAGTGGTAGAAGATTAGATTATAAATAAGCGTGAGTGAATAATAAATATATTACATATAGAAATAATGATGAAATTATCTTGTATTTATAGTCAGATTTAACCCTAAACCCTTCTAAATATGTCAGCCAACAAGGTTGACCCATTCAACCCTATATAATTATGAACAATTATTCACTAGGTCTTGAGCTAGGTTAGTCAAAGGCTAACCTAATTCTTAAGTGAAAATATCCTAAAATGTGTAGGGTTGACCCAGTTGACCCAATACAATCGATTGACAAAAAGGGATAAAGGTGAGGAAAAGAGAGATGGAAAGAGGAAAAAGACTAGATTAATGTGCAAGGGAGGAGTAATAGCTTAGGGAATGGTTTTAAAAGCTGATTAGATTGGTAATATGTGTAAATAAGGGACAAAAATCCTACAAATCACCAATGGTCTACCCACCCCTTTCCCAGTGCACCCCGTAGGGCATGTACTCAGAGATATTGAGTCTCAACAGGTTCTTGTAAGATGTAAAGTGTCAATATTTGATAAAAGTTGAAAATATTATGTGTATACATATACCCCACTCGAAGCTCATCATGTATCACTAAGGTACAATAGGGGATGGTGCTTTAAGAAAGAACATAAAACCACATAATGATGATGATGATGCTAAAAAAATTTGTATTTTAAAACATAAAATAACTAATAGTAAATGACTAAAAAGGGATATAACTAAAAATTAAATGTCATGTGTACCTTGAATTACCTTTATCATTAGATGGTTATCTAGTGTGTTATTAGTTTTGATTATTTATGGTGTAGAGACTAATTTTAACAAACCCAAGAATGCAAAACTAAAGAGAAAAAAATTTAAAAAGTTAGGAAAGCTAAGATAACTAGTGCTATGATGATGGGATGTACTTGAGAATTTGGCAAGCTATGGTGATAAGTTATATGTTAAACCAAATTACCAAGTAAAAAAAAAGAGTAAATTAGGTAACCAAAAATCCAAGGCTACTAAAGATCAAAAAAATCAAACAATTAAACCTTAAGTAAGAAAGGCAAACTCACCAAGTCAAACCAAGGATACATGTCAAAAAAAAGGATGGTAATCAAACATCGATGTAAAAGAAGTGACAAAAAATGGTAAAACAACATTGATGAGTAAGTAATAACAATCCTTATCTCACTCAATAATGGAAAAAGGTGCATAAAAGGGAAAACAACATGGATGAATGAGAAGTAACAAGCTAACCCCACTCAATAATAGAAAAAGGGTACAAACTCAGGTGTCTATAATAACAAGATTTTAAAATACTGATAAATGGTAAAAGGGAAGTAAAGTAAGTCTAGGAATGTAATTTGATGGTATAAATAAAGTAATCCAAAGTTACTCAAACATGTTTTTTCTCCTTAAGGATAGATAAAATTGAAACAAATTAGTGTTATCATATTTTTAAGAGGTGAAAAAGAAGGGAATAAATAAGAAGGAAAATAGATTTAGAATCATAATTTATCTATCAAGGGGGGAAATGAAAATGGGTAGAGGGGATAATGAAGGAAAAACCAAAGTAGAGGAAATATTTATTGAAGTCAAGACATTCAAATTAGGTTTATCAAAACAAGAGGACTTTTGACCTTAAGGATTATGAAGAACTTCTCTTAACTACACAAGTCTTAGGTCAGCAAATGTAGTATATAGATTATCTCATGAAGGCTATATGCATGAAAAGTAAAATGGACCTACCTTCCTATAATTTGTTCCCTATTTCTTAGGACCCCTTATAGAGCCATCAGTATACTATAAAGATTGGGTACTTGCATGATAAATTAGGTATCACTATAGAGTTTGTTGAATTCTCTTATTCCAATATACTGGCCTACCACACCCTGAAGGACCTTGGCTCTATATGAGACAAATTTTGAAGTTTGATCTTAGATTAGAGATAAGAGATGTGCTTGGAATCATGTCTTTTGGTGTAATTTTGAATTTAAATATTTGTATGTTGCCTTTTATATATCATTTCCTTTTGTTTCAAATGATTTAGATTTTAAATTTCTTGATGGATTTTTCTATTCCTTGTCAATTTGGAAAACCAAAAATGGGTGCTAAAGATGACTTTCATTTGAATACCTTAGAATTAGTTGATAAGAGAGAGAACTTCAAAGAGCATGGGGTATAAGAGTCTCATAAATCTAGATGAAATAAAAGTGCTATCTTGACTTTAACCTTGTTTTATCCAATGTGGAGTGAAATGAAAGGAAATCAAGAGGAATGACACATCGAACAATTATAATTTCTTCAAATCACAAAAAATGTGACAAAGGGAAAAAAGAGATATAATGACAAAAAAGTATGATTCCTTATCATAAGAATGAGGGAAGTGGATGAAAACATGATAACATAAATTGTTGTGAAAATTCCATCTATCAAAATAAGAAAAAGCTAAAGCTGAGAATAAGGATTAAAAACACATTCTAGAAAAGGAATGACAAGATGGTAATTTTATGAGGAAGGTTAGGTCCTATCCATGGTCTTACACTACAACTCATAAAATAGAAACCCATGAGGGTGCCAAAAAGCATGTGAAAAATAAATGAGATAAGCAAAAAATGGTATTGTTTAGGAAGGCTAGGTCCTATCCATGGTCTTACAATGTAACTAAAAAAAATCCAAGGGATGCCAAAAAATGTGTGAAAAATAAATGAGATAAGAGAAAATTGGTATTTGTAAGGCTAGGTCCTATTCATGGTCTTACAATCAAACTCACAAAAGAGAAAGGAGAAACTAAAAGGCCAAAAAAGAGGACCAAAGGTTTGTAAAAAGAGGGAACTATTGTAGAGGGAGAGATCCATGAGAATAACCTACAAAAAGTGTTAGATAGATATAGGTAGAAAGCATGAAAAAGAAGGAAAGGTTTAGGCAAAGTAAGTCTGAAGGAATTATGCATTAGTGGGCTCTTTAAAAGCATGGCCTTCATTGGTTTGAAGATGGTAGGTAGTTGGACCAAGAATGTATTTGACTAAATATGGTCCCCACCATTTTTAGGTATACTTATCTTATTTATCATGGGTGTAGTTTAATTTAAAGATAAGATCACCAACGTTAAATGTGAAAAGTTTAACACACTTGTTATGTTATTTATCAATACAATCCTTATATTGGTGGTTAAGTTGCAAAGTAGAAAGATGATGTTCATCTAGGAGATCAAGGCCATGAAGGAGAGATTCACAAAATTATTCATCAATAATAATACCATGAAGAGATATATGAAGAGAGGGAAGCTCAACTTCTAATAGGATAAGTAATTTAGAGCCATAAACTAAATAAAATGGTGTTTCCACAATATTAGTACATATGCTAGTCTGATAGGCCCAAAGAGTAGGGTAAAGATGAAGGTGTCAATCCATGTAGGTTTCACAAATTGTCTTTTGAAGAATTTTTTTAGTGGCCTCAGCTTGACCATTGCATTGTAGATGATAAGATGTGGAATATTTGTGATTGATCTTGAATTTTGCATAAAGTTATTTAACATGTTTATTTTTTAAATTACCACCATTGTCTAAAGTGATGGTATAGGGAACACCAAAGCGGTAAATGATTTGAATAAGAATAAATTTAGAAATGGTAGAACTAGTGATATTAACAAGGGGCATGGCTTTAACCTATTTGGTAAAATATTCATTAGTGGTGATGATAAAAACATGCCCATCTTAGGAGAGAGGTAATTTTCTAATGAGATGAAATCTCCATATGGAAAATGGCCAAGGAGATTCAATGGTTTTAAGCTTCGTAGGAGGTGAATGAATTAGATCATCATAGAGTTGGCAAAGATTACACTTTTTATCAAAATAGATTGCATCTTTTTCAAGAGTAAGCCAAAAGTAACCCATACATAAGCATTTACAAGCTATAGAATGTCCACTATAGTTGCCACTGAAAATGCCTCCATGTGCTTGTGCAAGAAGAATGTGGACCTCATCTTGCATAACAAAAATGAAATAAGGTACCTTCACTACTACAAAAATAAATGATATTATGTTGAAATACATACTTGAAAGCTTATTTATGAATATGTGTTTTTTCATGAGATTCTAAGTTAGGAGGATAAGTTTAATGTTCCAAGAATTGAATAATGTATTTATACCATGGGCTTTGTCAAATAGTAACAGCCTCAATGTAGCAGATAAGTGAATTCGGTGGTTGAGTTAAATATGGATATTTTCTTATTTGTATAATAAAATTTATATTAAAAAGAATTTGGTGTGGATGAAAGAGAGATGCTAAAGATGCATGAGAATTAGTAATGGAATTTTGAACTCTAGGGATAGGCTCAATAGTGAAAGAGATCAAACCCTTAGAAAGAGTGGTTGTAATTTGATGATAAGAAATGATATTTTCACTTTTACATTGATAATCATTATTGACTTGGTGTAAAATAAGTTGAGAATCACCTAAAACATGTATGTATTGAATGTCTAAGTCAAGAGTAGCTTTCATGCCTAAAATTATAGCTTTGTACTTGGCCATATTATTGGTGACATCAAGTGTGAAGTGAAATGCTAAAGGGATAATTTTTCCAAGAGGACTTGTAATAATGAAACCTACCCCAACTTCTTGAAGGCATTTAACACCATCAAAGTGAAAATTTTAGGAAGATTAATCATGGAAGTCGATATTAATTTCAGGAAGCTCCTCAATGACTAATTTAGTTTAGTATTATTAGAGGAAATAATATATTCATCAATATTATTGGCTTCAAGATTAGTGGTAAAGTTATGAAAATAGTATTTAAGAGAAATATCTTAATTAAAACCTTTAATATAGAGGATATTGTCATCTAGAAGACTATCTTGAAGGGTAGAAGTAGCTGGTATAGGAGCTACAACAATTTGGTTAGCTATGACTTGCCCTTTGATATATTTTTGAGTGATGATTTGAAGATAAAATTCCATAAGGAGGACCATCCATTTGCCAATTCTATCTTTAGGAAGAAATTCTTTGGAGAAGAAGTGATGAAGGGGATCAAAATGAATGATGACATAAGTAGTTTGGTAAAAAATGTAATGACAAAGATTTTTAGTGGAAAAATAGATAGTGAGACAATCCTATTTAATTTTGATATAACATGTCTCATAATTGATGAGGCATTGGCTAATGTGATATATAACATACTCTCTTATAGTATCATCATGTTGGTCAAGCATTTCCCCAACTAAAATAGGTGTGTAATAAGTATATAGAACCAAGGGTCAATCATTGGAGGAGGAGGAAGTGTAGGTGGATGAATCAATGACTCTTTCATGTTATCAAAAGATTTTTGAAAAGGGTCCATCCATTCTAAATCAGTAACTTTATTGAGAATAAAATTGATGGAATGAATGTGATAAGCCATTTTTGGGATAAATCATCTAATTGTTCCAAGTTTGCCTTAGTTTGGATGTCAATAATGGGACAAGGAATGGACATGTTGATGATAGCACTAATATTAGTGGGTTCAACATCAATACCATGGAGAGAGACTATGAATCATAATAATTTTATAGATGTGACACAAATGACACATTCGTAAAGATTGAGTCTAATTCCATATTTAAGGAGGTAGTCAAAGATGATAGCAAGATATAATAGGTGAGTTTGAAAACTTTTGTATTTAATAGTGACATCATCCACATAGGTGTCAATAAGTTTTTGGATAAGATCATGAAATATGTGAGTTATTTCTCATTGGTAAGTGTCTCCAGTAAATTTTAAGACTGAAAGGCATTTTGACGTAGCAATAGGTTCCTTAGTCCATGGTGAAAGTAGTCTTATATTGGTCCTTAGGGTCAATATGAATCTGATTATATCCCAAGAAGCCATCCAAAAGAGATAACATGTTGTAACCAATTATGGAATTGATGATGGCATCTATTAAAATAAAAGGGAAGTTGTATTTGGGATAATTGAGGTTAATATTACATAAATATATACAAATTTGAATGATCATAGTGACCTTTTTCCAAATGGGAACAATGTTGGAAACCCATTCAGAATAGTCCACTAGTTTGATAAATTTAGCAGCAAGTGATTTGATTATTTCCTTGTGACATAAGGTGAAAATTTCATTTAATTTTAATGTATAGGCTTTTCATCAGGATAATTAATGATATTATGAACCATAATGTTAGGGTAAATATCAGGCATGTCCTCATAGGACCAAGCAAAATCTCATGATACTTATCAAATAATAAGCTAAAATTATCATGTTTGGTATGTGATATTTCATGAGAGATAATAATTGGTCAAGGACAAGATGGAGTGCCATATTTAATGTGAGTTTTTTCTTTAATAAGCATGGAATTAACACATTGAAAGTGATATGGTACATTAGGTAAGGTAGAAATAGGATTAGTTTTAGGATCAATGCTAGCAATGAAGTTGTTAAAATAAGAGGTTTTAGTTTTAAAATTCCAAATTTTATAATGTTGTCAATTAGGTTGTAGTTCTCAAGCATGAAGTATTTCAAGAATAGCTTCATCTCTAAGTAGGGTGGGAAGAGGACCATAATACTTAACATTTACTTTAAGATCTAGAATTTGATTATCATGGCTATCATACTTAGAATCTATTTGATGGACATCAGTTGCCTTAGCATCAAGTGTAATCTTAGGAGTAAGAAAAGTAGATGGATTAGAAGAGATTGGGGTGTTGATGGTTTTGGTAATGGGAAAGGGATCAGATGCAATGATTGGATTGATAGGTGATAAGGGAGATGCTAGAATTTTTGAAGGTTCAGAAGGTATAATTTTCTCTACCACCCAAGGAGTATTAATAAGTGGAGAATTAGTAAGAAGCACATGACCCTCAAGATCTAAGTCACGATCCATGGAAATGGTATGAACATCCCAATTAAAATAATGAATTTGATCTAAGGTTTTCTAATAATGCTAGACATCCAAGTCTCGAGATTGATTTTGGGCCATTATATAATTATCATCATATGTTGGATAAATTGTACATGCTTGAGAGTCAGGGGGATTTTCAAAAGGTGAAATCTTGATATTACTAAATGTATGAGAAGACATGATGAGAGGATCTTGAAATAATTTAGCCACTCCAAATTCATTGAAAGGGAATGCATCTTCAGGTAAAGAAAGTTATTGAGCATTACATGGAGGGGAAAATCAGTAATCTCATCAATAAGAGGATAGTGTGGCCTCTTAGTAATAGAGAAGGAGGAATCCACTATGAAATTTAGGAAGGTAGCTTGGTAGTATTGAAAGTATGTTACAAATCATTAGGTTCATCATCATCAAAATCTGCAAGAGTAACTTATAAATTAGGATTCATGTTGATGAACTCAGGTAAAGGAGCACTATTGATCTTAGGAATTGTAGGAATGTGATATTAGGATTTGGGATTAGGAATTTGAATGCTCTATGGGTTTTGATCAGCTTCATGTGTATATTGTTTTCCATCGTGTAATAATTTAATGCATTGACTATAGAAATAAACAATGGCCCTCATCTGATGAGTCCATGGGTGATCAAGGATTATGTTATAAGATAAGGGTAAATTGAGGATCATAAGCTTAGGTTGAACATTTTTATATTTTATGGTTAATGAAACCCAAATACAACCAAGTGGATTTTGATTTATCTTATCAAAACCATGACAAGTGAAATGGGTTTGCTTAAAATGATCATTGTTATAATGAAGTTTTTGGATAAGCCACATAAATGTCACATTAATACCAAAACCTTAATCAACTAGAACTTTGTAGATAATGGTAGTATTAATGGCTATTTTAATGAAAAGTGGCAAATCATTAACATGAAAGAGAATTTCATTATTGGTCATATTCTCTTCAAGGAATTCAATAGAAGGCTTGAAATAAGGAAACGTGCTTTCAATGGTATTGATGCTGGTAGGTTGAGATTCAATAAGAGGTGGTTCTTCATCAATAGAGGATGGATCTTCAATTTCTTGAAGTTTTTGCATTAGGAACTTGTGATGATAGGGGAAAGTACAAACTAACTCCACAAGAGGAATCTTACAAGGCATAGAGTTGAGTTATTCAAGAAAATTATATTGACATTTAGATGAACCATCATGAGGTTTATAATGTAAATTAGATTTTAAAGGAATAGATGTCATTGGATATTTGGAAGGAAGAAGTTATTCCTCATGTACTTCTGAAGCTAGATTACTAGTGGTAGTATCCTTGAGAAGTTATTATTCTAAGGATGTCTTCTTAGGTTTGGTAATAAGATCTTTGTGAGCCAGCTTGTGACAATAATTGATCATAGAAGTGTTAAGATATTGAGAATTATTGTAATTTTGGTCATAATCTTCATCAATAGAATAAATATCCTTGGTATTAGGTTGATTGTTGGTTGTATAAATTTTTTTTTTGTTATTGGAAGTAAAATATTTGGAAGCTTTCCACTTTTGAGAAGTAATGTTGTATTCTAGATTATAAAGGTTGATCATGGATTCATGATTAAATGAATCACCAAGTATATAAGAAATAGAAAATTTAGTGAGCCCTCTACAAGATTCATGAGAATGACCAATGTCATCATGGAACCAACAAAATAGATTTGGGTCACACCATTTAAGAGGATTGTTAAGACAAATGAAAGGTTTAGAGGGAGGTAAAAATTATTTCATTTTTTGAACTAAGATAGGTGTGTGTAATAACATTAGTATATGTTTGAAAATCTCCTTTTAAAATTTTAGGATTAGTTTTGAATTTCTTCATTATAAATTCTTGATGTTTAGCTTGTTCAAGAGCTTCATTAAGTGTTTGTGGAGAAAAGGTTCAAACCTTATATTTAAGAGGAATCAAGGTATTGATAAAAAATTTTAATAATTTATCATCATTCATGTTATGGTCGACCTTTTAGGCCAATGATTTCCATATTTTGATAAAGTCATGAACTGATTTAGTGGGATAATTCTTAGCATTGATGAAGTGGCTAAGATAATTTTTGATAAGATCATTATCTTGAAACTCTTTAACTAAAGGATTAACCAAATATTAAAATTTATAAATAGAGTGTTGGGGTAATTAGTTATACCATTCTAATACATCACCAGTGAATATTTTGACTAAAATTTTAGTTGTGGTGAAGGTATTAGTTTGGATCCATTATTTTTAAAGGTTGCCAAAGGATTTGAGAAATGCGGGAGGGTCTTCAATTCCATCATAATTTATAGTTGGATATATGTTACAAATATCAATTCATAATATAAAATGGTAAAAAGGCTCATTTTGAATAGTTTAAAGCATATTGTTATTCATTATAGGTTGAGGAATAACATTGCCTAAGGCATCCTTAAGAGGTAGAAGAATATAATTGGGATTATCTTGAGGATGGATATTTGGAGGTTGATTAGCCACATTAATCAAATTTTTTTGAAGTTTCATCATTTGATTAGTGTTATATTTTTTCATTATGTTCATTTGTTAGATTACTTGGGGAATAAGTTGATTTGTATTAGGAGGTGGGTTGGTGTTGGTAGGAACATTCACCAAATTAGTGTTATGGGGAGGGTTATTAGAAGATGGATTATGAGTCGGATTATTGATTAAGTTCATGTCAATTTATCCCACATTATTTTTAAAAATTTGGAGATAAAAAGTATTTTGGTAAGTAGATAAAGAGTCAGTCCCATCAACTTTATCTTGTGGTGTGATTTGCACCATATTATAAGTCATGGATGAAGGAGGGGAAGAGGTGCCCCAAGAGTGATGGTGCTCTTAGGAGGAAAAGAGAGGGAGAAATTAACACCCCATATAGTATCTAAATGGATTCAAGTTATCCAAAAAGATTAAGATATGAGACTTCATTATGATTGGAGAGAAATGAACAAAATGCTAATAAGGAAAGATAGTGAACTAAATTGGTAAATGAAGAAGGCACTAAGTAGTATAAGATTGACTAGGTCGATCTAGTATAGGGAAAAGGGTCTAAAAATAGTATAGGGTTAACTAGGTTGATCCATTAGAATAAATAGAGGGTAAAAAAATGTACAGGTTAATTGGGTCGATTCAGTATAACATATAGGGAAAATCTAAAAGTTTATAACATACTATGTCGACTAAAACAACTATGAATGGAAAATAATTTTGTAAATACTTTGAAAAGTAAGAACTAAAGGGAACCAAACAATCAATTAGATCAATGGGGTTGTTCCAATTAAGGCACATAGCATAAAACCTTGCACCAACACTTGCCAATGCAGGTTTTTATAATACAAAATAAAATTGAGTAAAGATTAAGAAATCAACTTGAAAATTAAAGGCTAGCTAGATGGTCAACCTTAATTTTGTTAGATTATTAGAATATAATTTTAAATGTGATGGGAATTTGGTTGTAATCAAGGAATTAAAAAGTAATCTAAGGATGGTTTTAGGATGTCTAGGCTAAAAGGGATATGTATTGGAAATGGTATAGGCTTGATATTAGGGCCTACCTCATCACTTCACACACCACAATGATAATAGTTTCAAGTGCTTATCTATAATATACAATTAACCTTGTATTTATACTTGGCCAAAAAACCAAGTCAGTGCTTCCCCTTGGTGATAAAATCTAAGTAGATTGGATTTGGGTAGATAATTGTTAAAGTTCTTATTAAGATTTTTTGATTTGGTAATGTGTACATAAAATAGAAAATAGTGAAGCTAAATGGTAAATTAAAAACCACCTAATTAGACTATGTGATCTATTCTAAGCATTCAAACAACAAAAAAAGAAAGTATGAGATAATTACTAGCATATAAGGGTTAATTCTAACTTTAAAACATGATATAGTTTTGATATAGTTAATAACATATGCACAAAATATATAACAAGGTTGATAGTGTCACCTTTATACTACAAAATTAAGGTTTGAAAATGAAAAGGGTTGATAGATTCGATCTAGTTATCTAGATAGCACAAAGAATATAGAACTGGGTCAATAGGGTCGATCCAATTAACTATATAAGGGTAGTTTTAAAGACTACAAACTATAAAAAGAAAGACTATAAGGAAAGAGAGAAAGAATAGAATGGAACCTTGGTGGGTCTAAATATGTAGAGAAGTGAGATTATTGTCAAAGAACCTTGAAAAATGCTTGAAATTTTGCTAACAAGGTCAATTAGGTTGATCTAGATTTGCATAAGCCTGTTATTGAGTGCATGAAATGTATAGGGTTGACTGGGTTGATTTATTAGTCTGGACTAGATGTCTAAAATTCTAAAAAAATGTGTTAGGTCGATTGGGTTGATATAATAGCCTATAACTAGAAACTTGCACATAGAAATTAGAATTGAGTTTATGCAGTCAACCCAGTATGGAAAATATATGATAAAATAATGAAATAAGTGTATAAATCCTATATGGGTTAGTTCATATCATGTTCACTAGAATGTATGTAATCAAAAATGCATCATGTCTATAAATCAATCCTAGCTCAAAGAAGATATAGCATACCTATACTTTTGATTAGGAATGCCTTTATTAAGTGGAAGCATGACCAATATGGAGATATTCTAGACCTGATTATAGGAGTACTTATCATAATACACTATGTTAAGGAGGGTTCCAAATCCTTTAGTCTAACATAATAAACCTAAGTGGGTCCTAGGTTTTAATATTTCACATATGCTAATAATAAGAAAGTAAATCTAATCTAGTGCTCACCAAATCTTTTGGCACAATATGAGGTATTATTAAATAATCAAAACATGTATAAGAGAATATTAATTAAGCTAAGTATAATTAAGACCCTAATACATGAAATATGAAGATTAATATTATTTGAATCAAATACTTATGCTACTTCTATCTACTAAAGAGGAGAAAATTTAGAAAATACTTACCTGAATGTGAACCTATCGATACTCAATCTCTCCCTTACCCAAATGGGATTCACAAGAGGTTATTTTGGTTTGTAAGGATCACTAAAAAATGCCAAATCATTCAAGACTTATCCACAAGACTATATTATCCAAGTAGAAACCCTAAGCTAAGAATTTTCAAGATAATAGTGGAAGAGCATATTGTAAAGAAGCACGAGAGAATAATAACTCTTTATTTCATATTGATATAATGATTAAATTACCTTGTATTTATAGGTATATTCAACCCTAGACCCTTCTAAATATGTCATTCGATAGGGTCGACACAATTGACCCTATATAATTCTAGACAATTATTCACTAGGTCCTAAGCTAAGTCAACCAAAAGATAACCTAATTCCTAAGTGAAAATATCCTGAAACTATATAGGGTCAACCCAATCAACCAAGTACATATAATTGGAAAAAAGTGATAAAGGTGAGGAAAATAGAGATGGAAAGAGGAAAAATATTGGAGGAATGTGAAAGTGAGGAGTAGTAGCTTAGGGAATGGTATTAGGAACTCGTTGGATTGGAAATATGTGACAATAAGGGACAACAATCTTGCAAAGAACTAACGATCTGTTGACCCCTTTATCGGTGTACCCCTTAGGGTATGCACTTGGAGAGATTAAGTTTCAATGGGTTTTTTCAAGATGTAAAGTTTCAGTATTTGATAAAAGTTGAAAATATTATGTGTATATAATGTGTTTGAACATAACCAAGTGTGGTTTAATGAATTATCTAAATAATGCTTGATTTCATCTATAATACTTTCAAGTGCTCAAAAAAATATCTATATAACATTTAGTGTACTTATTAAATGATTATACTCCTAAATGACTTAAAATTCATGTGTATTTGTAGATAATTAAATTCAAGTGATGATCCTTATTGATGTACTAAAAGATAAGTTAACTACTAAAAATAAATATTAGGCCACACAAAATGGTTTTGCCCTAACCAAAAGGGGCCACTAAAACCCCCAAAAATTACACTGATGGTCCTAACTATCTAAAGCATTAGGACACTCTCTACATTGGATCCCTTAGACACTCATAAAAATAGAGACAAACACAAAACATTGAGAGAGAAGAAGGGGAGACATGATGACAAACCAAAAAATGTACTAAGGTAAGTGCATGGAAATGGGGGAGCAAAATGGGGTCTTAAGTTGACATGTTTTCCTTGAAAACTAATAAACCTAAAATTGTATGTATTATTTGAGATGCCTATGCTCAAAACATTAAGATGCTATAAGAATAAGAATTAAAAAATTTTGAGTCTAGTCTATAAACTAGTATCATTTTATTAAATGGTGAAGTATAAGTCTGTCAAACATTTGAAATATGAAGAGGTTATCTTATTTTTTAGTAAAACATAGTAGATAGATGGTTGTGAACCACCTTTGTATAGTGTCATTTATTATTTTTTTAAACCTTTTTGTGAAAATTTTGGTAAGACATGTAGTTTATTGATTATATTTTAAAAAATGAATATAAATATATGTATGTATATGTGTATGTGTATGTGTATGTGTATGTGTATGTGTATGTGTATGTGTATGTGTATGTGTATGTGTATGTGTATGTGTATGTGTATGTGTATGTGTATGTGTATGTGTATGTGTATGCATATATGTATGTGTATGTGTATGTGTATGTTTATGTATATTTTTATATGTATATATGTATATGTGTATGTGTATGTGTATGTGTATGTGTATGTGTATGTGTATGTGTATGTGTATGTGTATGTGTATGTGTATGTGTATGTGTATGTGTATGTGTATGTGTATGTGTATGTGTATGTGTATGCATATGTGTACACACACACACACACACACACACACACACACACACACACACACACACACACACACACACACACATAATTAAATGGACCCTAAAAATGATAAATAATGAATAGTTGAGGGT
This sequence comes from Torreya grandis, assembly GCA_037957365.1. Taxonomy (NCBI): domain Eukaryota; kingdom Viridiplantae; phylum Streptophyta; class Pinopsida; order Cupressales; family Taxaceae; genus Torreya; species Torreya grandis. The sequence goes on from JARHVA010003667.1 coordinate 363,097, forward strand.
GGCCCCCGAAACATCTTCAAAAAAATAACAAATTGGTTTTTTATTAATTTATACATAATGAGGAGTAGTTTGTTTTTATAATCTATAAAATTGGGTTTTAGGGTCCATCATGATTTCATCAATATCATAAAATATAAAAAACAATTGACCCATAGATAATTATTATAGTATAACCAAGATTTCAAAGAAAATCCCAAAAAGTATCCCTTCAAAGCATTCAAAAATATCTTACAAAGAGATTTATATGGAAGAAGAACTTATGCAACCTAAAAACAAGCATTATTTATGACACAAATTTTCCATATACATAATATATATATATATATATATATATATATATATATATGAATTACCTTGAACAATAAAATAATATAGATACATCCTTCTTGTCTACAAAAACTCAAAAATCTCATAGCAAAGACAACCATATCCAAACATAAAAAGTACTTAAGAATATTCTAACTAGTTTTCTTTATAAACTTTTGTAAAATCATAAGGAATAGATAAAGTCAAATGTGAAGGCCCAAAAACACCTTTACAATCCACAAAGGGTTTCCAATCATTCTAAAAATATTCCACATTCAAAGGAGATTAGACCTAATTTATTATCTTATAAAAATTTTAAAGTTTGATAAATGCACCAAAAGATACATAAAGTTATACATGTTTACTTTCACTATATAGTGGCATATAAAGATATATTAATAAATTAATAAATATTAAAACATTGAATTATTCAAATTATGAAAAAAAATATAAATTTATAGAAAGAGAACAAATCACTCAATGTGATTGTCATATTTTCATGAAATCTCTAGATGAAATCCATATTGTTTATCATGGTAAAAATTGGATTTTGTAATTTTTAGTATGAGTAAATGCATAAATTTGATATTAGACACTTGAAAATGTTATTTTTTACTAGTCTTTAACATACATGACTTGTGCATACACACATGATTATTTCTCATAGTCTCTCATATCCCTTTTTTTATGTATGAGCTCAAACTTCCTATTTTTTGTCATACATAAATAAGATCTCCCTAGTCTCTGAATAAACATTATATTATCCTAAGAAGACTATCATATTTCTCCATATCATAGTTTCTTCCATCCTAGATAGTTTCATAAATATTTATATGACATGGGTTACTGGTAGTGCCTATCTTTTCCAGTAGTGTCCCAGGTTCTCCAAATAGTTTTTATTCAAATACAAACCCTTCCCTTAGGTCAGCGCACATGCTTTGCATTACCCAAATATTATCTTATAAATGCATGTCAAGCCTAAGTCTATTCATATGTATATCTCACTTTAAAAATTAATTGCACATTAAGTAATACATCTACACATCCTAAAGAAACTACCCTAAAGCATATAAATCTGAAAACCTCTCAAATTAATAGTCATTAATCCAATTTCAAAAACCTAAATCAAAGTTAAAATGAAATAATTTCAAGTGTCAAAATCCAATTAGGTTGTATACATATTATTGGATCACTATTGAGTACACATCCACATAAGTAGGAGAAATACATGCATTTTGAGCTCTCATAGGATTATTAGAATGTAGGTAATGCTCAACCACTCAGTGGGGTGTGGTTGGGGTTGTCCAACTCATCTTTCTAACCCATTTTTAAATTCCAATAAAAGTATTTAATTTTCTTTGGATCTAGGATTTTTAGGTGAAGGAAGACAAATCTAAATCTATACACAAGACCAAACATTTAAAATTACACAAAAATAATATTGGTAGGCAAGCATAGTGATATGTGACTAAACAATTCATAAAAAAAAAACATAAAAGATAGTTTTAGTAGATAGTGGATAATATTTGTTATCCATGTGCATTTGAGCATTATCATATCCATCTTTATTTGTTTAGACAATCAATCACCTAATCTTAGCAATCAAAAATCCATTACATATAGTTTATTAATACTTTATATATACTAAGACCATAACAAAATAGAAGTAATCTAAGTACCCTATACTACTTTGATTTCTATAAATAGTAAGTTTAATTACTTAATTTAAATCTAATTGTTACATTTATATCATACATAATTTAGATGTATATTATAAAATCTAAACAGTATCAATATTAAGCTTATTTAGATCTCTAAATCTAAATTAATTTAAAAATTCTAATGAACTTGACCATTTTTTCAAGTGCAAAAAACCCTAGGGTTTCAGATCTTTGTGTTAAGGTTTTAGATATGATTTTTTATTCTCTACTTTATACACAAGTAATAATGGAAAATATAATTGATTTTTGCTAATAAAGTAAATGGATATGCTCATTTTGACATTATATTTGATAATGTATATCAATGGGAATTAATTGAATATATTAAAATGAAATTATGCATGCCTGATGCATTGTTACATATAACTAGATAATAAATGAAAAATAATGTTAATTTCTTCACATCTAAGGAACAACATGATCCCTTCAATTATAAAATTTATGTTTTAGAGGTACCAAATCTACAATAAGTGTTAAACCCACTTCTCCTACTTATATTATCCCTATGTCTACACCTATGGTTGCACATTTGATGCCCACTCATAATATTGGGAAAACACAAGGTTTCTCTTATATTTTTGTCTATCCTTGTTAGAATCATCTGTCTATGAGATTTCCAAGATCGAATACTATGAGATCGAATACACAACCTTTTTATAATGAATGAAATCACAATGAGAGTATAAACTATAATAACATGTATTAGTGAAGAAGGTTTCTCGACAAATCTTTAAAAAAATCTTGTTGGAATGCACCCAAGAATAAAGGCTTAATAAGCTCCATAGAACAACAATAAATGGCCTACAAGCTAAACAACCTACTAAACTCTACACTAGACAAACTTATATACTACAATAATCCACACAATCCATTATGAATGCCTTAGAGGATAGGTCCTTATATAGGAAAAGAAGATTTATTTATCCACATCCATTTGGTAATGAGAACACAACTTAGTTTCTAGGTGAATAGTAAACCCATATACAACATGCCAAGCCCCACATGTCAACATTGGTTGCCAAATGAATAGTGAAATCATGTTAACTACAAATAAACATGTGCAATTTTGACCTCATTATTTCACCTAAGTGACCTAATTATTAAAAATAAGAAATCTCAATAGATATGTGTAGAAAAACCATATAATGGATAAAAAACCTACACCAACACCCCCCCCCCCTTAAGTGTAGCTTAGGTGGGTAAAAATTGGGTATTGACAACAAGGCCTTATTAGGTACCCAAGTACATTCAAATACCCCATTAGAATATAGAGATGTCTCCCCCCCCCCCATAATAATAGAGATATTTACCCCCACCCATAAGTATCAATATAACCCACATAAGTATCAATAATAATCCCCCAAGTTTTAAATTATAATTCAATATCAAGTATTGGACATCAAAATCAGTTGAGAATGCATCCACGAGCAATTTTTGTGAATAAGATTGTTTATACTTTGAGGGAAACTATCCTTCTTCTAGATTTGACCTCACTTGATAGTATTTGATAGTCATAAGTACTTTATAATGGGGCATGATGTGGGGATCTGGGGGTGGCATCCCCTAATGTTTTCCTTGTCACAATACAAGTTTGGGTCATAAGGTAGAGCCCCTGATGCCAAACATAATTTGAGGCTTATGTGTCTCTTGGAATTGACCAAAAAGTACCAAATTTTCCTCAAAAAATCTTCTCAAAATGGATGTTAGTTTTACCATGTTAGAATTGTCTATGTATGATATGTCCAAGATCAAATACTACAAGATTGAATGCACAAATTTATTTCAATGAATGAAATCACAATGAGAGTAAAAACTACAATCACGTGTATTAGTGAATAATGTTGCTATACAAATCTTACAAAAATCCTATTGGAAAGCACCCAAGCAGAAAGGCTTAATGAGCTCCTTGGTGCAATAATAAATGGACTACAAGCTAAACAACCTACTAAACTCTACACTAGATAAACTATTATACTGTAATACTCCACACAATCGACTATGAATGCCTTGGAGGAGAGGTACTTATATAGGAAAATAATAGGTATTGATCAACATCCATTTGGTAGTGAGAACATAACTTAATTACTAGGTGAATAGTAAATCCATGTGTAACATGCTAAGCCCCACATGTCAAAATTGGTTTCCAAATGAATAATGAAACCATGATGACTACAAATAATCATGTGCATGTGGAATTATGACCTCATTACTTCACCTAAATGACCTAATTATTCCAACTAAGCAAGCTTAATATATGTGTAGGAAAACCATATACTGGATAAAAACCCTACACCAACAATCCCTACACAACATAATTTTATGAACCCTAATAAAGATACTCATGTGAAGTCATCTATTTCTACACAATCTATTATTTATATTTATTAATCCCATTTGTAAATTTTATAATATATTAAAACTAAGGTTTGAAAACTCAAAAAATGCTCTTATAGAGTGGTTCATTTGATTAATTATAAAACATTGTTACACAATCCATTTTACATATATATTTATCTTATCCCTTTCCTACATGATTTATGGTAACTAATATTACACTATATGATGTTATAAGCGATCTTGAACACCACCTTCAATCCTTTCATGTAAGATGTCTAGACTATGCATCCAATGATAAGTTGTTGACTAAGTTGTTTTCATGGAGTCTTAAATATTATTATTATTTTTGGTTATATGGCCTTCCCTTCCAATAAATTCATTCCTTCAATACCCTGGTGGATTATTTCTTAGCACACGTTTCAATCAACATTAATGAGAAGAAGTCCTATGAATATTTTGTAAAACTTAAGCAAAGACCCAATGAACCCATAAGTGATTATGTTCTTTGTTACAAGATAATTATATTTATTATGACAAATATTATGGCTAATAATTAGTTCCAATATATATTCAATAAACAATTGGTTTCTCCACTATAGGAGTCCATTATTTTTCAAGCAATTTCAATCTTTTGATGACTTGTTCCATATATTTAAAGATAATTAGGTTAATTCTCTCTCTATGAATAAAATTATGTATGGATCCAATCCTCACACTATATTTTGTGATTTTTTTTAGTGCAAACTAAATTTCAAATATAAATCAAATGATACTAAGAATGAGGCAAAAGTAACAATTTACACAATTTCACAACCTACTAATAGTTTAACCCCATTAGCTTAGTAAAGGAGTTAATTTTTACTATTATTCAAACTTCCTGATAAAATAATACAAAATTATTTGAGTGAAATCTCATATATATCCCTCCCCAAAAATAGTTTGATATCAATAGGTCACCACCTAATGGATTCAATGCCAATGCATACTATGATTATTGTATATGTGAAAGACACTCTACAAATAAATGTTTTGGATTAAGACATAATATTTATGATATAATCAATGATAATATTATAAAAATAAAATATATTATCACATCTATGAATGATTCAAAGTCACAACTCAACGTGAATGTGAAGTTTAAAATATTTTCTAATCCCTTTCCAAATCATGGGACAAAAGAAGCCAAGACTATTCCTTAGGTGCATATGACTTTTAATGAAGAAGAATAAAACCCTAATATTGTCTCATTGGAACACTTAAAGACATAATATCACATATATGTATTATCACATTCAATGAGCATAAGTTTTTTGATGATGATTATAATAATACACTATTTTTTTGTGTGCTTACATTAACTCATAGCCTATACATAATGTCATGGTGGATAATGGGTCAAGTCAAAAATTTTCATTACGACATTGATTAATATCCTTGGATACACATATGAGGACTTTATGATTACAACAAATAAAGTGAAAAAAATCAATAGAATGAGACAAAACTCTCTTGTGATAATTATGCTACCACTTATGGTAGGATATATAGCAATAGATACTTTATTCTTGGTTTTTCCCAATTCAAGAGAATTTGAAATGTTAATATGATGTTCTTGGACAAATAAGCTATGTGAATTACTATATTTAATACATATATTTGTGAATTATATCTATAATATCTAAGTGGTAATAGTTTTAAGTACTCCATATGAGTATCATATTAAGCCAAATAATTTTCCTTGGAAAACTACCCTTCAACCCATTATACAACCTTTACAAGTTCATTCTATGTAGGCAATTCAATGAAAGGTAAGTGATCTTAAATTAATACGATTGCATCAACATATAGTAATTCAAAGGTATATTCAAGTTACAAATAAAACACTACATAGTTAGTCATATCCTAATTTGGTTCTACAAGCTATTTGATGTGTTTTATAGTGAACACCTTCTCATACTCCTAGATTAAAAATAAATCATAGGTTACTATGGTTTATATATCTATGTAGGTTATACAAGGTCATTTTTTATATTATGACGATGATGAATATGTTACAACACATGATCACTTCTCAAATTCTAATACAAATAATGTGTTACTACTCATCCATGTTGGTAACATCCACCATGATTGATCTAAGATATAAACATATATACGAGAATATCATTAATTGGATCATTAGTCGATTGTGTGGAGTATTACAGTATACGAGAATATCATTAATATATGAGAATACTTCAAATTCAAGACCTATGTGTGACATACTATGCTAGTTACATACTTCATATATGTTATTTATCATATACATGGTAAATTACATATTGATTTTATGCATACATGATTTTCATGGTATACATTAGTTGGATGAAATACGTACATGTTATATATGACATGTACATTTAGATGTGGTAAATCTTGCACCTAGGGGCAACCTTTATACATTTGGGACATCACCACACTAGGGGTATCTTTGTTCTCTATATAGGTTCTATTCTTATATGACCATTATATTTGATCATATTAATATAATTACACTTATTATGCATGAATTTATATTATGTATACTATTTATATTTTTTATATTATGGATATTATATTATACTATGTGTGATGATGGCATGGATTGATTATGTAGACTAGCATTGTTTATTCTATGCATAGTGAACCTATTGCATGTTATATTATGTGATAATTGTGTGTTAAATTATGTAATCTATGAGTGATTATTTATGATTATTACATTGTGTGACTATTTGTGTTTGTGGAATTGAGTGTTATCTTGTGTGATTATATGAGTGATTTTATTATGTGTTATCACATCATGCATCATTTGTTTCGAGGATCATCTAGTCTATCTCATGGCCATGTATTCTATGTTGAGTCAGAGTCAAGTCATGTATTTATTTCTTTTGTGTGTCATGATAATGAAATTATGTGCATATGTTTGTGTATCTACATTATTTTTAAGCTTATGGTGTTAGTATTCATATCATGCATTCTTCTACTTATGTTTGATGTCATGATTCATATCATGCATCTTTGATGTGGATTATCATTGAGTGCTTATATCTACAATGATCATTGATTTCATTACTATTATTATGTGTTTGGTTTATATATATATATATATATATATATATATATATATATATATATATATATATATATATATATATATATATATATATCTTATTCCTAGACAAGATTCAGAATACCATTTCAAAGGAGCCATCCTAGGCAACAAAGGATGGATAAAAGAATGAGGTTTATGTAGAAAACTTATCAAACTCCTCAAGATTATTCCAATAACATTGGTTTGGAACATCCTTGATTCTCTTACTAAACTCATCCTAGTAGGAAAAAATACATGGGAAACACATAGTAGAAGGACCCTACTTCCATTTAATAAGGCAAGGAATTATCCTCCTACTTTTTTGTTTACCCTTGCACAATTCCCTTCCCCTTGAAGGCTAACACAAACCAAAAAACAAGGAAGTATTTTAAGAGGACAAAAAAAATGTGTCAAAACTAGTCCCGAACCCTATCCAAGTAGTTATTGATCCATGTCTATTCAAAGACAAGGTCATCCTTTAAACAAAACATGCACTCATTAGGAATTTCCATGGGTTCACTTACAATGAGAAATGTATTCATATATGGGTCTAGAACACCTGGACATTAATGACACAAAGAGGGGTGAGGGGATTCATTACTTTTTTATTCAACTTTATGGAGGATCACTAGAAGATATTAGACATAGGACCCTAGTTTTTAGGTAATGTTTATATGATAAAAATAAGATGACATGTTGGTTTTGATCCAAACCATGATAAAATTAATAAAGTGTCATTCTTGTTCAAACTACCTTGGTTTCCCATTCAATTCAAGGAGCCACAAATATTCAAAATCATTTGGGACATGATTAGAATACACCTCAAAATAGATCCAAACATTGTCAATTAGTAGTGGCTATCATTTGTGTGTAAATTTAAATTTCACAGGTTTATTTAGATGCCATTAATATTTTTATAGGGGAGTTTTAGTTCAAACAAATCCTAGACTATAAACAAGTATCCTTCAGATGCACGTAGTGTTTTAAATATACCAACCTAAAATCTGCATACCCATTTATATGGAAGTATGCATAAAAAAATATACATATAGAGAGAGTCACACATAAATATAAATGGATGGATCTCCCTAATTTATAGTAGAGGTAGAAACTACATACACTCATATGGACACTCTGGTGCAAATACTTGGTTAGATTAAAAAAAGGATAAGATGGTGTTGGAGGTGAAACCATCTGATGAGGAGCATATAAAAATTATTTTTCCCTTATTTTATACTTAGAGTGAATAATATGCATTACAAGGTAATGCATAAATCTTACAAACTCCAAAAAACACGTATGTTGGCATCCTTGAGATGGAGCACACATGCAAAAACTTGGACTTAATAACACCATATATACATGTAAATGTTATAAAAATGTGATTTAGGCATCATATTTTTTAATATAATAAAATTCAATGATAATTTTATAAATTTAGAGGAAGGATTAATAACTGAGATGGGTAAAAACTTCACACATGACACTGCCTGTAATAGGATCAACCAAATAGAGACACCTCCTCCAATTATAGAGTTCATATAAATAGATCATATTGGCATTACACCTTCCCTTAAACAAACTAGAAGGTTTTTTAAATTAGATCAAATTTAAATATGATCAAGCTACTCTCTAGGGTCTTCTACGAAAACTACATCATCCATTGAAAAGAGATACATGACCAAGTCTCATGTTAAGGAAATTACTTAGTAGTGTGGAGATATCTATTAGGTTTATGGTATGGAAGGTTCCACTATATACACTACCCTAAAAATTATAGGATGATGTACCTTTTTATCATATACACAAAAGGATTTTGAGCGTGAAGTGCTTATAGGAAGATAACTCACTATTTATAGGGCCCTTATCAGAGTATCCCTTAATAAGGTGTCAAAATGATCATTATTTCTCATAATATGAGAGGTATAAGTATGTCCTCAAAGCAATGATCCCTTAAGAGTTTGGTATATAAATCCAAGCCATGTGTATTACTTCTTCAATAAACTATGTGTATAGATTTAGATGCAAAGAGGTATCTTCAAAAATGCCTCCTTGATTGGTCTTTCATGGACAACAGCTTGAATTGTAGTTCTAGTAGATTTTTCGTATCTCAATTATATACTTGTTACTTTCTTATCCAATAAATTAAACATTGTATACAACTATAACACTTTTTTTATAGTTCTTGATAACACTTTTATACTCCATATGTTGCATCTCATTCTTTGGAGATATCTAAACTTCACCACACCTTTTTAAAATTTGGGGAAATCAACCTAGGCTAGATCTATTGGTAGACTATTTTATGAATTACATGGAACAACATAGCCTTATAGATGTTACTCCCATTCATATGGATCTAATTTTGTCTAGCCATTGATCTAGTACTCAGGTAATTTCTAAGAGGATGGATCATTTCCTTATTAAGGAAGAACTTATTTTGTAGATAAATGCTTAAAAGGCCTCCATTTTTTAGATACACACTTATAACCACAACCTCATACAAATGGTTTTGGATATGAGATAAAAATATCCACCCTTGCCTTTCAAATTCAACTCACACTAGTTGTTATATGAGGATTTCAAAGACTTTATCAAGGATACATAGACTACCTACTCTATTTACCAAAATGAACAAGATATGGTAAGATTACAAAGAAATCTAATTAGGACAAAGGTTTTTAGGAAAGTGAAAAATAAATCTTAGAGGTGGAAGTAAAAATCAAAGGTTTTATTGATTCTCTCCATGAGGATGATTTTAGGGTAGATACTCTACTATAACTTGACAACTTGGAAAAGGAAAAGGCTAGGATGTTGGATTGGTATGAATTAAAGTTGCCAATGAAGAGTAGAGTTCACTAGCTCATAAAATGAGATGATAATACCAATTTTTTCCACCAACAATCAATGGCATAGTAGGAAAAAAATACCATTTGGAATATTATAGATAACAATGGGGTGGAATGCATTGATTTTTCATATATATCCAAGGTTGTTATCTCCCATTATAAACACATATTTTTGGATCCACCATGAGAAAACATCAAGGACATAATGGTGGTGGCCTCTCTCTTCGATGGTTGGGTTAGAGATCAACAAAATTAGGTCATTATTTGATCGAGTACATGAGATAAGCTACACAAAATCCTTCTCACTCTTCAACATGGGAAGACACTTTGGCTATATGGGTGGATGGCTAATTTATACATTGGTTTCTGAGATCTCATTTCAAATGGCCTCCTTCTGGTGGTGGAGGAATCATTAATCTTTGGTAAAATTCATGTTCCTTTCTCCTCCATTTTCATATAAAATATTCCCAAGGAGGACAACATTATTATCTTGAGTAATATCACCCCATTTCCTTATGAAGTTACATATATAAGATTATCTCCAAGATTATTGTTGTTCACTTAATACACATCCTCTATGAGCATATTTCCCTAAAAAAAATTGGATTCTTCGACAACTACCTCATCCATGACACTATTATCAGCCCAAGAGGTTTTTAATATGATTAATACTAAATCTTGATCCACCTTATTGATAAAAAAATTATCTCTCTAAAGCTTTGGATCATGTTAACTAGTTATATCTTAGGTTTATTATCACACAAGTTGGATTTACCCCACCCTTCATAAATTGGATTGAATATTTTTTCTAATCCATCTCATAAATTGTTTTGGTAAATGGATTTTGATTCACTTTATTCTCCCCCATCTGTTGATTATGACAAGGTTGTCCCCACTCCCCACTCTTCTTCCTTATCTCATGAAAGATCTTAGCTAATTTATTTCCCATGATAGAACAACAAGAAACATCTCAAGGGTGAATAATAATTTAGATTCTCACCTCACACATATCATATTTGTATATGACATTATTATCTTTGGGAATTTCTCTATACAATATGAAAAGTGTTTGTACATAATACTTAAACTCTTCACTTCCACAACTAGTATGGTTATAAATATACAAAATATACTAAGTATTTCTTCCACATTGCCTAGCTATTAGAAACCTTATTCATAAATAGTATCTTTTCTCCACAACTCCCTTTAATGCAATAATTAAATACATTGGTTTCTATATAAATCCAAAATATTATTGCTTAAACGATTGGATGTGGATTCTTGAAAATTTTTAATGTCACATCATTATTTAGTGTAATCATTGGATATCTATGGTAGTCAGGATGATACTTATCAAAAGTGATCTTGAGGCCATCTCAATATATTTTATATCTCTTTATTTCCTCCCTTAGGTAATCCTCAGAGAGAAAATTTATTTCACTGATAAAATGAAGTATCATCTCTCAACCAAAGTCTACCATGGGTTGGGGATTAAAGGACTTGGTTTTTTTCTCCAAAGCACTAGTAACAAAAGGGTTTTTTAACCTTATTAAAAAATAGGGATTATGGTATAATGTATTATACCAAAATTATATTAATCCACTATCCATCATGGAATGGATTCATTTGTGACAATTAAAATATATTGTAGATTTTATCTTCTGGAAAGTTATTATTCAAAGTATTAATACCATTAAGATATATCTTTCATGGGACCTAGGGAATGGGGTTGAGATTTACATTGAAAGGGATTTAGTTTTTGGTATACCAAAGTATTTTAAATTATTAAATGTTATTACAAAAATAAAAAAATATTTACTCTTACTAATGCATTTGACCCTCCATGGCTAAACTATTGGCAATTATGATAGATAAGTATTGAATAAATTGAGCCCATTAATTAGGATGTTAATCAAACTTATTATATATTATGGGAGAAATTTATAAAAAAATTTAATACCAATGTCATCTTCCTCACTAATTGGGAAGAAAAATTATTTTTGGCTTACAATATTGGTGGTGGTTATTATAAGGTAAAGCTTGCATACAAAGCTCTTAGGATACAACATGTGGTTGGTGGTGCACCTTAGTGGTGGAGGGGTTTATAGAAGCTAAATTCCTCCCCAATATCAAAACTACACTTTTGGCTTGTTATCCATATTAATATTCTAAATTGGGATAATCTGATGTGAAGGGGATGGTAAGTTCCAAGTATATGTTTCTTATGCCAAAAGAGATCTAAAATAGTTGACCATATTTTTGTACATTATCATTTCACCAAGGTTGTTTGGAATATTATTACAAAGTAAGGACACTATCAATTATTAGGATTTTATTCTCTAATTGAGGCATGGAATAGGTGGCATGAATTTAGAGGCATACTCTAGTACATGGTTATTATACCACTATATATTTAATGGAGCATTTGGATCACTAGAAATGAGATGATTTTCTTAGATAAATAACATAATCCTATCATTATGGTCTACAAATTCAAGTTTTATTTTCCACCATCTACAACACATAACATAAAGGCATAGTGTATCATCCCTCCTCTAAATGTATATCCCACTATGCCACATTATTTTTGTGGTGTGGCATCACATGAGAACTCATCATCACCACTAATTGTGATATCACTTCCTTTATGGCATATCTAAACTCAAAGATAGACTATGACTTGGTGAATGGTTTGTCTCATTAAAATAAAATCTCTCTCACTCACATCAATAATAGAGTTTTGGATCTCACCACACCTTTCATTTATCTTTCCTTCTTCCACATCTATAGAGAGCACAACTCTATTGCTGATGGGCTATCCAAGGTTTCTTGCAGCCTATTGATGCCTAATGTATACCATAGGGGCCTAGAGTGTTTAAGAAACATTTCTCATTTTAGAATTTAGAGCATGAGTTGTAGTTTGTGATAATCCTATTATCTGTGGTGGAATAAAGGTAGAATAGATGACTATTTCATAATAGTTATATTAGTTAGTGGTATAGAGCCACTGTGGCTTGTATCTTTGTAAATAATAAGATGACATATGATAATTAAGATGAATTATTTTTAGTTCTAAGTCTAAATATAAGATAATATGGACATATATAATGGATATTTATCTAAAGTGACTTGGTTAAAAAAGAAGCAAAAGGAAGGGTAGGGAAGAAAGAGAATATGTGACTAATCCTTATCTCAAACCTCATGACAAAGTTCAAATGTTACCCAGGTATACAATAAAAACTAATATATTAATTAAAATATCTTAATCTCAAGTCACAACATATATCAAGCGAACTTATAAGGAAGATAAGAAACAATACAAATAAGAACTAAGTTTACTTTAAAGATTTACTCCTTTAAGAAGATAGTTGATGCACATCTATAAATGTAGAGAAAATAAAATAGAGTAAACTAGAGAACCTTTAGTTATCCTAGCATTATCACAAGTTAAAAAATTTACATTCAAAAGCACACCAAGAATTCAAAAGAAAAATTCAAATATAAAATTCATAACATACAATTGAGAGAGAAGCCATGTAATAATAAACAAAATGAGATAATAGTTTCAAAATTTTCTGCTTGTATTAGTTGCTCAAAGTTTACAATAGTTTTTAGCTCAAAAACATCCCTCTCCTTTTTATAATAGACAATACTCATTTTATATAAATAAGGAAGTATGTCAGTCATTTGTATTAACTTAAAAGTATATAAAATTAAAGGATAGTTTCCCTTTTTATACAAGTTCTAGAATACACTATATTTTCCAAAATGAACTGACCTATAGTAAAATGTGCTAATAAAATGAACATTCATTTACAAAAAAATATCCCATTTTCAAAATTTACGATGCTCCAAGAAAAGGTAATATTCCTAATTGGTGGACCCTGTACTAATGAAGTGTCTTGGTTATGCTAAAGTAGCCTTACTACCTTTTGATGTTGCTCATAGATAAGTCTCAAATTAAATATAGGTTCAAGGAAGAGTTCATCTACTTGCTCAACTGAGTCTTCAAGGTCCCTATTGTTACTCTCCAAGGCTTCCTTAACATTCCTTGCTTTGGTAATATTTTCTTTTACCATTAAGATCATATCCATCACCATGTTGTTGTCAGTCCTAAACATACCTTGGCTCTTGATCCTTACCTCTTGCATGACCAAAGTGGTCCTATGTTTGAATTCATCATATGTAATGATTAATATGGAGCTAAGTGTTGTAGGTTTGGTAATCATGGATTTAATGAACTATTATATCCTATCCAATAACTTTTTATCATCCCTGAGGAGTCTTTCCAAGATCTTAGACCACATGCTCAATCTCTAAATTTTATCTATAATCAATCCCATGATTATGCTAAGATGGGTTAGGATGATAATCTTAAAACTTGGGATTGTATCCCCTATCAAGATGTTAATTAAATCCTTCATCTTATCTTTTGAACTCTACCATTGAGTAATTAAACCCCTGGTTTTTGCATCTTGCTATCATAATATACCTTATATTTATATTATTATCTTTAAAGAATTGAAAATGTCATAAAAGGATGACTCAAACATCACTATCATAAAATCTAGGATAAATAAAATAACCTACCTCTCTAAATTATCCTTTTTCTTCTTTAGGTTCTCAATTTATTGTTTCATGCCCTCAATTTCAATTTACAGTTAGGATGATTGAGATGGGGATAATCCAAGTATATCTTATTTAAATATGGGATATTCACCTAGATTCTAGCCTCCTACTAGAGTTAAACCAAAAAATGGTTCCACTTTTTGAAAAATGAATTCTTCACTATCAACCATAGCTCTCTTTTTAGTCACCCTCTCCAAACCTATAGTTTTTGGATTGAACTAGACTCCAACTAATGATTGAGTTATTCTATGAGGCTCTAGAGTCTCCACTTGTGTCTCACCTAAAGTCCTAAGAGAATATATCTATGTACCACTTGACTCCCTAAGGTAAATAACCCATATTTCTTTATCCTCTTTCATTAGGGTAATTATCCTTGGCTTAAGCTCATCATGAATAGTTATGTTTATTGGCTTGGTCATGCCCAAGAGTGTTGTAGTATAGGAACCTTTTGAAACTTACAGTAGATGAATCATTCAGGGATGGTTGGTCCTTGTAGCACATTTTCTTCACTAAATACATTAACCTTACTCAATGGGTGAGTGAAGGTCAGTCTAGGCCTCTTGGGTCTTGTTAGAACTAGTGTAATCTCAGCCTTTCTCTTTTATGGAGGAACAACTAGAGTTAGACTCAAACCTAATTCCTTCCCCTTTTCTATCTCCACAACTACAATTTAGGGTTGGGGTTCCTCAATTTGCACTTCCTCTTCATCATATTGATAAGTATTGGACAACATCTAAAATGCATCTTCCACTATCTCACCTGGGTCCAATGCCACCACATCAATGTACTCAATTGGAGATCTTGGTTCATTCAGCGCAACTGAAGATGATTTCCATTTCTTAAGTCTCCATTCTTCAGTATTTTTTTCATATTTTACTCTAGGATTTAGGGATTCTACTTGTGATTATGGATACATGGGTGGAGGTCTAGAGGATTGACATCTTAATAAGTGGTATTGCCTCAAACCATGTTTCCAAATGTCATCACTCCCTTTATGGTCTCTCATCAATCTATCTTCTAGATTCATGCCATGTTTCTTTAACCTTGTTAATACCACTATGAAAGATGTATCCTTGGTGTATATTGAGTCATAGACTCCTAGCCAATGTTCATAAGTCAAAATTATATGGTTGGCCTTCAAATGTTTTCCAACTCTATCATTGGGGTCCCACTATCTCAATTCATCATGTTGTAACTTGAAATATGATCTATGCCTAGCAACATTTTTAATATTATCCCAATGTTAGAATATGGTTATGCCAATATCTAAGGGTGGAGTTTGTAATAGTCTTTTTCTTTTATCTCTACTAACACCATCAATACCATTACATAGTTAGAAAGCAACTTCCTACTCAGCCAATTTTTTGGAACATGGATTGACAATCTAAGTGGAGTGAATTGTGTTCCCTCAATCCTTATGATTATGCAGTCTAGATAAAACTAGAAGTCCCCAATAGACTCAATGGAATTCTTTACCAATGGGCTGACTCTTGGCATTAGGTTTCTTGTTATAGCCTTAGTCAAGGTAGGATAGATGTAATCATAGATAAACTAAATATGGTCCCTATACTTGAAGTTATGCAATTTTAAATAGAACTGTCATACTATCTATGTCTTCTCAAGTGACCATCCCCTAAGTTTGGGGATCTCAACTATGGCAAGTAGGGCATCAGGGAGATAAGACATCATATAGAATTATTTTTCTAGAACCTCTCTTGACTATGGAGATCTACCTGCATATAAATGTGATGATAAATTCACCAATGGGAGGAGTGAGATCCTTTTCAATCATAAATTATTACAAAATTACCCAAATGCTATCAACATAAGTGGTATTGGGGTTTCCATAAAGTCTATTCATTAAGGTCATTATCATCCTAATTCCAAGTCAGAATTGAATGATGGGAATGTTTCCATTAAGGTCATAAATCACACGGTTTCCATAATACAAACATGGGGCCAAGATGGTTTTGAGGTCAATTTTCTTAGACCATTAATTAAGTTTGGCACATCTACTCAAGGCTTGGGTAACTTATAATAATTTTGAAACAATGGGAGACACATATGCAATGAATTTATGAGTACATTCATTGATCAACATACCTTTTTTAATTTTATATTTTTTAAAAATAGAGAGGACATCTATACAGTGAAGTACCTATGGTTTTGTTTTTTCATGATGAAGACTCATCATATGTGGTGAAACTAGGTCATAATATCTTGTCTTGAAGGATGAAATCTTCTCATACTCTCTCATTATGGGATGTAATTCTTTAATTTCACAAAATATATTAGACCAATTATTATCTCAAGTGTTCAATGCCATAGCATCAAATACTATGTCCTTAAAGATCCTTCCTTCCAAATCCAAAGACAAATAGAGCTATGTATCTTCTCTATATTGTTTTTGAGCCACCATGACTGTGAGTTTATGTAAATTCTCACTAGTGGTCTATAATTCACCTTTGGATCAATTTTTACTTGCTCAAGTGGTAATTAGTCTCTCAGAGGCTCAATTAAAATCAATTTGAGATTGAATTAGGTCTTTTTGGATGATAGGGTTTCTCTACGAGTCTTTTTTGGGATTTAATGGCAATGGTTTTGAAACTTAAGTGAATTTGGTACATTATATTTGATTTGGACCTTTACCTTTATACCTTTGATTTTTTTATGACAATAAAATATTTGGTTTTGTCAGTTTCTACTTAGGTGGCATCTATTTGGCACCTAATTGGCACTTTCGTGGCATGTTGTTCATTGATGTTCAAAAACTAATCATTGCCCTTTGAAAATATTATTTGGTCTTATTCCATTGTATCATATTTAATAGATCAATGCAAGTCATTGATCTCAAACCTATGAGTTATATACCATTGGTAATTGTCTATACTTGGTTCCATGGTTATGCCACTTGGCAGTTATATGGGGATTCTTGAGCTTTACACCTTGTCAGCTCCATCAGTTGCCATGCATTCTCCATGTGGTGGTCTCATGGGTCCTTGAAGTTTCTATTGAATAGTCCACAAATATTTTATTTTGTCTGATCGTGTTCTTCCAATCACATGTGATCTATAGATCCTGTGAAGGTGCGTGATGTTTAAGTTAGCATTGGAACATATAATAACTTAGGTTAAAGACTTTAGGCTATGGTTTATTTCATGTTAATAAACTTGATATAAAATTTAGGCTAAAGTATTTAATCTAAGTCTAGATCATAATAAAAGTGGACATTTAATAATAAAAGGATTGAGTAAATTTTCTTTAACCTAAGGTTTTATCGTATTAATAAATATGATAAAACTTTAGGGTAAAAAAGCCTACACTAGATTTTAATAATGGGACCTTACATTTGTTAGGTTAAGTCAATGAAATAGACCCAAATAAGATCATGGGACATATGGGGACCAAGAATGATATTTTAGACTAAATTTTAGTCAAATGTCTAGAAACACAACCAAACTTTAAGATAAAATTTGAGCTAGGTTCATGGTGTTTGTAATCAATCTCATGCAAATATAAACTTGGTCTATGGTGGGCTAAAGGCTAAATGAAAGGCCAATTTTAACATTGAATTATAGAACCCTAAGTATGTTTATTATCTAAATGAGACTCCATTTATCTTATAACACAAATAAAAACATGTTCATTCTTCCAAGCAAGAATGGTTCTTGAGATAAAATTTGATGGTCTCATAGATGTCAATGATGGCCTCATGAATATTAATTGATGATCATGAGAAAATCAAATTTAAGCTCATATACTTATTCATATGGGTTAAAATTTGATGGCGTAATGGGTGTTAATGACAACCTCATGAACATCAATTAATAGGCATGAGAATGTCAATTTTAAACTCGTATAATTAACCATATGGACTAAAATTTGATGACCTCATAGACATCAATTGATGGGTATGAGAACATCAAATGTAAGTCCCATGAATAGTAGGCCTCATAGGAAATTTGAATTGATACGCTTCGTCTGATCATTTCTCATGAGTAAACATGAACTGTCAATCATGATTTGATTAGATAGTTGTGATTGGTCTTTGGCATTTCAACATTGTGTTCACCTAGTTGGACAAATTTTGTATGAATAGTCATGGATTGTTGATCCTGCAAATAAACACATGGTTTAAGTTAGGGCTCAGGGGAATATAAGACTTAGGTTAAATTCTTAAGACTAAGGTCCCATTTATGTTATTAAACATGAATGGGGTCTTAGGACCAATACATTAGTCTAAGTTGTAACTAAAAAGATAGTGGATAATAAAGCTAAACAAGCTAGGAACATAATAAAAGGAACTTGTAAACATGAAGTTAGACCATGTTAAAAGGGAATGAAGGGCTTGGGATATAAAGGGTAACAAGCATATAATTTTTAGGTTATTTTTTGGTTGTGTTTAAAAACATGACAAAGCCTTAGTGTAAAAATTAATCTTGAGTTCATGGCCTTTTTAAAGTGTCCCCACCAATTTTATTCCCACCAAATTTGAACTTGAATGAGAGGTCTAATTTATGGTTTCTAAATAAAAGTTTCATGAAGCTTGATCATGGATTTATATAAACCAAAGGTTAGAAAAATACTAAATATGGATTTAAATTATAAAATCCAAACATAATCCATCCAATGAGGGTTCTATTAAACTTGCAACTTAAAATATGAAGATCAAATGTTAGAACCATTAGTCAAACTTAAGGCAGAACCTTGAACAAATAAATCAAAGTATAACATAGCATGGATGATCTTCAAATAAAAATAATGTGTAAACACATTAGTAACACTCTGATCAAGTGAATTTTCAATGCTAAGGTACAAATTCTAAAATATGACATAAGGGCCCCAATTTTCATGAAGAGGGGGTTTGTTGACCTCAAAAAATGGAAATTTTCAAGGGAAACATAGAATTATGTTAGAATTTAGAGAATGTGGTTCAGACAAATAACTAGATTACTTATTTTACTTGATCAATACTATTATCAAGATTAGTTCATGGTTAAAACAAACCTTACATCTATATAATTAGGACCATAAATAAAAACCTAGCCATGACGTGTGTGTGCTTTGATTCCACTTACTATTTTCCATGGGATTTAGGGGATAACTTCCAAGTTTCATGTCTTCAATAATCAACATTGACTTACAACATGTTTTGATATCCATTAAGAGCCATGTTTTAGCTCAAGCAAGGCTTGGGCATTGCTCTACTACCAACCAGGCATCCATAGCCCCAATAGGGATGCCTTTGGCTCCCCTTAAGGCCTTGTTCCACTACCATCCAAGTGTTCCTAACATCATTGGAGATTACCATAATCACTTTTTCTTGGAAAGCTTTTGATTTTGTAATAAGCTCTTATTTTTTGTATTTTTTAGATTTTGGGATTTCTAGCAAAGGTTGGGAACCAGGTTAGCTAGGTTTAGGGATTTGGTCCAATGTTTGATATTCAAGCAATTCCCTATCATTTTAACCTTCATCCCAAGAAATGATATTTATTATGTGAAAACATGATTATGTCTTAATAATTTAAGCCTTCATCCCATATATATGATTATTCTTGAAACCAAGTTTATATCAAAACAATGTTTAAAATCTCATAAAACATTGACTTATCTATCAGTCCTTACCAGTTTATTTAAATTATAACATAAGATCATATTTCAAATCCATGATCAACAAATGCTTGAGATTCATACCTTCATTCCTAAACTATGGAGTTCTTGAGTATTTAAGATGAACTTTGAGCTGAGGGATGTCTAAAAGGACTTATTAGAAGCAAGGAATGAATAAAAACAAACAAACAAATAGGACAGAAAGTAAAGAAATAAGGAAAGCAAATAAAAGCAAAAAAATATATATAGGCATATATACAAAAAAGGGATAGGAAGGAAAGAGTATAAATAAACTAAACTAGCCTACCTACTCTAGCTTTAACTATTCTTATAGTTTACTCCATGAAGACCCTACAGGGAGCAAAATAAAAGTAATGCTTGAAATATTGTCCATTGGTAGGTAGTGTGAATTCATCTTCTTGTAGGTATTTTAGTTTGAAGGTGTTATTTCCAAGTGTCTCAACAATCTGTTTGGGACCTATCCATAAAGGTGTGAACTTCCCATGTTTACCCTTAGGTTCAAATTCTTTATCCCAAAGAAGAATTAGGTCTCCTTTATTAAACACCTTTATCTTTGATTTCTTGTCAAACCACCTTTTTATGGTGGTTTATTTCTTGTTAAATTTGGCAAAAGCCTCTTCTCTAGCATCTTCCATCTAAACAATGTCCAACAGTCTTGAATTTTCTAACTCCTGATCATCCTGCATATACTCTTCAATAAATTGGTATGTTGGTAGCTTGAGTGTAATGGGGAATATGGGATCTTGGCCATATACCAATAGGAAGGGTGATGCTTTGAAATCCTACTTGATCCTTGTTCTATCTTCCCAAAGGGAATATTTGATAAGTTTGTGCCACATTCTAGGTTTGTTTGCAATAGACTTATTTATTAATTTTATCAAGTTTTTATTGGTTGACTTAGATACCCCATTACCTTGAGGGTAATGGTCAGATGAGAACTTGAGAACAATATTATTATCATATGCCCATTATGTCATTGCAATGGATATGAAATCAGATCCATTGTCATATACTAAGGAGACCAGAGTTCTAAATATAGTGCATATGTTTTTTTCCAAAAATCTGATCACTTCTTCAGTTTTGCACTGCTTAGTGGCCACTACCTCAGTGCATCTAGTGTAATAGTCAGTAGTAGTTAGAACATACTTGTGACATTCTGATGAGTTAGGGTTGATCACCGCAATGAAATATAGTCCCTATTGGGGAAATA
The DNA here is from genome assembly GCA_037957365.1 of Torreya grandis. Lineage (NCBI taxonomy): Eukaryota > Viridiplantae > Streptophyta > Pinopsida > Cupressales > Taxaceae > Torreya > Torreya grandis. Next base: position 384,895 of record JARHVA010003667.1, read on the forward strand.
GTTTGTTAATCATCGCTAGTTGTAGTGGCATGGCTGCCTTGGGCTCTTTTATGCTAAAGAATTGACATAGTGGCATTCTCTTACATGCTTGTGAGAATCCTTGAAGATGGTGGGCCAATAGTAACCAACTCTTATGATTTTATGATCTATGGTTCTTCTAAATGGATGCCCACTACCCAGCTTCTTGTGAAAAGTGCTCATTATCTCAGTGGCTTCTTCTTTTGAAATGCATCTCAGGTAGACACCTTCAAATTTATTTTGTTATAACACTACATTCTTGATCAGGTAATGGGTGGATTTGAGTCTTAGAGATCTCTTCTTGGTCAATCTTGTAGGACAAGAACCATTAATTAGTAAATGAATGATAGGATCAGACTAGTCATTAGTCTAAAATCTTTGTTGATCAAATTGCATGACATTTAACTTAGGGTTAGCATTGAAAATCATTTTAATCAAACCTTGGCACCTTACCAATTTTGTAGTCTTTAGTTTACTTTCATATTCTTAAAGAATAGACATCCACTTACCTCTACTTTCTCCTAGTTCATTTTGAATCAACATGAGCTTGGTGGAGGGTCAAGTAATATAGCATGCACCTCATTCCTAAGAATGTAGTTCCTAAATTTATTTACTACCTTTACTAATGCACATGCGTGTTTACAAATTAAATAATAATTTAACTTAGAATTTTTTAATTTTATGCTAATGAAATTAATTAGATAGTCACATCCATAAATTTTTTGAGTTAGTACTATGGCAATAGTATGAGTAGAAGTAAAGGAGTAAAGGTAAAAATCCTTGGAGAAATATGGGCTTATCAGGACTGAAGCTTAACCAATTGCATCCTTGATGTCCTTAAAGTATTTCTTAGTTTCCTCATTACAAGTTATTTTGGCATCTTTTTCAGTATGTCACTCAATTTTTGAAGATTTATATAAAACTAGAAATAAACTTCCTTACAAAGTTAATTTTTCCAAAGAATGATTTCAATTCTTTCCTACTATTAGGAGGCTTTATCTTTGATATAGCATCTACTCTATATGGATCTATAGAGATTCTCTCCTTTGTAATGACATGTCCTAAAAATTTTCCCTCAGTAATATAAAAAATGTTCTTTTTTGGGTTGAGATAAATCCCATAACTTATGCACCTTTCAAATACCTATTGTAAATGCATGATGTGGTCTTATCTATTCTTAGAAAAAATAGTTATATCATCTATGTATATAATAATTCATTTACCTACCAAACCTTAGATATCATGATTCATGGCTCTTTGGAACATTGATCCTATGTTGATCAGTCTGAATGGCATCCTTTTATATGCAAACATACCCCACTTGGTAGTAAAATCAGTCTTCATCACATCTTCCTAATTCACCAATACTTGGTTATACCCTAAAAATCCATCAAGAAAGGGCATCATTAAAGAACCAAAAATGATTTGTATAAATTGATCTAGATAAGGCAAAGGGTAGTTTTCCTTGTTAGATTACTTATTTAGATTCTTAAAATCAATGCATAATCTTATTTCACCATTATTTTTCCTAACTGGTATAAAATTGGCTACCCAACTAGAGTTACTAATGGGAAATACAATATTGACATCTAATAATGTTTTTATTTCTTTAAAAATCATAGGCTCTAAAATAGGGTTGATAAGCCTCTGCTTTTATTTGAAAGGTTTGCAGTCTTTCTTCAAGGGTATGGTATGAGTGATGACTTTTGGATCAAAAATATTTAGGTCATCATAAGACCATGTTATTATGTAATTATATTATTTCATCAAGTCTTTGGTTTTTTTATCTTCATTTCTCATACATGTCTTAATATTAACTAGATGAGGTTGATCTTGATGTCCAAGATCAACTACCTTGTAATCATTCCCACTTACTTTGGGAATCCTAGTGTTTTTAGCTATTTGTCCTGATCAAATAGCCTTTCTAAGTCAATCATGCCTTTTGCAATTTTTTTGTCATTTAGTTGAATGACTTTGTTTCCAAATTTTCCATCCTCTTCAATGGTATTCTCATTAGCCTCATCTATGACATGGGCCTCAAATACTCTTGAGTTGGTCATGAAATCTAGGATTTTTTGGTCATCACTAAAACCCTACAAATGGTTTATGTTGTTTGAGACCAAAGGGAAAGGAACCAACTCAATGCTAAAGTTTTGAGAGTCAAGGTTTGGCATAAGATTGGTTACAACTGAGGAAAGCTCATTAGTAGCCTTATTCTCCTCCATAGGGATTGAAATAATGTTGAATTCATCAAAATATTCTAGTAAATCCTAGATTTTGAACTTATACCTCTTGAGATATGACAATTTACACTGGTATTTACCCTTTACTTGATTGATTACAAGTTCTGAGTCACCATAAACCAAGATCTCTTTAACTTTATGCCTAATGTCAAACTAAAATCCTAGAATTAAAGCTTCATACTCTATAAGATTATTTGTACAAGGAAACTAAAGTATATAAACAAATTTTAGTTCTTTCCCAATAGGATTGGTAAGAACAACTCCTATTCCAAACCCAAACTTACACCTACCATCATCAAAATTTAATTTCTAAATTCTATAAAAAGTATGAGGCCTTAGAATTATATACCTTAAAATTCACAAGAGTATATACTCATAATCCAAAATCCATTATGTTGATCTCATTAGAGTCCATCATATTAACCCTTTTATTCATAACATTATATTTTATGATCATGTGTTTCATCTGAGGCTCTCTTTCCACTCTGATCTGATTTGGGACTCTTTTCCATGGCAACCACAAATGTGAATAGTCAATGGACATATATCCATTAAGGGACTTATTCCATCCCTTACTTAACATCAACCCATAAGCATTAGGAATGTCTACCACCTGGATGTCAATAAATTATTGGACTCTAGGTTCATAGGCAAGTTGCATATGACCCTTTAATAATTCCCCAACTACTTTGATCTTAAACTTATCTAATTGAGTAACAACCCTATCATATTTAATAGGAATCAAGCCAAGTTGTTTACAAATACCTATTGGCATGATGTTTTTGGATGCACTATAATCTAATAAACAAATATGTAAATTTTTACCAAACATCCTAATAGTAAGTAGGAATGGTGGGGACTCTATCTTAGCTTTGTACATAGAAACATTGGTGTTGTCAGTCTTGAGTGGCCTGCCAGGCTTCTTGGATAAAGACTCCAATAATAGGTCCCTTTGTTCAATGAGCTATGTCAATTCATACATTGTAATGTTAGCCTTTATTTTCTTCATGTCCTCCACAATATTGTGCACATCCCTATTGAAATAATTAGATACATCAATACAATGTTTAGATTTACTTCCCTTTGGAGGCTCTAGGTTATTATTTGAAGTAGTATCTAGAGGAGTACCAAAGTTGTTTAGAGGTGTTGAATTAGTTAAAGGTTAATTCTACTCCATGTTCCTCAAAGGGTAGGTCTTCTTCAGGAACTATTGAAAAACATGGACTTCTTCAGGAATGTCATCAGGTTCATTATCTTCTTAGATAGGGAAGTCAAACATCTCTACCATGAAGGCTTGGTTAGTAAATTTAGATCCTAATGTATTTACACCATTATATTTATTAATAACTACATCAAATGTATCCAACTCTTCTTGAAATGCTTTAAGAAAAGTTGGATACAAGAAGAGTTGGATACATTTGATGTATCCAAATCTTCTTTTATCCAACTCTTTAAAAAAAATTATAGGCCCAATAATAGGCCCAATCTTTAAAAAAAATTATTAAACCTTTTTAAATAAAATTTCCTATCTGATTTCTCCCTAGTATTACCAACTTGCTTCTACAACTAAAGGAAATCAGTGCTTAGCTTTTGTACCATCTTCAATATAGAGTCATTTTCACTCTTGGGAGTTTTTGAATTATGAACCTAATTTTTGCTAGGACCATTGGTTGGTGCCAAATCTTTTTTATCATTTAGATTAAATATAGTTGTAGTATGGTTCCAGAATCCTAAGTTCTAACTAGGAGGAGCATGGCTTAAGGGTAATTGGTTTAAAGTTGGGAGTTGATTGAGAGCTATCATAATTTGATTGTTATTAGGAAAGACATTTAGAGTGGAAAAATGTGGGTTGACATTGGGAATAGAACAATCCATGTGACCTTTGGGCTACATTTGATCGTTGATGATCACTTCTTTAGAATAGGCTAAGGCCAAATTATTTATAGGTCCAACAAATCTCTTTATGAAAATAGAGGTCATAAGATCTAAGGCATCCTTATAGATTTTCAAAGCTAAAGCCTCATCTGGTGTTTAAGGAGCTATAGTCCTACTAAAAAAAAATTGGAACCTAGCATTGAAAGCTCTTATGGGTTCATTTGCATCCCTTTTAATCATGGTGAATTGTTGTTATAAGACACAATGTCTAATAGTTTTGCCAAATTGGTTGATGAAGACATTATTAAATCAGTCCTGACTATTAATGTAATTATCAAGAAAATTTAAAAACCATTCATATGTATCATCTTTAAAGTTGAAAGGAAATAGTCTGCATGTTACATTCTCATGGACTACCTTTAACAACCTTAATGTAGCTTTGAATGATTTAATGTGTTCTTTAGCCATTACAATACTACTAAGACTAAATATTGGCAAATATTTCTTAAGGTTATAGGGAAGGTCATGTGCCACACTTGGCACACTGATAGAAGAGCCACCCATCCAAGCCATACCTTGATTGGGATTGAATATGTGAGCACCCTGAATGAAAGTTTGTGCTTACCTTTATCCCACCTAACTCTCTTATGGACTTCTAGTTCGAGCATAGGTTCCCTCATCTTTGAATGAGATTTTGTTTTGATTAATGGTAGTTAAATATTGAGAATTTTTAACCCTATTTAAAATATTATGTGTCAAATCAATCTTTACAAAGATCAATGATTAGACTTGTACTTTAAGCAAAGTTTTCAAATATTCATGCAAAAGACACCAAAGGACAACAATTATAACTAAATTAGCTCTAAGAAGTGTCCAAATGCATGATTAAGTTCAACCTTTACATGTTTTAAGTTTAAATAAACTCAAATTAGTAAAGGATCCAAAAAAATTTAATCAAAATAGCTATTACTAACCTCAAACCTATTGGATTCACAATTCTGAAGCTATAGTTACCACAATTAAATGTATGTCTTCAATGAAGGTTAATTTGTGTCTAAATAATCACAAAGACTGGTATGAAACTATTAATATCACCAACATTTACAATATTATGATAAAATAAACACAAATATGCAAAGATTAACATGATTTGTAAATAGAATTTGTAAAAACTAGCAAAGATACTATAGATCTACAAAAAATTTGGCTCTCCTTATAGAACTAATGAAGCTTCACATGTTGATGCCTAAATGTGTACCATATGTGCCCAGAGTGTTTAAGAAACACTTATTATTTTATAATTTAGAATAATTTGAATCATTAATTGTAGTTTGTGATAATCCTATTATATGTGGTGGAATAGAGGCAAAACAAATGATTGTTACATAATATTTAAATTAGTTGGTCGTTAGGAGCCATTTTGGCCTATATATTTGTAAATAAGAAGATGATATATGCTAATTAAGATGAATTATATTTATTTATAAGTGTAAATTTAAGATAAGATGGACATATACAATGAATCTTTAATCTAAAGTGACTTGGTTAAAAAAAATCAAAAGGGTAGGGCAGAAAGAGAATATATGACTGATCTTTATCTCAGACCTCATGACAAAGTTTAAATGTTTCCTAGGTATACACTAAAATCAAATATATGAATTAAAATATCCTAAGCTTAAGTCATAGCATATATCAAATGAATTTCTAAGGAAGATAAAAAAACAATACAAATAAGAACTAAGTTTACTTCAAATATTTACTCCTTTAAGTAGATAGATGATGTACATCTACAAATGTAGAGCAAATAAAATGGAATAAACTAGAGAACCTTAAATTATCATAGCTTTAGCACAAGTTAAAAATTTTGTATTTAAAATCACATCAAAAATTTAAAAGAACAATTTAAATCTGAAATTTAGAAAAGACAATTGAGAGAGAAACTATGTAATAATTCACACAAACAAAATGAGATAATCCTTTTAGAACTCTTTGATTTTAGTAGTTGCTCAAAGTTTACAATAATTCACACAAACAAAATGAGATAATCCTTTTAGAACTCTTTGATTTTAGTAGTTGCTCAAAGTTTACAATAGTTTTTATCTCAAAAAACTCCCTCTCACTTTTACAATAGACAATACTCTTTTTATAGAAACAAGTTTAACTTACAAGTTTATATATAAAAAGGATAGTTATCCTTTCTATATAGTTTCTAGAATACACTAGACTTTCCAAAATGAACTGACCTATAGGAAAATGTGCTAACAAAATGCACATGTCTTTACAAAATTATATCCCATTTTCAAAATTTATAATGTTATAATAAAAGAGAATATTCTTAACTAACTGTTGGACCCTGTGTTGATGAAGTTCCTTGGTTATACTAAAGTATAATTACTACCTTTTGATGTTGCTCATCAATAAGTCTCAAATTAACTATAGGTTTAAAGAAGAGTTCATCATCTTGCTCAATTAAGTTTTCAAGGTCCCTGTTATTTCTCTCCAAGTCTTTCTTAATGTTCCTTGCCTTGACAATATTTTCTTCTATCATTAGGATCATATCCATGACCCTATTATTTTCAATCCGAGACCTATCTTAGCTCTTGTTCCTTACCTCTTACATGACCAAAGTGGTCCTATACTTGAATTCATCATCTAAAATGATGCCCATGGAGCTAAGTGTTGTAGGTTTGGTAATCATGGATTTAAATAATTATTCTATCCTATCCAATAACGCTTTAACATCCCTAAGGAGTCTTTCAAAGCTCTTGGACCACATGCTCAATCCATGAATTTTATATAAAATCAATCCCATGACTCTATTAAGATGGGCTAGGATAATGGTCTTAAAACATGGGATGTTATCCCCTATTAATATGCTAATTAAATCCTTCATCTTATCTTTTGAACTTTGCCATTGGGTAATTAAACCCCTAGCTGCTACATCTTAATGGCTTAATATACCTATTGTCACTTGGATTTTCACCCTTTAAGGAGATGTCTCATCTCTTCTCATCCAAGTGGCACAAATTAAACACCTCTAGGCTTGTGGGTAGCCTAAGGATTAGGTGAATCTATAGATAATTATATCTCCCTTGATGTACCACTTTGGATCACAATTACACCTAAACTTTGGGAGAGGAAGGGAGAGAGAAAACTAGAAGCAAAACTATCCTAATGAAGGTGATACACCAAATAAATTGGTGACTTCTAACCAATTGCATGTTACACATGAAACTAAGAGACTAACCAAATATACACTTCTCCAATCTTCATTTTCTCACATCAATATTACATTATGATGCTATGGATGAATGCTTAGGCTAGGAGGACTAGACAAGAGGCCTTGAATGGTACCAATGAATAGACTAACTCACTCAATCTTGACACTTCCTAGAACACTTCACATGCCTTGCAAGAAGAATCTTTACAACCACAAATACAATAAAATAATGAGACAACATGCTAAGGAAATCATAGTTATCACTAATCAAGATCAATAATCCAAGTAAAACACACTATGAATAGTCATGAAGAGGTAAAAATTATTAATATGATTGATCAAATGATATGAAAATGAGCATGGATTCACCATACTCAGGTGGAGCATAAGTTATAATGGCCAGAATGGCTAGTTCTTATAGAATTTAAGAGAGATAAAAGAAAAGAGAAGGCCAAGGGTCATAAAGACACTCGTCAAGCTGATAAAAAGAGTTACTTGTGTATGAGAAGAGGATATGGGATGAACCATGTAAGTTCATAATGAAAAATTTTCTCTCCAAGTCATGAATCTCTTGCAAAGTGGCATGAAAGTTCTCATTCTATCTCAAAAAACTATCTTCATAATTTGGACCTATTTGAATGTCCAAAAACTAATTAGGGACAAGTCTTATTATTGTAATGTAGAGGAAGGGATGAGATAAGGGTAAAATGAGACATTATAAAAGGTATGATAATATGAAACACATTCAAACCAACATGAGGAAACCTTCTAATAATAATTATACACAATAGGATGTTTTAAACCCTCAAATATGCAAGTAGGCCTGTCAAACATAGTTTAGGCCTAAAAAAATACCTTGTCTTGCTTTTGTTATCTTGAAAGAAATAAACATGTCATAAAATTATGCCTCAAACATCTCTATCATATAATTTGGGATATTAAAATAGAATGCCTCTCTAAATTCTCCTTTTTCATCTTTAGGTTCACTATTAGTTTTTTCATGTCCTTGATGCCAGCCTACAGTTGGGCTGATTGAGAATGGGCTAATCCAAATATATCTTCTTAAAAGATGGGATATTCACCCAGATTATAACCTCTTACTATATTTTAACCAAAAAATGGTTCCACCTTATAGAAAATGAATTCTTCACTAGCAACCATAACTCTCTTTTCAGTCAACCTCTCCAAACCTACAATTTATAGATTGAACTAAACTCTGAATAATGATTGAGTTATTTGAGGAGGATCTATAGTCTCCACTTGTGTCTCACCTAAATTCATAGGTGTATCCATATATGTACCACTTGAATCCCAAAGGAAAATCACACATCTTTCTTTCTCCTCTTTCATCAGGGTAATTATCCATGATTTAAGCTCATCATGAATAGTTATGTTTACTAGATTAGTCATGGCCCATGAGTGTTGAAGAGTAGGAACCTTTTAAAAGTTTCCATAGATGAAAAATTCAGGGATGGCTGGTCCTTGTATCACATTTTATTCATTAAATACATTGACCTCACTCAAAGGGTGAATTAAGGCCAGTCTAGGCCTCTTGGGTGCTGCTAGAACTAGTGCAAACTCAACCTTTCTATTTTATGGGGGGATAACTAGAACTAGACTCAAAGATAATTCTTTACATTTTTATATCTCCACCTCTTCAATTTGGGGATATTATCCTTCCATATAAATTTCATCCACATTATATTGGTAAGTAGTGGACAACATTTTCAAACCATCTTCCATTGCCTCACCCAAGTCCAATGCCACCACATCAATATACTCAATTGGAGATCATAATTCATTAGGTTGGGTTAAAAATGATGTCTCCTTCCTAGGTATCCATTCTTCAATATTATATTAAAATTATACTCCAAGATTTAGTATTTCTTATTATGATTTTGGCTACATGGGGGAGGTCTAGAGGATTGACCTCCTAACAAGTGGTATTGCCTCAAACCAAGTTGACAAATGTCATCACTCCCTTTTTGGTCTCTCATCAATATGGCTTCTAGATTGATGCCACATTTATTAAAACTTTCCAATACCAATATGAAGGATGCATCCTTGGTGTATATTAATTCATATACTCTTGGTCAATGTTCATAAGTCAAACTTATCTATTTGGCCTTTAAATATTTTCCAACTCTATCATTGGTGTCTCACTATCTCAATTCATCATGTAGGAAATTGAATTATGCTTTATGCCTAGAAACATATTTAATATTGTCTCAATGCTATAATATGGTTCTACTAATAACCAAGGATGGATTGTGAATAATTCATTTCCTTTTGCCTCTACAAACACCATCAATAGCATTGCATATTTAGAATACAACTTCCTGCTCAGTGAAGTTGTTTGGAATATAGATTGGCAGTCTAAGTGGAGTGCATTATGTTCCCTCAATCCTTATTATTGTGTAGTCTAGATATAACTATATTTTTCCAATGGACTTAATAGACTTCTTTTCCAATGGGCCGACTCTTGGCATTGTTTTTCCTGTTATAGCCTCAGTCAAGGTAGGATAGATGGAATCATAGATAAACTAAATATGGTCCTTATACTTGAAGATATGTAACTTTGAATAGAACTGAGACATTGTCTATGTATTTTTAGGTGACCATCCCCTAAATTTGGGGATCTCAATTATGGCAATCAAGGAATCCAAAAGATAAGACATCATATAGAATTTTTTCCTAGACCCTTTCTTGACTATGGAGATATACCTACATAGACATGTGATGATAAGTTCACCAATGGGAGGGGTGAGATTCTTATCAATCATAAATTATAACAAGGGTACCCAAATGCTATCAACATATGTGTTATTGGGGTTTCCACATAGCTTGTTCATTAGGTCATTATCATCTTAATTTTAGGTCAAAATTGGCTGATGGGAATATTTTTATTAAGGTCAAAAATCACATGGTTTTTAGAATACAACCATGGGGTCAAGATGGTTTCGAGGTCATTTTTATTATCCCATTCATTAAGTGTGGGTACATCTACTCAGGGCTTGGGTAACTTATAATAGTTTTCAAAAGTAATGGGAGACACATAGGCATTGAATTTATGAGTATGTTCATTAATCAACATAAATTTTACATTCTTTAAAAATAGGGAGGACACTTAACAGTGAAGTACCTCTAGTTTTGCTACTGTGTGATGGAGTCTCATCATCTATGTTACAACCAAGACATAATATCTTGACATAAAGAATGCAATATTCTCATCCTCTCATGTTATGGGATGAAATTATTCAATTTCCCAAAAGAGCTTAAACCAATTATTGTCTCTAATGTTTAATGCCACAACATCAAATATTATGTCCTTAAAGACCCTTCTGAATTTGAGTTCAAATAGAGCTCTATAACTTCTCTATGTTCTTTTTAAGCTACCATGATTGTGAGTTTATGCAAATTCTCACTAGTGGTCTATAATTCACCTCTAGATTAGTTTGCACTTGATTAGGTGGTAATTAGACTCTCTCAAGCTCAATTATGATCAATTTGAGATTTAATTAGGGTTTTTTAGATGCTAGGGTTTCTTTACAAGTCTTTTTTGGGCTTTAATGGTGATGGTTTTTTAACTTAAGTCAATTTGGTGCCTTGAATTTTATTAGGACCTCTACCTTTATACCTTTACTTTTTCATGACCACAAAATCTTTGGTTTTGTCATTTTATTCTTAGGTGGCACCCAATTAGTAATTTCACAACACTTTATTCATTAATGTTTAAAAACTGACTATTGCCCTTTGAAAATCCTACTTGGCGTCTCTCCATTGGATCATATTTCATAAATCAATGTGAGCCATTGATCTTGATCTTATGAGTTACATGCCATTGGTCATTATTTGTACTTGGTTGCATGATTATGCCACTTGGTAGTCCCATGGGGCTTCTTGAGCTCTACACCTTACCAACTCTATTATTTGGCATGTGTTTACCATTTAGTGGTATTATGGGTCTTCTTAGGTTCCATTGAATAGTCCACATATATTTTTATCCATTTGATCATGTTATTTTGATCACACACGAGTCGTAGATCCTGTGAAGGTATATGATGTTTAAGTTAGCATCAAGACATATAAGAAACTAGGTTAAATAGTTTAGGCTATGGTTTATTTCATGTTAATAAGCACAATATAAACTTTAGGCTAAAGTATTTAAGCTAAGTCTTTATAATGATAAAATGGGACCTTTAATAATAAAAGGACTGAGTAAAATGTTTTTTAACCTAAGGTTTTATTGTATTGATAAATATGATAAAACTTTAGGGTAAGAAGTTCTAAGCTATATTTTAATAATAGGACCCTACATTTGTTAGGTTAAGTCAATGAAATAGACCCAAATAAGATCATGAGACATATGGCGACCAAGCACTATATTTTAGACCAAAGTTTAGTCAAATGTTTAGAAGCATGACCATACTTTAGGATAAAATTTGAGCTAGGTCCATGGTGTTTGTAATCAATCCCATATAAATTTGAACTTGGTCTATGATGTGATAAAGGCTAAATGAAAGACCAATTTTAACATTGAATTATAGAACCCTAGGCATTTTTATTCTCTAAATGAGACTCCATTGATCCTGTAACACAAATAAAAACATGTTCATTCTTCCAATCAAGATTGGTTCCTAAAATAAAATTTGATAGTCTCATGGACGTCAGTGATGACCTCATGGATGTTAATTGATGGTCTTAATAATGTTAAATTTAATCTCATATAATTACTCATAGGGGATAAAATTTGATGACCTTGTGGATGTCAATTGACAAGCATGATAACATTTATATTAAACTCACATAATTAACTGTAGGGACTAAAATTTGATAGCCTTGTGGCCATTAATTGATATGCACAAGAATGTCAAATTTAAGTCTCATGAATAGTAGGTCTCATAGTAAATTTGAATTAATACATGTCATCTAATAATTTATCACAAGTAAATGTAAACCATTGATCATGATTTTAGAAGATAGTTATGATTACTCCTTGGCATTTCAACACTATGGTTGCCCAGTTGGATCAATTTTGTATGAGAAACCATAGATCTTTGATCCTAAAAATAAGCAAATAGTTTAAGTTATGGATTAGGGGCATATAAGACTTAGGTTAAAATCTTAAGAATAAGGTCCCATTTATGTTAATAAACATGAATGGGGCATCAAGACTAAGACATTAGTCTAAGTTGTAACAAAAGGGACCATGGATAATAAAGTTGAACAAGCTAGGAACATAATAAAAGG
>JARHVA010003667.1:400000-585000 GCA_037957365.1 Torreya grandis
TGAAACTCGCTCACATTTTTTTCTAGCCCTTGTATTTATCTATGAACTTGTCCTTCCCAATTTTTCATCAAACATATATAATATATCACTAGTCTTTTCCTAAATATTCTATTATCTTAATAATATTTTCATCATTCTCTAGATCATAATTTTATACATCTTAGACAATGGCAACAATAGTTAGATGATATCAACTATTGATAGCATCTTCCTTCACTAACAGTGTCTTAGGTTTTTTCTAAAGACTATTTTTCAAATTTAAACCCTTCCCTCGAGTCAATCCATATGTTTATTATGTCGGTTATAGAGGTAAATTACCCAAAGTGTCTCCTATAAATACATATTTATCCTAAGGTTATATTTATCTAGAGCTCACCTGTAAAATAACTAACATGTTGAAGAATACATCTACACATCTTTGAGGCACCACCCTAAAACCTCCAAATTTGAAAACCCCTCAACATAGCTATTACTAACCTAAGTATGAAACCCTAAATCAAGGTAAAAATTACATATTTTCAAGTCTTGAAAGCCAAACACATTGTATACATACTAGTGGATCACTATTAACCACACATCCACATAGGTGGGAGAACTACATTTGATCCCTCTTTCAAATATTGAAACTTATGAAACACTTAACCACTCAGTGAGGTGTGGTTTGGGCTATCCAACCCATATTTATAAAACAAGAAAAATGTTGAAATTGGAGCTAGGATTTTAAGGTAAAAAATACAAATCTAGATCTACACAGAAGGTCAAACATCTAAAATTGCACAAAAATACACCTTGATAAACAAGCATAACAATCTACAGTGGGACAAACCAAAAAAACATAGAATATAGTTTTATAGATAGTGGACATATTCTCTAGTTGTACGTATCTCAACATTATTGGATCCATCCTAAAAGATTTAAATAGTTAATTTCTTGAGACAAATGATCGAAGAACCATTAAAAAATGTTTATGATAACTATACATAGATTGAGACTAGAATAAAACATAAATAATATAAGTACCCTATCCTATTATCATTTATATAAATTTTAAGTTAAATTAATCAATCTCAATCTAATTTTTACATTTAGATCCGTGTAATTTAAACATATCTTATACAATTTGAATAATCTCAAATTTTGACTTGTTTGGAACACTAAATCCAAAATAGGTTAAAATATTATGAAACATGGATTCAAATATGTATGTGCATATCTAGGCCTTAGGTTCAAAATTTTGAACCTAAACTACATAATTTAAAAATGTGTACATTGTATAATTAATTCACGTTAAAATTTGTATGCATTATAGTGCATGTGATTTATTGTTGGTCTATAATTTTTATGTTTTCTAGGTTGTAAGGGTTGAAAAAATGATTGACATGATGTAAATAAATGTTATGTATAAGTGACGTTTACATTATTATAAATTAAATTTATTTTTTAAATGTAATAAATGAGGTCCATTATGAATTTTCTATAATTGGTCTTGGAGCTCCAAGTGTTACCATTTAGAATATAGTTTTTCAAAATATAATATGGTTAGTACTTGCTCATTTTTAGGATTTTAATATTGAACCTAAGGCTTTTAAGGTGTAACTTTTACACCAAGTTTCCATTTTTTTAAGAACCTATACTCATTTTGTAGGTTTAAAAGTATTTAAAAATAAATTCTAACATTTTTTAATAGTTTTAGCTGTGTGTATACACCTAAATTTGGAACAAGGACCTTATCCCTAGTGTCTTATTCCCAATTTATCTTGTTTTGAAAACTTGTTCATTTTAGCATTTTTCTAAGACTACTCTAGCCCCATAATAGATTTATGTTTGGTCCATTGAGCCTAAAATCACATCAACGCTTATCTATAAAAGTTATAATTAATATATCTAGACTATGTCTCCCTTATTACCTATATTTTCCTAAAAAATAAAGCTAGAATCATCTCTTGGTCAAACTCATACACTATATAAGTCTATCTCAGACAAACTCATACACCTTACTATTTTGTCACTTTTAGTTTTTAGGGACCTTCATCCCAAATCCATTAATATTGTCCTTTTACTCTTAATTTTATATATTACAATAAATAGCAATTATGCATAGCATACCCTAGGTTAGCCTATATATACAAGGTCTAACCAAGAAATTTATCATCTAGAAAGAAGCATGAGACATCTTTGAATATCAAGAGCCAAATCAGATAAAATGTCAATCTTAGACTCAATCATCACTCAATTCAATATTCATTGAATATCAGACATGTGTGACATTAACATGCTATCTTGGTCCCTCTACATTTCCCTTGTGCCAAAGGAAGGTACTAGAGTGCATGTAGCTACATAATCAATTCTAAGGGAATAGGAGGTTCAAAAAACCCTCACTCAAGTTATTCCTTCCACACATTCATATAACTATGTGGACTTATGATTCCATGTGTGTAATATACGTAGTTTGTAATGTTTCATTAGTAGTTTATTGGAAACATAATTATTTTTTTTATTTTGGAGTGTCAAACTAGGTCAAGGAAAGATTCCTATATTTTGCACATTCTATCCATCATAATTATCAAGTGAAGGTACAAGAAAAATAGGAAGATGAGATGATACAAGTGACCAAAAAACCATACTACAAAACCCTAGTAGGATAAACCTAACCATGGTTAGATAATTAGGGTTATACAACTCTATCCTGATAGGATTTTCACATGTATAGGTCTATAATAGTGAATGTGTTTATCCCAAATCATGACATAGTTTCTAGATTTCAAAAGTAGTTTGAAAAAAATCTACACAATCTATCTATTTTCTAATATTTCCATAATAACAAATAGGTGTGTTCTTTACTTACCCATTTTTCAATTCCATTATTTAGTCTAGTTTCATTTATATAATTTAGACTTATTTCTCATCATAGCCTATTAGATAAATCTCAATTTTGTACATTCAATCAAGTATGCTTAGATTTATTTAATTATAATTATTTTATTCCTTATTTTGTATAAAAACATAAATAGGGTAAACATTAATGGTGAACTCTATATTTTTAAATGCCTTTAAAAAGGTGAACCCTAACTCTTTTACACATTCAACATATGGTTTCCATAAACCCTATTTCCCTTAGGTATTTTCCATTTTATATTTGGATTTCCTTAGGATTTGTTCAATTCTTTTTAACCATATATCTTTGTGTGTTAATTTCTTGATTATCATTATGTCTCTTATTAATGAAATAAAGAATTTATCTTTGTTGGAATAATTACCCTCATCTTCCTAACCCATGAGGAATAGTGTGCCTATAATTATGATCAATGTTAAAATTTAACCTAGATTTCCCTTCTTGGATTTTTTTCTGTGTAATTTCCTTTTTGTTTTGTCTTCTACATGGATTGTTAGCTGCTAGTGTTATTTTTTTGCTTTTTGTTTTTCATCCCGTGGAACTTGATATTATTTTACTCACTTATTTTAAGTTTGGTTCCTAGTCCCTATAAAACTAGGATTTTTACCATATCAAATAAAAATTATAAAATTTAACCACTAAAATAACCCCTTAAAAATCCAAGAATTCCTTCCCAAGATATCTTAGATTTAATGCATGCAATGTGTATCTTACATTGTGATAAATATTTATAAATTATTGCATATCATTATTTTCTTTATTATTATTTTACATATGGATATCCTATAATATGCAAGATCCTCAGTTTTTCATTACCCATGTATTTCATAAGTCCTACACTTTTATTATTTTATGGAGGAGGATATCCTCACCTACATATTAGAGACTTCATGGCTTCTATTTATGATTATAAAATTAATTATATAATCTTGTTATCCCTAAAATTATAATAGGTCAAGCCTTACCTTACACATATATTTGGTATTAGACACTTAAAAATATCAATTTTGACCTATCTTTGACATACATGACTTGTGTGCATAGTTTTTACTCTTTCCCATATTCACTCCTAACAGTTCATCTAACTATTTACATGACCTTCCCAAATTATTAACATTCATGCACATGATCTCCCTCGTATGTGCCATAATTGTTTATTATCTTAAGTAGACTATTGCCATATGCTAGATCATTATTTCTTCCTTCATAGATGGTGTCAACAATAGTTAAACATTTTTAAGTTAATAATAGTGTCTACCTTCATTGGAAGTGTCCTAGGTTATTCAAACTATTATTTTTCAAATTTAAATCCATACCATAGGTTAGCCTACCAATTTTTCATTTTAGATATGGGTAGAAATGACCCAAAGGGTCATCTATATATATAATACAAGCCTAAGTTCCTATTCAATTGGTCACTAATTGAAAAACACTTTTATATTGACAAATACATTTTCTCATCCTTGAGTCACTATCCAAATGCATCAAATATTAAAATCCCTCAAAGGAAAAATCTAAATCCAAGTCTAGACACTTATAACAAGGTGAAAGTTGCATATTTTTAAGGTTCAAAAGCCATATCTATACATTGCATTCTTGTGGAACATGATTGAGAACACATACACATAGGTAGGAGAAAAGCATGAATTTTTAATCATCTTCAGAGTATTGGAACATATGCAATGCTCAATCATCTAGTAGGGTGTCGTTGGCATTGTCTAACTCATATTTCTAACCCCTTTTTATAGGTCAAGAAATAATTTAAATTGGAACTAGGATTTTGAGGCAAAGGAGGAAAAAATTAGAATTTATGCACAGGACCAAGGATCATCATTTACACAATAATAATATTGACAAGAATGCACATTGAGCTATGGAATAATAGAGTAGAAAATTACATAGGGATAGTTTTAGTAAATAATGGACATATCTAGTTTTCACAGGTGTTTGAGAATTCGCTAGAAACATCCTGACATATTTTGATACTTTATTTCCTAATATGAACAACCATGAAGCCATTCAAAACTATTTTAGATGATTTTTCATAGATAATGATTAAAACCATAATATAAAATAGCTAAGTGACTTATCCTTTTATCATTTATATATTTAGTAGGTCTAATAAATAATCTATTAGCATTTAGATCTGCATAGTTTATGTTATATAATATACAATTTGAATATTCATAGTTTTTCCTTATTTATATCTCTTAAATAAAAAATATTTTTAAATATTCTACTGAACCTTGCCTTTATTTTGAGCATGGTAAACTCTAGTCTCTTAGGATGTCATCTTTCCTTCTTAGGATTTCACATTTATCCTACATTAGTGTTTTAGATCTAATTTCTATTTCCTTTTATTCTTCACATAGTCATAATGGAAAATATTATTGATGTGGATACTAATATTGGAAATAATTACACTTATTTTCATGATAGATTTGATGATATATATCAAAACTAATTATTTTAATATCTTAAAATGAATCCACATATGGTTGATACCTTATTACATGTAACTAGAGAAGAAATGAAAAATATTTATAAGGAACCTACATTTAAGGAAATAAAGGTTGAGCTCTTTAGTGATAATAATATACCTTTTAGAGACATGGATTATATAATAGGTTTTTTAATACCACTACTCTTGTTGCTATTATTCATATGTATATACATGTGTCTACGCATGTGATGATTTCCCATGATGTGGGTGAAACATAACCTATTCCTTAGAGTTATATGTCTCTTCCTATTCAAAATTATGTTGTGCCTTGTAGGTTTGTTACTCACATGACATCATCTACTTATACACATTTTTCTATGCCTACTACTCGAAACATACTATAAACTATTTTTTTCTTAAAGTTAAGGTTTTAAATTTGGAATAAAATTATTCAAGAGTGGGCCCTTTGATTGGTTTTCAAAAATTATTACACAATCCTCATTGGCCCTATATATTTCATCTTATCCCTTACCTAAAAATTTTTTTTCCCTAAGCTTGCACTATATGATGGTAAATGTGATTCAAAACAACATCTTAGAGCCTTGCATGCATCATTTTTATGTTATGACCAACATGGCCCTAGTTCTTTCTATAATTGAAGACCCTTTTTGTCTTAAATAGAGATATAAATTCCATTTTAAAAATCCATATTTTATCTCACTTTTTTTGTATTCAAATGTGAACTAGGTCATAATACAGAAGAGGAGAAATTAAAACTTTTCTCTTCTAAGTTGATTTTATTTTTAGAGTGCATTGGTAGTTCAATTCACATTGTAACTTGGTATAGCACAATAAACCCACATGTAATTTTGAAAAAACCTTAAGTTTATTAGTGGGCACATTCACATATCCTATATAAAAAGGTCTCACTTTATTTTAATGTCACTTCACATATTTGTGATAATGTACCTGATTGTAGTTTACAATGAAATTATTATGTTTATGCATTCAAGGTTTCCTATTTTACTTTAAATTATAATTTGTGTTTTTGAAAACGTCATGGATCCATGCTTAAATTTTTAATTCCATGTGTTTTATTTGATATCACAAAGATATAAGCTATGTTTTCAAGTCTTCATGATCCTATGACTCCACTTGACATGTCAAAGTGTCCTTTGTTTTAAATTTTCACTTTTATGGTGTTCCCATGTATTATCCTTCCTTTATTTAAAATGTGTGATAATGGATATGTTTATTTACTATGTTTATGATAAACTAGATGTGTGTGAATATGAAGTTAATTTAATGTTCAACGTATCTAAAAATTTTATTAAGGTCAATTTAAGACCTTAAGAATAAAAAAGATACTTCATGACTCTATGGGCCCATGGATCTAGGATAATTTCCTCTTATTTTATTGTGATATGACAAATTTATTAAAATTAATATATATGATTTAATAATGAGTTTGAATGTGCTCATAGTACCTTTATTTATTCTATAGTAAAATGTGCATACATAAAACAAATATAAATTAAAGTAGAATATCTAAAAAAATTCATAGTTTAAACAAAGGCACTTCAAATCCAAGAGGCACTATGTGACTCTTTGACTTCAAGATAATAATAAGATACCACACATTTCACTCTTAATTTAAATGGTAAAGGTGAAAGACAATAAATACGTGGAACTAAAATGTACATAATTTATATGATTTCAACATGTGGCCACAATGGACATAAAGTTAAAAGGTACTCAAAAAATAAGAAAATATAAAATTTATTTAAATATCCAATGCATCTGTGAACTCTATTGAGAGAAATGAACATCAAATATGAACATTTCAACTAAATCTATGACTTTGATATTGCATGATGATGACATAAGGATGGTCCAGCCTATAAGATGTCAAAAAGGCCATGAGATCTCATAGAGAATGTTGGTAGAAGAATATATATTATAAATTTGTGTTGGATATTTGTTAGATATTCATACATTAGGTACTCATTTTGTCATGTATAAATCTATTTTATCCTATCTTCATGACTTGTAATAGGCTATAATATGAATAAACTCCACTTTTGGTGCCAAGTATGATAAGAAGATGAACGGTCATGGACTGGAAATGTCTATATATACATTTGATTGTAAGAAGAATGGGGTTCTACTTTTTAAGAGATAAACAGAGATTCATCTAGTTATGGTTACCTGTGTGATTTCTTACTATGTTTCTTTTGTGCATTCTCATGTATAATGTTTGGTTATTTTCTATTTGATTTAACCTGAGTGCTTTATTTTTATTTATGAAACATTAGTTATTCTTAAATCCTAAATAACATAGGATAATAAATGTTTACTATGTTCTTTTTATCAAAATTTCTATATGAACTTAATACACTATTATGTGTACATGAAGTATATCATAGGTATCCTCATCCTTAGTATGTTATGATGATTGAAGAGCTTCTACTAATACTAGTGTAGTGATCATGGAACACTCCTTCTAGATTAAATCATACTAAGATGGTTACCAAGCTAGAGAGATATTGAGACATGGTTAGACCAAAGGATGTATAATTTTACAAAAGAAGAATCAAAATTGACTAGTTTTACCATATAGTAAATCATTTGAGAGCATATTCATGGAGAGATTTGTGTAATTTTTTGGTGCTAGTTACCTGAATTACTAGCTAACTAGTTAGATTGATTGAAATATTATTGCTTCAACCCAAGAATGGAATAAACTTTAATTTGGACTAAATAAAAGATAGATCAATTGTATAAATTGGAAACTAATTGGATAAGAGAAATAAATCATTAGGTTTCTACTACAATAGATAGATATATAACTAAGTTTGTATTACAAGGATACATAGATTTTCAAGTTATGAAGGACTTGTTTATCAAAGGAATTGAGGGAAATATTTTCAATGACTACCTAGCATTGTGAAGATTTTGGTTTTGAAAAGGCCATGGTTCCTAGTCCAATTAATATGGAGTAATCACTTTGGGAATATGGGGGTATGTGTGACATGATAGTGAATGATGATTAGATGAGTGAATAAAGATTTAACCTGAGTCTATAATGGAGACATGAGGGAAGAAGACTCAGAATAAAATCCTAGATTCATAGCATGAGTTGTGACAATAGAATAAACGGAGTAAACAAAAGAATACCCAGGTAGTTGTAAGTAGATTTACGATTAGCTATAAAATAGATGATGAATGATTAGGAAGATGTGATGAGTGAGATGAATAATGAAGAATGAATAAAGATGAAATGAAAAAATAAGAAGATGAATGCTAGAAGAAATAAAGAAGTGATGAAAAATGAGAGGAAGAAGAAATATTCAAAGAAGAAGGTGATAATAGTGTAGAAGTAGAATACTTAGATGATAGCTATAGTGCACATCTACAAGAATGAGTATTAACATAAGGACATAAATTATTAAACAAAGAATTAGAAAAAAGTCATAATGTAATCACAAGTTCAAGTTTAGAAGAATAACTCATAGTAAATAATCATTCACTAGAAGATCACATGTCCTTGTAACCCAAATTTTTATAATCTAATAGAAGTTTTCAACCAGATGGATAGGAAGATAGTAGTTAGGAAGGTCCATTTTCAAAACAAATGCATTGTTGGGGTACTAAAATTGAAATAACATCAATAAAAATACCATAGGGTTCATTGAAACCAAGTAGAGAAAATAAGGAAACATAAAAAAATAGAGTGTGCAAGTTAACTCTCCTAGTGCATAGATAAATCTTCATAGAATGTAAACAAGATCACATAGAACATAGCCTCCCCTTATAATAGCTACATAGCATATCCCCTTGATACTAGTTTACATAATGGGTGTTATAGGCACATTTATAAATTTGGTGACATATGATGGGTCTATGGACCCTGAATAATACTTAATAATATGTGAGATGAGATGGTAAGTTAAAGGTATTATTGATGCTGATATCAATAAGTGTGAGTTAATATGGTACTAAATGGAAGAGAAATAGAGTTTATGTACCACAAAAAATTGTGTAGGTAATTTTATAATAGGTTAAGGAATGTCTTATCACAGAATTTAAGATAAAGAAATGTACAAGTTAGACTATTCAAGACCTAAAGGAGATTAGGTAGAAGGTGGGATAATCATTTTATGACTATGATCATAGGTTATCTAATGTTATGAATAAGGTGGAATTTTCCTTAGCAGATAAAGATAAATTTATGTGGTTTGTCAAAGGATTGTGTTCTAGAATTAGATTTGTTATAACACATACTCAATATACTACTAAGGCAGATGTTAGATTTGTTGTTCTATGAGTAAATAAAATTGAACACTATGGGGAAGCTCCCATCATGGGTTCTAATATTGAAAATACATTGCAAGATTTTATGAATAGTATGGAAAAATATCATGAGGTAGATAAACCTAAGCTAAATATATGGTGCATAGAGGTGGGAAAGAAGGACATCATAAGAATGATTGTCTTAAGATCAAGATAGAGTCTTGTGAAATCTATAGAGTAGTAGGGCATGCAATAATGTAGTGTCATATCCTACAATAGTATGTCAAAGTCCCTCAGAGTTTATATTGTAATTTTTATAAGTAGCACAATCATGATGAAAATAATTGTAAGACTTTGGAAAAGTTCAAAGAAGATATTAAAAAGAATGTATTAGCCATTGTTTCAAAAAAAATGTCCTCAATAAAGTAGATGATTTTCAGCCCAAAGTTTGATAAGGGTTATGTGAACTAAGTAGATCTATAATGGATTCCTAGTTTGCCTTAGTACCAGCCTCGAGGTCTGGCCAGTTGGATCCCTCCTTCACTGAGTTAGATACCATCACAATAATACTAGTATGCATCACCCTAAAATACAATAATGACATAGTAGTATAAAAATAGTTGGACCCCAGTTATTGCATAACAACAATTTGGAATTGGAGATAATACTTAGTAACACTAATATTGGAATACAACATAGTAACATGGAGGGTATAGAGGAGTTTATCAATCAAATAGAGGAGGATCTAGGGGTGGATATAGATGGGGTTACCAAGGTGGAAGAGGAAATGATTATTAATGCCCTTTTTTGCAATGTTACTTGTTTGGGGATTATAATTATGTACAATGAAATTGAAATTTGAATCACCAAAGACAATATTATTATGCATATTATAGAGTTTATGAGCAATAAGAGATAAAAGAATATCCTATTCTAGAAAATCAAAGAAAAGAAAAGGTCATCAATAATGTTAACATGGTGAATGTGCATCTTAAGGAGGATACATTATTGAACACCACTACAAGACACAAACATGCAGAGAGAGGATTGCCTCCTCTTGAAATGCCTCAAGACCAGGGAATCTAAAAATCAAAACAAGTTAAATAACTAGACCCAGGTATAGAAAAGGGGTTGATACATGAAGTTGCATAGATGTTCAAAAATATTCAACATCAAGACACTACTAAAGGAGATGTTGAATTAATAGATTCCCAAATATATGGCCAAATAATGTGTATTATGCATCAGGATGGAGTTATTATGATGATAGATTTACTAAATATTTTAAGTATATTGCACAATGAAAACATCTCTCATAACATCAAAAACTTGCTACATAATTTATTAGAGTGTGCATAATGAGGGTAATAGAAGCTAGAAAAACTTGTTTGGTATGTTTATAAAAAGAATCCATGGGATGTATATGCACTAATTGACATTAAAGTTATAGAATATGAAATTTTAAATGTTGTCTCTAATTTTGGCATCACAATCAACATGATCCCCAGGTCTACATGGGAAGATCTTGGATGACCGGTTCTCAATTATAGCCCAGTAACTCTAAGCTTAGTAGACTATGGAAGAGTTGAGCCCATTAGTAGATTAAAATACATTAAGATCAAAGTCATAGAACTAAGCCTATGAGGTCACTTTAAATTCATCAATATAAATATAGTAACAATGCATTACCCTACAATAATTGGTAAGAAATAGGCATATGATGGATATATGACTATCAATATTGTAAAAATTCAAATAGATAAAAATTAAGGAGATAATATTTTCATCATTTCTCTAAATAAGGTACACAAAGCCTACATCATTCTAGCTAAACCAAACTCTCCTTATGCTGCACAAGAAACTAGTTAGATGAAGGTAAACTTTGAAGAGAACCTAAAATATTTATGCACAGTTGAGTGAAACTTATTATATGAACATACTAAACCTTAGGTATAATATTTACTCATTAAAAATTTGAAGACATCAGAATAATGGAATCCCAAACCAATTTTTACTCAACTATTGGCACCTCAGTTTATCATAGAGGATTATGCATCCGTGACTGTTAAATCCCTTACTTGATCAGAAGTATATTTCCTATATCAAGCAGATGATCATATGTAGGACTATATAGAGCCAAATAGAGAAGGAAATTTTCCTTGGAAAATATCTTTGTATATCAGTGGAGACTTAAATACACATCTACTCAATCGGGCTTGTGGTGATCATGAACTCCAACCTATGATAATGGTCTTCACCCATGAGAGATAAATTCCCTTTTACTATGAGACCAAATATATTAATCAATTCAATCTACACTTACAAGTTCATTTACCTACCATTATTCAGTGGTTTAGTGCCTTTAATTATGATTTGAAGGGAGTTGTAGTGACATGGTGGCTAATTCATGTAAATGATTAGCTTGATTGGGATGATGCATATGAACTTATGATTAACATATTCTAACTACCATAGGTCATAAAAATTAATTGCAATTTATTATAATAAGGTGAGTGCCCTAAAATCCATATCCACAAATGGTTTAGGTATGGATTGAATACAATGTGGTACCAAAGTACTAGGTTCACATCTTTCATTACACACTTGCACCGTTACCATCAACATCGTATATGCATCAAGAACACAGGAAGGAGACAAATCATTGGATGTAGGTACATAATGATTTCATACAAATGTTTATTTTTGAAGATGACAAACCTCTAGTTAATAACGCACTGCTAAAAATAAAATATTTTTTATGTCATGGGTATGCAAAAGACTTAAGCACCATGATGGAATCCACTATGGAAAAGAATACAGCCTATGTCCTACATATAGAATTAAAAAGATATAAAGATGTAAAGATGGAATACCAATATATTATGTAACTATGTCACTAAATATAAGATGAAGAGGAGGAAATAAAATATTTATATATTAATGGTGATATCGATCTGACTGATTTGTTTAAACCTGAACGGCTAGTAGAACTAGTAAAGAACCGAGTCATAGAACCTACTGAAGAAGACAAGTTGTGTAACATACAAATTCTATAATAGGAAGGGAAAAAATGCTATAAGAATCTACTGCTAATAAAATGAATAAGATTTATCAACATCTTATTAAAAAATATGTGGCAAACATTAAAAATGAGGAGATTCCCAAACTGGCACATATAGGTGAATTGGACTGAATCCAAATTTTTAGAATCCATGAAACTTCTATGGGATTATCAAGATGTGTTTCCCACTAAATTTTATAAGGTTAGAGGAGTTGATTCATCCCTAGGTAAAATGCATATTGAACTCAAGGAGTGGTCATGACCTATAAATAAACATCCCTATGAGTTAAAGCCAAACATGAAGTTGAAAGTGAAGGTTGAACTCATAGAATCTAATATGTAAGTATAATCTACCTAATAGAAAAGGTAGATTGGGTTAGTATTATGGTAATGCAGCCTAATAAAATAGGGGATATTATAGTATGTGGTGATTATCAAATTTTTTATGATGCATGTGTGAATGATCCATTTATTATTCCCTTCATAGATGAAGTTTAAGAATCTGTCATAAGTCATGAAGTCTACTCTTTTATGGATGGATTTAGTGGCTATCATCAAATACCTATCACAAAATAAGATATATCTAAAATAAATTTTTCCATTGAATGGGGATCCTTTATGTACAAGGTAATGCCTTTTGGCCTCAAGAATGCCCCTATGGTTTTTTCTTGAGTAGTGGTGATTGCATTCAAAGATTTCATTCATGACTTCTTGGAAGTCTATCTCGATGATTGGGCATTATTTTCTCTATTTAAATAACATATTTCTAAGCTACACCTCATGTTATAATGTTTTTGAGCTCTAAACATTACCTAGAATTTGAAAAAGTACTTATTTTTTACACCTTTTGGTGTCCTTCTAGGTCACATAGTGTGTAATGAAGGCATTTTAGTGGACCAGGGCAAAATTATAGTTATTTTTAATATGCCTCCACTAGTCATCTCTATGTAAGTGAGATATTTTCTTGGCAATATAAGGTACTATTAGAAGTTTATCAAGGGGTATGCATAAATTTTATCTCCATTAGACTATTTACTATGTAAAGATGTGAAATTTGTCTAGACTTATGAGTGTTAGGCAGCCTTCATATAACTAAAGCGGAGACTTGCCACTACACCTATTCTCATCTTTATAGATTAGACCAAGATATTTCATGTTTACATTGATGCTTCTAGTATCATAGTTTGTGTTATGATTTTATAGCTAGGAGATGGTATACTAGACCACCCCATACATTTTACAATCTAAAAATTATCTAATGTATAAAATAATTACACAAAAAATGAAAGGGAAACACTAGTTATTATGTTCACATTATATAAATTTCACCACTATTTTCTTACGACACCATTTGAAGTTTTCATAGATCATCAAGATATGTGCTACCTTGTTAATAAGTTGATGCTTGGAGGATGTATTTCTATATGTTTTATGTTATTTCAAGAATTCCAATTTTGCATTAATGTCAAGCTAGGAAGAGAAAATGTTGAATCAGATCATCTTAATTGCATCACAAATAGGGAAGAACCAAATAAACTACAAGACAATTCTTCTGATGCCCATCTATTTTGCATTTCTATAATTCACAAAAAAATTGAAGTAATTAATAACTTCCTCAAATAAGGAGTATTCCCTATGCACTACCAAGAAAGAGACAAGAAGTAATTTGTCACTAGAGTTTTGCCATATACCATTATAAATGGTTTTTTGTATCATTTGGGGAATGATGAAGTACTATGCAGGGTAGTTATAGAATATGAATGACCACAAATCTTATAAGAGGCACACCAAGGAATAGTAAGAGGTCATTTTGTCAAAGAAACTAATGCAATGAAATTGTTATATAGTGGATTATGGTGGCTAAACCTTTTTTAGGATGCACATAGAGTAGTGTATCATTGTGATGTTTACCAATGCATGGGTAGGCCACTACAAAAGGATGAAATGCCCTTACAACATTTTTTAGTTGGACAACCCTTTGAATAGTGGGGCATCAAATTTATAGGAACTATCAATCCCATAAGTAAATTCATTAAATAAAATTATATTATCACTATGAAAAATTAATTTACCAAATGGGTCAAATTTTTTGCAACACCTAGCTATGGTGTGAAGGACATAGCAAAGTTCCATTATGAGAATATTATTACAAGGTTTAGATACCCCATCAAGATTTTTAGTGATCAAAGGACACATTTCATAAATAATACCATCAAATTCGTTACTAAAAAATTCATGATTTCTCATCATAAAAGCACTATGTACCATCCACAAGCTAATATCCAAGCTAAGGCTTCTAATAAAGTGTAGGGGAAAATGTTGAAAAAATTTGTGATGTCAAGAGAGATGATTAGGAAGATCACATTCTTGTGATTATTTGGGCATATCACATGTACGATAAGAGGACTAAAGTTTTTATTCCATTTTATTTAATCTATGGGATTGAAGCAGTCATGCCAATAGAATACTTGGTTCTCAATTTGTGCATTGCAATGATCATGAGACTAGGGGATCATGAGTCTCTCACCAACAAGATTTTTGAACTAAATAAGATGGATGAGTATCAATGCAGAGCATCTTAGATGTAGGAAGTTCATAAGAAGATCTAAAAATCATGGCATGACAAGAATCTACACCATATGGAATTTCAAAAAGATCAACCAGTTTTGTTATACAATAGTCACTTTAAAGCATTTATGGGTAAATTATAGATTAGATGGAAAGGGCCTTACATTATAAATGAAATATACAACAAGGAACCATTATTTTTAGATATATGTAGGGAACCATTTTTCTAGGGTGGGTAAATGGTTGTAGGCTTAATCCCTATAGACACCTAAATCTGGCCATCAATCACCTCCAAACAAGATTTTGACCAATTTCTACCAACGTACACACTTTGGCCTAAAAACACTAAAACACGCTAAATGATGTGAAACTAAAATATTCAAGTGTCAATTTTGGCTAGTGTATCACTAAATGGGATAATGCAATTTATGGGCCAACTAACTTTAATTAGATCATTCTGAGTCAAAATGCTAATTTTACACCTAGGTGCTTTGGATTGCTATTTTCTATCAAATCTCTTGCAAAAAATATTTCTATTATTTTTTTTAGTAACATCCTAAATGGAAAGAAAAATCCAACGCATCTAACATGTCATTCCAATTCCAATCCAATTGAATTTTGGACCAATAACAAGGCATTCTAATCAATTTGAATAATTTATGCACAAAGTCTTAATCATGCTTAAGAACTAGTTAAACCAAGTTAGATATTAATTAATAATTCCATGGAAACTTGTTGAATACTTGTATTTAGAAATGAATATTGAATATTTACATCATCAGGTGACTTCATTTCTTGGGAAGACATCCTTAGGCCACAAATACCACAAATATTAGGATTCATGCCTCCCATGTCTTATCAATGCCCTCCATGCCTCTTAATTGCTCCTATATCCCAAATATTGATGAGATTATTTATGTATTTTAATTACATAATTGGATTAATCCTTAGCCACACATCTCAATCTTGAGATGGATGGTTCACGTTGATTCTAGCCATTTTCTAAAATCTATAAATTGGAGGCCTTGCCACATGAATTTTAAGCTATTTTTTGGTAAAAAATTATTATGCTCAAATATATTCAAGAAGATTAATTTTTTCAAAGTTACCATGTCAAATTGATTCCAATAACTTTCACATGCCAAAGTTATGATGGCAAAATATTGATCCAAGCCAAGCCAAAGCCACAAGGTGCCAAGGAGAAGAGGAGATAGCCAAGCCTCCTTTGATGAAGACTTCATGAGTACAAGCTGAGAAAGCCACTACAACAATAATTTGTATCATCCAATTAAGGTGAAGTATTCTTGTTTTTCTTTACTTTTTAGTTGTGATTTTCATTTATTTTTATTATTAAGCTCACCTTAGTAACTAAGCCTAGAGATGTATGCTAGTTAGTGTGTTTTTATCAATTTGTTTTCATTTTGGGACTAAAACAATACTAATCACATCTATTTATTCAAATTATTAATTCACATAATGTAACATTCAGTGGGACTAGCTTCATGAGAGCACAATCCACAAACTTTTTTGTATTTCATAGTTTTAATTCTTTTTTTTGGTTGTTTTTGTTTTGAGTAAAAATGGATAATAAAGAATTCATAAATTCTTATTTGCTTAATATTTTTTTATAAATTTTTTTATTAATATATATAAATATGTCATTGATATTATATAAAAATTTCACAAAAAAATTATTTATATTTTTAGAAGTTATAGCTATTTTAGTGATTGTTAGCTTCTATTTTTTATTTTTTTGGTAAAAATGCTTAGAACAGATTTGATAAATTTTTTATTAATTTTTGGACTTAAAATTTTACATATATGTGTTACTTGTAGTTATTTACAACATCTCAAAATTTTGTAACAAATCAATCTATATTTTAAAAGTTATGTTAAAAATACTAACTGCAAGTTTTTATATTTTATGTGTAAGATTTTATCTGTTATGTGTTATAATTTATTTTTAGCCTTATAATTTGTTGTTTTAAGGTGTTAATATATTTAATATATTTTTTTAATTTTTTTTTTTTTTTAATAACTTTTTATAACCTAACACATTTGCTTTTGAGGTGATGCCTTAAGGGTAGACAGGTAACCGATAGACTTTGAATTTGTTAAAACATGTTTTAGACTAACTTTTGCATGATTTTAAAATGAACTAAGAACTTTGTTTTAGTACTTAATATAACATTTAGGTGCTTAAAATAAATTTTTGATAGTTATACTTTCAAATTTACAACTTAATATCAATGGGTCAAAAGAACACCACCACACCTTTTGATTTGGGGCTTAAAAATGAACTCATACTTCAAAGATTTTGTGTTCACTACTTGTTTCAATTAGCACTTTATTTTCACAAAATAAAAGGATGTTGATGTAATATTTTTGAATTTTCTAGTCAAGGCATAAAAATAACATCATCTAAAGCACTCCCCAAAAACTCACAAAAGTATTGGGTGACCTTGACAACGACCCTAAAGTCTTTCTATTTTATGCTTTATTTATTTCATGTAAACTTGGATTAAGAGAGAGATGTCATTACCTCTGATGAGTTATTTAGGGAATCTTTGACTTGAGATTTCATCTCCCAGCATTGACTTCATCCACTCTTTTTGAGTTTCACATGGGACGTATCTACATTTGGACATCGTACTACACTGAGTGAATAGTAGGATGTAGTGTTTGTAAAAAGGACTAGACCTTTTTGAAACAATCCAACTACCGTGGACACCCAATTTCTATTATTTTATTTTACATCATTTGATGTGAAAATCATTGTGTAATTTATTTCCCTAGAAACGTTCAAAATCTGGATAGTTTAGTCAACCCCACATTGCCATACCCTTGCTAGGATTTGGATGATTATACTTAGAGTATTTTGGTCATTTTTGCTTGGTATATTTTGAGACTAAAACTTGTTTTTTTGTTCATAAATCCATGGCAAAATCAATTTATTTATACTTCATTCTTTTGTCTAAAGAGGTGTTATACTGGTTGTTTTACACCACACTTGTGCCTTGAAATTTTTGCTAAACTTGTTTGTGTGTGTGTCATTTGAGTTGCAAAGGGTAGTGTTACGCTACCAAAATCATATCAAACCATTTTTCCTTTGAGTCTTTGAAACATAAAATTGATCACATCATCTGATCATGCTTACATTGTTAGGCTATTCAATTTGTTTTAAAACTTATTTACCATTGTGCCAAAAACCATTTGTTTCAAACCATGTCACATTAGCCATTTGGACCTTGTTTATGTCTCGTCATGTTGTCCAATATTGTCTAGCTTGTTTAGTCAAATACTCTTTTTCAATGTGAGTTTTCAATTAATCATGTTAATTTTAGATTCCAACATTGATTTATTTTTGTTTAGGCCTTAATTCATGGGACTGATACATAGATCTTTCTATTTTGGGTTGCATAACTTCAATTAATTGATTCACCAAATTTGAAAACTATTTATGGTTTATTTTTTCAATTCCTATCCTCATCAATGTTTGTGATTTTATTTGGGAGGACACGATAGAGCCTTTTGCCTCATGCCTTATGCCAATTGATCATGTTTATATTTGATTTCATTTGTTGAGTCTATGTCAAAGTTATTTCCAAACTTGTTAGATTAAATTCACAACAATCCTTTGTTTCAAGTTTATCTTTTGATATCATTTGACCAAAATTACTAGCACATGCCTTTTTTGAGCCTAGCTTTTCACTCCATATTTGGACAAAATACCTAGCAACTATTTTCCCCTTTCCTAGTTTAGACTTTGTTTGAAACACTTTGACCTAGACTTTTAACATGCCAATTTTTATTCAAAAGCTTGACCTTATGTGTGTATGACATTTGACATTAGAGATTTGATGTTAGACTATTTTATGCCAAGTCTTAGCACAAATCATTTTGGAGATACATCTCCATTTTTAGACCATATTGGAGATACAACTCCACCCCTTCAACCAAGTTAGACTAGGTTTGAACTATTTGTCCTTTAGATAGTTTTTCAAAGTTTGTATTACTCTAAGCCTTTTTTATTTTTGAGCTTTCATCATTTACATGGATATGTCTAGCTACACTTATAGTGGAGTCATGTACAATCCAAATTATGATATAATGGCCACACAAAATCCCACTAGGATCCCCCTATAGAGAAATATTTTCTAAAGATTTTTATTATTCTCCCTATAATACTTCATATGGGGAACATAGTCAAAATCCACAAAATCCAAATTGAGACTTTGATTGGCATGAAGAGGATTTTGAGGAGGATTTTTAAGACCCAATTATAGATAATGTTATCTAGGATATGGATCCATACCCTCTTTTAAATTATCAATACATGGAACATAGTCAAGAAGCATCTTGTGATCCAACTCATGACTGGGATGATATGGTTTATGAAGAAGACTTGGATGCTTTAGCTTGTGAAAACAATCAAGTTCCATGACATCCTTTTTTGATTTTATTATTGACTACCCCTAACCCTCCTTTGGATTATACAAGCTATCAATATCTATAATATCCAAGGAATACCATTACCATTTCTAGACCTAGTCCTTTGGCTTGTTCGAGAAACTAAGATATACAACACCCTTTCATCATTTCAGGTCCTAGTCCTTTGACTTGTGTGAGCAATCAAGTTCCACACTGCCCTATCATTACCATCTCAGGACTTCATCCTTTGTCTCATGTGATCAATCATGCTCCCTATTTCCATACCATTATCTAACCATAATTCCTTCCTCATCCAGTACTAATCCCATCTAAACCTCAATTGATCTAATTATTTAAAGACCAAGTTGTGTTTAAAACTGATATTTCCCAACTCATTGGAAACCAACCAATCTAAGATGTTTTTGTTGAACCAACCACTTATGATAAGTCAGCCTATGATGAATCACCTATTGATCATATCCTAGTTGTCAAGGAGTCTTACATTGATGAGCCAGTCTTTGATGAGTCACTTCTTAATGATTATAACTACCTTTGGGAAAATCTTTACCTTGACCATATTCCTATTTTTTAAGAGCCTCCTATTGACAAGCCAATCTCTAAAGAGTTTTCTCTTGACCTTTTTCCCATTATTAAGGAGTTTCACTTTGACAAAATAATTTTGGTGGAGCCCATCATGTCATTATAGTTTGTTATTTGTCCAATACCAAGCATTCAACAAGACATAATTGTAACAAAGTACCCATTAGATGAAAAATTAGAGTTAGAGTGAGGTTCCATTCTTGAACTGATATCAGATTTAGCATCAAAATTAGAATCAACATCAGTCTCAACATTGCTTTTAGATTCCATTAAGTTAGAATTTGATTCAAAATAATAATATGTTTGTGGTTGTTATAACATTGGTTACATATTCCTTGAAGATCAATTTTAATAAATTTTTAATCTTTCTACAATTTTTGAGGATGATTACATCAGCTTTGACACAAGTTATCCTAGTATCTTCTATAAGGATTGTACAGCCTTTCCCCATTCCATTACCATTTCACAAGCCATTATCATCAACTAGCATAGCCATATTATTGGCATTCCACCTCCCACAAGTGTTGATTAGGATTGAAAAAATTGCACTTTAATGAACTACATCCATGGTGACATAGAAATTGAAGAAGAGCAAGGAGGCCAAGACCACATTCATATAGCAAAAGAACACTCTCCTAGTAAAACCTTTTCAAAGGTGTTAGGGGATAATCAAATTCAAAACTCAACATCTTCTAGTAAAACTTTTTCAAAAGCACTAGTGTTAGGTTGTGGAGTTAAAAGCTTCACTGATGCAAATAGGTGAGGAGGTTGCAGAGAGTTTGTTGTTGTCACAATCACTGGCGTCAGTCAGGCCAACCAACGTTGACAGGGAAGAGACAGGAAAGGCAACCAACGTCGGTCAGAAGTCGGTCGGCATCAGCACCCCCAGGCAGACAGGGACCGACATCGATCACCTGTGTGGTTCGAGATGCAAGTGTTACGGGTAGTTAGTTAATGAACCAAGTGTTTGCATGTCAAGAGCCAAATTTAGAATAGAAGTTGTGGATCTAATTATTGTAATTAGGTGTCTAATTATTGTTTGCATGAGATCTATTTAAGAGACTCATTGGTTGTATTGTAAAAGTGTGCTAGAGAGTAAGAGAGCAAAATATAAGCTCCTTCAGAGAGAAGAGAGCATGGTGTGTTTCTCCTAGTGCCACAGTACCAAGTGTGGGTGTTGGATTAGAGAATCAGCAAGGTTTTTCATGTATGTATGATCTTGGTCATCAGGTGAGCATGGCTACTTTAGGAGATCTACATGGTAAGTAAAATCATTGATCTACAGGTGTATGTGTGTGCAAGGTCTAAGGTTCATAGGTGTGCAGAACGAGATTGATTTGTAGGTGTGAAAGATCAGATAGGACATCAACACAACAGGAAGCAGGATTAGGTGGGATCTACTTGGAGTACATCGTGTACTCAGAAAGAGAGCAAAGAGGAAGGCAAGGAAGATCCTTCCATAAGTAAGATCAGTTGGGTTGCAAGTTGTTGCAAGTTCAGGGGAGATCTACTTGAAGTATGTTTGTGTACTTGTGGAGTGTGTGGAGCACTTGTGGAGTGCATGGAGCACAAGTGTACTGGCAGTAGTGGATACTGGTTGGTTGGAGGTGAACACCAACTCTGTGTTTGAGTTGTGTGTTGGGGCCTAAGAGAGAGAGCTTTGAGGGAAGATTTATTGTTTATGCCCTATAGGTGTGGGAGCCCTAGAGGTGTGTAAGGAAGAAGAACTGTGGCAGCCTTCTTTGTTGTATTTCCTTCTGGAAGAGTTTTAATACAAGTTGTGTATTATCTCTCATATTTTGTGTTGTTTCTGGTTTCTAGTTACTTGTTACTTTTGGTTAATTCCGCATCTTAAGTTACTTGTATATGGTAATCAATTGTGTGCTTCCATTATTTCCCAACAAGTGGTATCAGAGCTAAGGTTGTAGGGAGTAGGTTTTGTGTTTGGTTACAAGTCACTCTCAGGGGTTTCTAATTGAGTGGGAGTAGAGAAATGGCAAAAGAAAGTAAGCTAAGAATGGAGGAACTGAAAAGCACGAATGGTCACTTACGGTCCTATGGAAAGAAAGAGCAGGGAAAAAAATATTGTTGGTTGGTAGCAGATCAGCATGAAGGAACTGAAGATGTAGATGTTGCAGGTGTTGTTGCACAAGATGCTCTGGGAGGTTTATTGGATAAAGTTGAATCTTGGTTAATAGATTCTGTTGCCTCTTTCCATGCAACCCCAAGGAGAGGAGTTGGTGAGCCTTGTCAAAGAATTGGCAAAGGGGAAGTGAAGCTGAAATTGCAGGCGGCCAACACATGGGTTTTGAAGGAGGTCATGCAAGGCCCAGGCTTGGAGATGTAGCTAATTTCTTCAAGAAATTTGGGTGATGAGAGATGCACAAGAACTCTCACAGCGGATGCACTTGAATTAGCTGGTGGTAAGAAAGTAGGTACTCTTTATCTACTTTTTTATATTACTGATTCTTCTTCTGTTGTGGAGACATGGCTTTGTAGGCTTGGTCACATGAGTAAGAAGGAGATGCATGTTCTTAAGTGGAAGACAGATGTATTTGACAGGCTTAAGAACTAGAAAGCCTTAGTGTTTATAGAGGAGATGACAGATAGAGACCAATGGATGGGGCTGGATACTTCTGAGCAGGGCAATTTGGACATGGGTTTTGATTCAAAGGAGCTCACAGGTAAAAATTCATCACTCACAGGTGAACATAGGTACTGGCATCGGTTAGGGGGAACCAGTGTCAAACAGACAGGTGCCAATGTCGGTCATGTGCAGACCAAAGCCAGTGATGTCGGGTAGGGTAAGATCGACGTCGGTCAGGAGGACCGATGTCGATAGTAGGTAAGACTGACATCGGTCAGGAGGACCGACATTGGCAATAGGGGACACTGACATTGGCAGGGTTGGTAGTCAGGACAGGCACATGGAAACTGACATTGGTCGGATGCAAACTGTGTGGTGACCAAGGTCGGTCACTGTAAAGGATTTTGGGTGGACAACAAGCTATCAAGGAGTCTCAAATACCCATATGGAGGACTAAAGGTGGTAAGTAAGCCTCAAATTCATTGTTCCTCTTCTTTATACTCGTTGCTGACTGTAGAGCAGGAAGGATCTAGGAAACAGTGGGAGCATGGCAAGAATATGATGCAGAACCAAGCGGGAGATTTGGTAGGGTTGCTAGCCGGTATGAAAGCATAAAGACAAATGGAAACCTTGGTTAAAGAATAGAGAGAGTGGACACATGAGATGAAAGACCATGTCATATGGTCTTAAGGAAGCTACAGGACAGTGGTACAAGTTTTGACAGGTGGATGACAAAGTAGGGCTTTAGTCAATGTCAGGGTAACTACTGTGGTTTGTCTGACCAGGTGGATGATGGTCATGACATTATCCTATTACTGTATGTGGATGGTATGTTTGCTAGCAGGTTTGTACATACAGGGTTTTTCTGAGCTAAGGGTAAGATTAGTTCAGTGGTTTGCTATGAAGGATTTGGAGTAGCAAAATTCTTTGGCATGGGAGACATGGAGATCACAGGTTGATTTTGTCTCCAGTGGGAGCTGATGTGAATTAGGTGTTGGCAAGGTTTAGGATGCAAAATTAGAGCACACTAAGGGCTGGACAGTTCAGTGTCTGAAATCACATGAGGTTTGGTATAGGCTTGAGTTTTCCCAAGTAGTGGGAGCTATCAAAGAGTTAAGAGCCAATTCAGGGAAGTGGGTTCTCAGGGATTTGAGAGGGACCAACAGCAGGGATTCATGCTATGCAGCGTCAAGACTTCACTACATGGGTTTGTAGGTTTGGATGTGGCAAGGTACTCAGATGATAGGAGGTGCACCACAGGGTGTGTGGTGGGTGGTCTTTAGGATTGATCTTGAAGAGGGATACAAGCTAGGAAATAGATTAGACGGGGTACAGGTATAGGTACAGTACAACTATTTATCTCTAAGTGGGAGATTATTAGGTTGTGAAGCTAAAAGCTTCACTGATGTAAATAGGTGAGGAGGTTGCAGAGAGTTTTCTATTGTCACAGTCGCCAGCGTTGGTTAGGCCAACCGACGTCGGTAGGGAAGAGACAGGAAAGGCAACTGACGTTGGTCAAAAGTCAGCTGACATCGGCACCCCCAAGTAGATAGGGACTGACATCGATCACCTATGTGGTTCAAGCTATGAGTGTTACGAGCAGTTAGTTAATGAACCAAGTGTTTGCATGTCAAGAGCCAAATTTAGACTAGAAGCTACGGATCTAATTATTGTAATTAGGTGTCTAATTATTGCTTGCATGAGATCTATTTAAGAGACTCATTGGTTGTATTGTAAAAGTGTGATAGAGAGTAAGAGAGAAAAATATAAGCTCCTTCAGAGAGAAGAGAGCATGGTGTGTTCCTCCTAGTGCCACAATACCAAGTGTGGGTGCTAGATTGGAGAATCAGCAGGGTTATTCATGTATGTATGATCTTGGTCATCAGGTGAGCATGGCTACTTTAGGAGATCTACATGGTAAGTAAGATCATTGATCTACAGGTGTATGTGTGTGCAAGGTCTAAGGTTCACAGGTGTGCAGAACTAGATTGATTTGTAGGTGTGCAAGATCATATAGGACATCAACACAACAGGGAGTAAGATCAAGTGGGATCTACTTGGAGTACATCATGTACTCAAAAAGAGAGAAAAGAGGAAGGCAAGGAAGATCCTTCCATAAGTAAGATCAGTTGGGTTGTAGGTTGTTGTAGGTTTAGGGGAGATCTACTTGAATTACGTTTGTGTACTTGTGGAGTGCGTGGAGTGCTTGTGGAGTGCGTGGAGCATAGGTGTACTGGCAGTAGTGGATACTATCTGGTTGGAGGTGAACACCAACTCTGTGTTTGAGTTGTGTGTTGGGACCTAAGAGAGAGAGATTTGAGGGAAGATTTACTATTTATGCCCTAGAGGTGTGGGATCCCTAGAGGTGTGTAAGGAAGAAGAACTGTGGCAGCCTTCTTTGTTGTATTTCCTTCTGGAAGAGTTTTAATACAAGTTGTGTATTGTCTCTCATATTCTGTGTTGTTTTTGGTTTCTAGTTACTTGTTACTTCTGGTTAATTCCACATCTTAAGTTGCTTGTATATGGTAATCAATTGTGTGCTTCCATTATTTCCCAACAACTAGAAGATAATCAAAGTCAAAATTCAACATTCCTTAGTGAAACCTTCTTGAAGGTGCTATGGGACAATCAAAAAAACTTCATTGGTGAAAACCTCTTTGAGGTACCAATAACTGAGTACAAAAGCTTTTGACTAGTTAATGAAGAAAAAATCAAAGATCAAATCAAAATAGCTTCTAATCTATAGCTTAATCAGATGGTAGTTACTTGACAACAAAAAAATTAGGTGGTCTTATCAAGAGAACAAGTCTTCAGCCCCACTATAGCGAAAGTTATTTTAAATCTGACATTAGCAACATTACATGTGACTGAACATCCTAATCTTCATTTGTTTCCCAACCATTCCACATTCCATTATCATCTACCATTCCATTTCATAATCAAATCTATCATCCATTTTTGTCCTTATTTACCATCCATGGTCAGACTTTCCTTTGTTGAGGCTACAAAGATACCTTGACTCGATGTTTGAAGGAATCAAAGTCAATGAACAATGAAGATCACAACAACATTCTCAAAATCACATTTTGTAGGTAGTTCTTGATGGAGTATTTATTTAGATGAGGTTTGGGATAGAAATTAACATGATCAAGTATTTTGTTTGTATCATTTGTTGATTAAAATGTGCATCTCCATCTCAATAGTAAAAATAGAATCATATGTCATTTACCACACCTAGGCCAAAAACATGTACCATACCATTTCACATTGCCATGCCATTGCCATTGTTACATATCCATTTTCCACTATCTCATATTCTTACTATTCACCCCATCACTTGGGGGAAAACCATCTTATTATTTTATACATCTTATCATTACATTCCTATCTAGACCAAAGCTTATTTTTAGTCATCCTACCTAATCCTATTTTGATCCTAATTCCTTTGGTTCTTCCCATGCTTTTTACAAGAATATTGCAATCAAGTTTCAATAATCAATCAAGTCCATGTTTAAATTATAGTCTATGAAAGTAGTGTGATAGTTGATCTAGCAAGATTTTTCATTTTCTATCTTGTATCAAGCTTGTTTATGTGAGCCTGATTATAACTACTTATGGACAAATCAATGTTTCACCAATCTTGCTACTAATTATAACCACCTTTGGATAAATTAGTATCATTGACCTATGTCATTATATCCTAGTTATAATAACCTATGGGAAAACTAGGGGAAACACTTATTTATCTTGCATTACTACATCACCTTGCCATTATTATTTTCATTTGACTGGCCATTTTCCAAATTTGAGAACTTGCTGGGACCTAGTTGGTTTTTCCCTACCTTTTGTGTTGATGAAATTACTATGACTTGAGGTCATTTTAGGACTATGTGGGTCATGATAAATTCATGTTTAGGTCACCTTAGTCCCCCTTTCCATACGCTCTCATCATTTTTTGAGAAACCTAAGCCAAATGCTCTCACCATTTTATGAGTAGGTATCTTATCATTCTCTAACAAGTTAAGATACTTCAAAATGCCAAAAATATTCATAATATTTCAAAATCCAAAAATATTTATCCTATCTAAGCCTAGAAATTTATCCTTGATCTGCCTTACTAAGGCATTGTCATTGTTAAGATGTTTTCTTTTGCTTTTGTTTTTAGGCTTTTTATTTGTTTATTTATTTCAAGTTGTTTGTTTGTTTTTGTTTTTTTGTTTGTTTATTTTTTTGCTTGCCTATTTGTTTAATTTCATCATTTTTGCCTTGAATTGGTCTATATGTATGTATTGGGTGATTCCTTGCATATATTGTTCTTGAGTCTATCCATATTCATACGTCAACATTGTCATCATGGTTTTTATCATTGGTGCATTATTTTTAAGTTTTTTATTGGATTAGGAGTTAGTCCTTATGCATATTTTGACCAAGTCTTCATGGTGTTCTATCATGATGCTTATCATCACATGCTATATCAAAAATTAGCTTCAAGAAGGTCTATAATCAATGGAGAGATAGAAGTTTCTCCTTGGCACCTTGGAAAATCCTTCCATCCCACCCTTGATCAATATAACTCAATTGACCATTCTAGTTGTATCATTATTAATTAGGATGAGCATCTCCTCATTTATAGGTATAACTAAATCATTTACATTAATCAATCTTATTATTTTATTCATCTTTTTCATCACTTTGCATCCACTCATCTTTAATCTATACTTCAGGT
Source organism: Torreya grandis (assembly GCA_037957365.1). Taxonomy (NCBI): domain Eukaryota; kingdom Viridiplantae; phylum Streptophyta; class Pinopsida; order Cupressales; family Taxaceae; genus Torreya; species Torreya grandis. The sequence goes on from JARHVA010003667.1 coordinate 427,603, forward strand.
TATATACTTGAGTTATGCTTGATAATTAGCCCTAATTAGGGCACAATCATATTTAGCCAATCTAGGTTCTCTTAATGATTATAACCACCTATGGGTAAATCATTATTTTGACTTTTAATCCTAATTATAATCACCTTTAGGCAAATCAGTATCCTTTTTACATTAATGCGTGCAAGCATTTTCTCATTTGGATTAATCTCAACCATGAGTTAATTCCACCTTTTTCTTATTTATTTTTTAGGGATCATTCATCAATAAATGTAATGACCACTCCCTCAAGGAGGCATCATCATAGGCTTCCCAAAACCATTTTGAGATTTGTTCTTTGGTCGTCATCTTCTTTTTGGCATATAGGCCATCTCTCATTATTTGAGAAGACATTGCTTTACCTATAGTTTGTAACATCTTCCCAAACAAGGGCAAACTAAAGACACCTAAATCTGCCCATTAATGACCTCCAACTAAGCTTTTAACCAATTTCTACCAAAGTACATAATTTGGCCTAAAAACATTAAAACAAACTAAATAATGTGAAACTAATATATTCAAGTTTCAATTTTGGTCAGTGTATTACTAAATGGGATAATACACTTTATGGGCTAGCTAACTTTGATTAGATCATTCTAATTCAAAATTACAATTTTGCACCTAGGTACTCTGAATTTATATTTCCTATCATATCCCTTACACAAAACATGTGCCTTTGTTATTTTCTATTGGTAACATTCTAAATGGGATAACAGATCCAATGCATCTAACATCACATTCCAATTTCAATCTAGTCAAATGTTAGACCAACAACAAAGCATTCTAATCAATTAGAGTAATTTATGCACAAAGTGCTTAATCATGTTTAATATCTAACTAAACCAAGTTAGATATTAATTAATAATTCCATGGAAAATTTTTAAATACTTATTTTTATAAATGCATATTGATTATTTGCATCATCAGGTGACTTCATTTCTCTGGAAGACATCCCTAGGCCATAAATACCAGAAATATCAAGATTCATGCCTCCCATGCCTCATTAATGCCCTCTATTCCTCTTAATTACTCCTCTATCCCAAATATTAATGAGATTATTTATGTATTTTAATTACATAATTGGATTAATCCTTAGCCATACACCTTAATCTTGAGATGGACAATTCAGGTTGATTATAGCCATTTGCTAAAATCTATAAATAAGAGGCCTTGCCACATGACTTTTAAGCTATTTTTTGGTCCAAATTTATTATCCTCAAATATTTTCAAGAATCTTAATTTGTGCAAAGTTACCATGTCAAATTTATTCCAAGATCTCTCACATGCCAAATTTATGATGCCAAAATATTGAGCCAAGCCAAGCCAAATCCATAAGGTGCTAAGGAGAAGAGGAGATAGTCAAGCTTCCTTTTATGAAGACTTCATGAGCACAAGCTGAGCAATCCACTACAACAAGAATCTGGAGCATCCAAAGAAGGTGAAAGATTCTTGTTTTTCTTTAATTTTTAGTTGTGTTTTTCATTTATTTTTGTTATTAATCTCACCCAAGTAACTAGGCTTAGAGATGTATGCTAGTTAGTGTGTTTTTATCAATTTGTTTTTATTTTGAGACTAACACAATACTAATCACCTCTCTTGCATCAAATTCCTAGTTCATAATCCCTACTACCAATAGTCTTAATTGATCTCTTTATGTGAAATGAGTGGGTACTAAGTAACATGAAGTAAATCAAGATTTCCCATTTTTATATGTTATTTTTGTGTGTGAGTGTTTGTGTTTGTAGATGATCTCTTCAGTAGATTTTGAGAACCAAAATAACAAGTATATAATGTATGAACCATGCATAAAATAATTTAGGTGTGCCATTGTAGATGTCAGTAAGAGCAAAAGAAAGCAATTAAGTCTAGGAAATATATGGTCAAGTCACATCAACCAAGATCTTCACCGTATAATGGTCATCCTTAATAAATTAATGTTAGATCTAGGGTTTGATTGACCTAATATTCAAAAAAATGGTGGTCAATCAACATCATCCATTCATACTATAGTATGGATAGTAAATATCATAATGGTGTATCTTGACACATGTGTCAATGACTAACTACCTTAATTAACAAATAGGATAAGATTTACCACATCAACATTTGCATTGATGTCAAATGGACATCTCAATGCATCATTTACATGGAAACCAATAGGAAAAAAATATATAAAGGCATAAGGTTCTAAATCAAGTATTCATTTCATCCTTACAAATATTCTCATAAACTATAGTTTCAAGACCCAAGTTGATTTTATGCACAAAGAGCCATAAGATTTTTAATTTCATCACTCAGTGATCATGGATCATTTAAAACTCATTAAGAGTTTGAAAAATTATTAAAAAGAATTAATGGGAATTAACTTGGAACTTTGACAAATAAAATTTACTAATCTATATCTCTTTGATTACCTCTAAGTGGTAAGGCATAAACTATTTCAACCAGATCTGATCGATGTTGCATAACCACTAGATCTTGTAGTCCTCCACCAATTCCACAACATAGACATTGAGTAGCTAATTCACATTCCCACTTTTGATGATTTGAGGGAGATTATTCAAGTCTTGATCAACCACTACAATTATGGTAACATCTGCATTAGCCCCAACAGTATGATAGTCATCAACATAGAAGCCATGGCCTAAGCTTTGGGAATGTCAGTGCAAAGAGATTCGCTTTCCCCATATAAGATGAAAACACCTCCTATTATTCAAGAGGTTAGAAAATTATATGTTCAGGGATCCAAAGGAATCCCAATTGAATAAATTCAAGATGAACTAGTGTGCATCTTGGTAGAATGCATCACATGGAGGTTCTGGCAGACCACCAAGTCTACAAAGAAAATTCTAAAATGGGTCATGGACATTGCATACTGCATGATCCATTATAATTATTAGTTTAATTTGCCTAAATACTTTGTTCAAGAGTTTTTGACAAACATTTACAAGTATTACATGAGTTCTAAGTAGATCTTCTAGTATCAATTCCTTATCTTTTTACTTTGTTTCACCCAATGGAATTCACCTGAGGGAGAGGTGTACCCTGGCACCTACTACTAGCTAGAACAACATTTTTTTAACCTAATATGGACACCTTAAAATAGTTCCCTATCCCATGAGGGTGAATTTAAGACATGGTGGGAGTATTTATTGGATCTGATTGCCACACATCCTCGAGTGTCATTAGACATCAAGCAATACTTAGGGTAACATGTTGTTATCACTTTGATCCTAAAAGGTGTGTTCATCCATATTCATGGGCTATCAAGGTCATCATTTTGACCTTTACCATTATTTGTTACCATGGCCATGGTGTAGCTTAAATTTTCCAAGAAACAATCCTACACATGCAATGTTCCACACCGCTCCAAGATATAACACCTAATGAAGTAGTCAATATATTACAACAATAATATGAAGCCACCACTTCATAGTTATATAATGGAAAGCACAAGATTTTCATTGAGTAAAAATTAGTGTTTCCCCCACTAAATCATAAGATTAGGAGTACTGCAACCTAGCTTTATGACCCTAAGGTTCCCTAGATTATAAGTTTATACAACCTACCTCAAATGGGCATGGAAAAGCAAGAGGTTTACCAGGTAATGGTTAAAGACATGATAGAAGATTTTTATGAAAAATAGGAGGATAAGGAATTATTCTTATAGAAGGTAGTATGCATAGTCTAAGTATGTAATAAGGTTCCTCTGAGTTTATGGGTAGAACTACCACCATGCCCTGTATCCATCATGGTTGACACTGTGCAAGAAGAAGTTAAGCAAATGTAATGAAGGGTTGAATTCTTTTAGTAGTAAAATTCTACCACCTTCACATCCATAGATGTCTTTGAATCACTACTAGAAAGTCCACAGGAGTCCCTATTGTAAAGGCTAAGAACTAAGCATGAAGATAGGGTCTCACCTACCCTCAAAGAATGCACATTCAACTAGATAGCCACAATGCAAGAAGCATAGCCTTCTCTATATTCAATTTAACCACCACCCAAACATAAGTTTGTTACCTTAGGGTAAAAAAAGAACATGTTTCTATATCCATGGTCCATTCAAGTGATATGTTCACTTCACAACAACCCCTAAAACTCAAAGATATCACACCAAAAAAAAATACAACAAAAGAATAATAGGCTTCATAAGAGGAAGCATCTTGCATAGTAGAATGATGAGTCATAAAAGAGGAGAATAAATTCCATAAGGAGTAGTCTCAATAATAGTAAGCTCAATAAGCAATTTGGTAAGTTGAATAAGTTGAGGCCACATAAAAGGCCCAAGACATAGAAGGTTCTTGAAGTAGATAAGAAGGAATAAGAAGCTGCTAATGTAGCCAAGTAGGTATAAGAGGTGTGTCAGAAAAAGATGGTTGAAGAATAGAAAAATAAAGATATTGAGCTTGATGTCAAGGCTAAATATAAAGAGGATAATAAATAGTAGGATGTAGTGTCATAGGCAAATCAAGATTTGGAGGATGTCACTCACACACAATAGTAAGTAGAAGTTGTGAAGAAAAAGAAAGAAGATGAAGATGAATCCTTGCATAAATAGTAGCCCAAAGCATAAGAATAGCAAGAAAATTATAGCCAAGGCATAGGCTAACCAAGTGGCACATGCATAGGTTATAGTAAAACAAGCTAAGGCTATTGCATTGGAGGACCAAAGTGAAAAAGTCACAGGAGGAAGAACAAGTGAAAAATAAAGCTGCACAAGATGAGATTAATAGGAAAGTAGAGAAGGATACCAATATAAAATAGTCTAAATATGTTGTGTAGAAAATCAAGATTGAAATAGATGATATGGACTAGCAATAACAAGTGCCTAAGCAATAAAAAATTGTACTAGAGTAGCTAGATCAATAAGAAGAACCATTTGTAGCTCCAAAAGGCCCATAATAACCAACATTACCTTTGGGAGGAGTTTAGCTATGGGACATCCCAACTATGAGTGATTGGCACACCACCTTCTCTCTTCAACTGACAACCATATCATGACCTAACCCTGTAGTGATTTTAGGCACATTGGTAATAGTCTCCCTCCAGCAAGAAGTATCATTAGATGTCTCTAGACTACCATTGAAGAAACAACTAGAAGGCATGGCAACATTTTAGGAGTCCATTACATATAAGGCCACCTATATGGAATAAGAAATGGATTGATTCAAGGCTGAGAATGTCAAGTTGAAGGCTTAATTAAATGAATATACCAAGCCTATCCAGGATTCTTGTCCTGAGTTAGTCACTTGAGCAATTAGGGACCAAGTCATGTACAATCATGGCAGACTCAAGACACTTATCTCTAAGTTAACCAAGGACTGGTATGTAGTAAATAAACTCAATGTAGTTGACACATTAGGAAAATATGTTAATACCAAAATTATGACTCTCATCACTCTATTAGAGGAGTATCAAGGAATGCTTGATATTATTACACTTTAAGCACAACAAGTTACACATAGCTTATTGGAATAAAAGCAGAAATTGGATACTTCTTTAGCCATTTCCTACGTAGACTTTTCAAAGGCCTCCACCACCAAAGCAACCATGGCCATCCACACCACCAATAGGGAGGAGAAGGATGGAGCACTTCAAGATTCACTCAATATCAGAGATAATGTGCATGATAACCTCTTGAATTGGTAGAGTCAATTTTTATACAGTTCTTTCATTAACCTCCAAGCTAAACAACATGAAGATAAGATGGAGTAGCTGAGTGGTAAGATTTAGATAAGGGTAAAAAATACCAAGGTATCCTTGAGCATAACTAATGATGAAAATATCAATTAGATAATTGCCTACCATGCTCTATTTTGCACCCTATTATGATTGACCCAAGAAGTGATGCTAGAATAGCATGCCTACAAGATGGATCTGACTCTCTTTTCCATCATAATTTCTTAGATTGTCAACACACCTACATACAAGCCACTTTTAGAACTCCATCAGATCATCACTTAGTGTAAGGCCATGTAGTATAAGTCCATGTACTTTTCAGGTATGTCATTATCTATGTCTATGCCACCACCAACAAGTTGAGTACTGCATAGAGTATATATTTTGAAAAAAATTATATAAAATTTTGTATTGGGGATGATTTAGTAAGACAATCAGGGCTAGGTTAGTTGAAAACCCATAAAGGGAAGCCACCTAGTTATGTTAGCCAATTGAAAACCTATAAAGGGTGGTAGGTTAGTATGCTACTTAGTTGAAAACATGAAAGGATGGATAATTAGTGCACAAGAGGTGAAAAATGGAAATAGTGCCTTGATCAATTACTACAACTCTTACTGGTCTAACCATTTCTTTAAACTCTACTCACTTATGCATTTTTGGAGACCTACGATGTTATCTCAGGATGAGACAACATTTTATGTCTAAGAAAGTGTTGGTAGAATAATTTAGATTTTAAATTTGTGCAAGATATTTATTTGATATTCATGTGTTATGTACTCATTTTATCGTGTATAAGTCTATTTTATCCTATCTTCATGACTTGCAATAGGCTAGAATATGAACAAAATCCACTTTTGGCACCAAGTACAAGAATAATTTGAATAGTCATAGACTAGAAATGTCTATATATACTTTTGATTTTAAGAAGAATGGGGTTCCACTTTTGAAGATATCAATATATATTTATCTATTTATGGTTACCTATGTGATTTCTTACTTTGTTCCTTTGATATGTTCTCATGTATAATGTTTGGTTACTTTTTGTCTAATTTAACCTAAATGCTTTATTTATATTTATGAAACATTGGTTATTCTTAAATCCTAAATAAAGTAAGATAATTAATTCTTAATATGTTCTTATTATCAAAAAATTTGTATGAATTCAATACACTATTATATGCATATGAAGTATATCATAGCTATCATCATCCTTAGCATATTCTAATGCTTTAGGAACCTCTGCTAATAGAGAAAATTATTTTTTTATTTCTATATGAAAACATATCATATTTTTATAAATAATATAACAACTTGATAAATATATATGAGTTCACACTTATTCTAAATAATTTTATACTTAAATTCAAAGGAGAAGTGGCCATTGCAAATAAGAAGAGCAGTCAACAAATGATGAATTTTTTCACATATGCAATGAAAATAATTGAGTAATACATTACAAACATACAATATCTTTAATGTCTCCTAATTAACCATGCACTTATGGTCACTAAAATTGAGCTTCACTTTATGAATTAAATCATTGATGTGTCGTGAGTAGATATAAATTACCAACTCTATATGCAGATATTCAAAAGGAAGCAAGTGGTTGGTTTAAAATTTAGTGGAACTTTGTGACCTTTAAAAATCCATAATTCATGCAAATGATAAATGTGAATGACTTAAAAGTAAAATTCATATCTCATTTTTATTTGAATAAGGATATAATTCTATAGAAGTTTAGTTTGGGTCTAGTTTAAAATAATTACCTTAATTTTAATATGTAATTTTGAACATGCAAACACATTAAGAATGTGGTTGTATCCTGCCATTTAATTATAGATAAATTTTATTGGGACCCTTTTAATCATAAATTTTGGAAGATAAACAATTTGACAAAATTGGTTAAATTTACAAGCTTAATAAATCACTATAGATGTCTTGTGAGTTTCTATTTTCCCTTGCTTACTCAAATCAATGCATTATGCTTCATTAGCTTAAATTTCTTAGTGATTAGATACGTATGATGTGTTATGATTTAGTTGGAATGAATGTATGATATTATAACCTTTTAATTGGAAATATGTGACCATAATTACATTATTTTAGGTGAATGTGATGTGCTATTTTTTGCAAGCAATTATCATGTCAAGTACACATATGAAATTTGCTCATAAATTTATTCCTTAGAGTTTAGAACTACATTTTTTTAAATATGAGTTAACACTATATTTTATGAATACCAATTAATTTTAAATATATCACATAAAATATTTTACTTATTAAAATATAAACAAGTGTAAATTGAAATATTCTTTTCTACCTTATTCTTCTTTTAACATTCATTTATCTAATTTTGTCTTTGTAAAATACCATTATTCTGTATATACATTTTTTATTAGTTAGTTGGTGTCGTTTGAACACACGGGTGAACATTGATATAACATCCTCCCTTGATAGGTTTAATTCATGTACATTTATTCCACAATCAATTCCACTTTGATAATCATGACTTGTAACTCATGCCATCGATCTTATCTTCAAGATCTTACAATTAGAGGGGGTATCCCCATCATATATTGGATCCTATACAACAAAATTGAATTAAATTTTTTGACTCTGCATTAAATAAAAATTTGTTGACCCAATTATTTATAAGTATTCTCAAGGATTATTATTTATGATGGTTTTATGACCTCCCCTTCTAATTAGTACATGCCTTCAATCCTTGAGCTGATCAATTTTTAGGGCATGCTTATATCAACATCAATGAGAATTTATCCTATGTCTAAATTATAAAACTTAAGCAAGGATATAATGATCCCATTAGCATCCATATACTTTGTTACAATACTATGCTCTAAAAATTGATAAATATTATGGTCGATAATGAGTTGCAAGACATATTCAAGCAAAGTTTGCTTATTCTTTTGCAAGATTCTATTATGTTTAAATCTTTTAAATATTTTCATGAATTGTGCCATATGATTTTGGACCATGAAGTTAAGATCCTTTATAAACATAATATAAATTATGGGTCTAATACTACAACATTATTCAATGAAATTTTTTAAATCAAACCAGCTTTCAAATATAAAGCAAATGTATTAAGAATGAGGCAAAATTAAAATTTAATGTAGTGTCACAACCTAATAATCATCCTGTCATATCATTTCCTTAAAATAAGAAGTTTATATGATTATATGAACATCCTCATAAGATATTATAGAATTTAATTGAGTGCAATCTCATATGAATAGGGCACCATCTAATGGGGTTGACATCAATTCATATTATGATTGTCATAAATATGTGAGAAACTTTACGAATAAATGTTTTGTGATAAGACATAAGATATAGGATATAATTGATGATGATGTTATTAAAAAAATTTATATTATCACATTTCCAAATAGTTCAATGTGATGACCTAATGGGAATGAGAGGTTGAGGATATTTTATGACAATTTTCTAAATCATGCGAAAAAATAAAGTTGTTAGTGTATTTAATTACTCATACACTATTGTATGGTTTTAAAACTAACTTGTATAATTTATTTGTAATTTTTGGGTAGGAAATAATTAGTGCATACCTCTCCAAAACCTATTATTAGAGAATATTATCAATTAAGTGCTTAATTGACTTCTACTAATAATATTTTTTTCTTATTCTTTTTGTAACTACTCTCCAAAACCCTAACCCTATCATCCTCTCTTGTATATATAATAACATATAAGGATAGTGGGTGAAGATAATATAGATGAGAGTTATATTATACTTGTATAATTAATAATTTTATCTTAATCAAAAGAGGTAGTTATGGTACTTAGATGAATGTGTGTTACTTTATTTCTAAGCTTTCATAGATTTATTATACAGGTATTGTGGATGTTTGTCTTATGGTAGCTAACATGATTATGGTCCATATCCAAAAAATTTAATATGGTATTAGAGATATGTAAGCTTGACCTTATTTTTTTGTAGGTTTCAAGATTAAATCTACAATTTTTCATTATTTTTTTTGCATATTCAGCATTCTTTTCAATTTTCAAATCTACAGTTTTTTGCATATTATGTTTTAGGTTAAAATTTAGTGGATTACTATAAAAAACAATATTATGCTCTCACCTCACCATTGTGTCATCTTGTTTGATCATAATTTGGTTAATTTAGTGGGGTATTAAGGGTTGAATCAACTTTATTTCATATAAATCCCCTATGTTAGGATTATGTTCCAGTAGTTGTAAAACTCACCGAAACTATTATTTTGGGAAAATGATAATAAATATACCTAATATTTGGTGTGAGGGGTATTTCCCCAATAGTCAATCCATCAGATAGCATTATATAAATATCTTAGCTTCCACATACCTCATTATATATAGGAAGTGCCTAGGGTTTTTATTTTTTTCCAATATGAAGCTTTTAGAACATATGATTATGTGATGCACCAATAAGTTGTTAGCCTAGGAAGTTACTATTGTATAATAAGTTTTCACCCTTGGATAGGGTTCTTCAAGATCTATCAAACTGAGCTACACTATAGGAAAAACCCCAGGCTATGGGCAACATATAATAGGGATGAACCTCCAAATAAGGCTACCTTCCTTTTGATGAATTACCTGAACTAATGTTGTCATAGGGAAAAGGGTTATAAAGGGGAAAAGGGATCCTAAGAAGGCTAAAAGGTGATGCACAAAATAAAAATTGGAAACTCCCATAAGATTAAACTCACACTAGATCTGTAGAAGATAATGCTAGTTCACACGACCTCAAAATCATGTTAATTGCATAAGTATTTCATAGACTAGGTTTAGGAAGCAATGAATGCAAACAAAGAGGAGTTATAAGACTCACTAAGAGCTTATATAAATGGTATAAATAACACTAATCTAGACCTATAATAGTTTTAAAACACCCTAAAGGAGGTCAAAAATGAGGACAATTGACAAGGAAGATTCTCCTTCACAATGCCATTATGCATAATTCACTAAACACTGATCCAAGGCAAGAGATAGGTAAAAAAAAAGTATATTATTCTATCAAGAGGTATTTCTTAAAAATGATTGATAAGGTATATCCTAATCAAGATGAGCATATTTTTCAATATTACTCTTTAAAATCAAAGAGTTCTTATGAGAATCTAAAATCAGAGAAAGATTACAATTGAGAAAGAATGGGGGGATATAAGAAAAAGGGAGACAAAAGAGGGAGCATGAGTAAAAAAATTAATAATGAGGTCCAATCACTTGGATAGATTCCTAACCACATTTATTTAATTATCCACCACCTTTTGAGTTTATAGGAATAATCTTTCCTTAACAAGCTAGCATGTATTTATCCCAATAGCCTTTAAGCCTTTCTCATTGGCTGAGAGATCCACTAGAAGACAAGGGTTTACTTTGCATGATGAGTCATGACTAAATATTTTAGAGAAAATATTTTTATGGTTTTGAATAGTATCAATGCTTCAACTACTTCTCCAACCACCAGCTCTCTTTGTTTTGATCTTCCACACCATCTCCACTTGCTTTATTATAAGGGCAAGGTCCTTATATCCATGGACTTGATAAGCTTAAGTCTTATTTTAGTAGTTGAAAGTACCTATTTTTCAAGGTTGTAAATATGTGGAAGGATAAGATACCTTCCATAGTTATAAATATATACCCTTACTTTGAATTTTGAACCCAAGTCTACTAAAGATGAAAACCAATCTAAAGTATTGGTTTTTTTATAGTCTTAATGTCAATGAAATTAATATTATTAGGTGTTTGACCTAGCTTTGACAACAAGTTTCCACCCTTTTGTCTATATTAGGTTTTAAAAACCTATTCTACCTCTATGGAGCTTTAATGGTGATGCTCAATCCTTGAAATATCTATTCTAGTTTAACTTGGATCGTCTTTAAACTTAGCTCATATGCATTTGCTTGCCTAGGTTGAAAATAGCTTCATCAACCTCCACCAAAAGTTTCCTAGGATTTACTTTGTTTATTGGTCATAAACTTACTGATTTGATACTATAAAATTTAGACACTTGGTATCCTCATGCTTGATCTAAGCTCCATTGACTTCTTGACCTTACTCATAACATTGACCATTCTCTATATGAATGAACATGAGTCATAGATCTTCTGTTAGTTTAATACGCTTAAGACACTTGTCACCAATGTATTTTCTTTTAGGACCCACTAACCTTTTGACCTATCACTCACTATTAATCTTTGATCACATGATTAAATGTGCACCATAGATATATTTGGGCCCAATGATATCATCCTTGATTTCATGCCATTACATCTTTTGATCTAATTAAATGTAGGCCATTGATCTACCTCAACTCACTGACTTGAGCTTCCTCCATGAACCATTGGATCTAGATTCTACCCCCAATATTATTCCACTTTTCACTTTCACATTCACCCTAGAGATACTTTGAGATATTTAAAACCCAATGGTTATTTCTTGAGGCTTTAACTTTACATCCCTACATACATCTCCACTCTACTTGTTCAAATTTGAATGCTTATATCTTAAGGTACACAGCTCATCAAGACATGAAATTTGTAAAGGATTATCTTAGCACTAAATAAATCAATTCCATGTGATCCTTTAACTCTGGGAGGTTTCCTAATCATACTTATAAAATTTATAATTAAACCAACATATTCATTTTTGTATGACATGTAAGATGGTCTAGTTTATTTAGATTTGTGCTAGGAACTATTGCTTGATATTTCAAATCTTTGATGAGTCTCTAAGGCCTGTGTGAACTCATTCCATGATCTTGACTACATTGATCACCATGAGAACCTACTTCCTCATAATTTGACAAATTACACTTTAAGTTTACTTAAAGTGTTCTAAAAGTTTTTTAAGCTTCATATGATCTTTAGACCACTCATTATATCTAGAACTCTATCCATCTCATCCATTCAAGTAGAATCTTTGTATGTAGGCCAAAATTTTCCAACATCTTTGGTGACTCATAGGGAAACATGCCTACTATGTTTGAGAACCTAGACCATTTGCCTTGTCCAATCCATTGGGCATATAGGATCACAAGTCTTTACTCTTAGCTATCATGAAATGATGCAAATCTACCCTTTGGATAACTTCCTTTTGAAGCAATAAAGATAAAAACAAAAAAAATGTTCCCAAGTCACTTTGGAGAAGGAAACACACAATAGGAAAATAATGTGCATAATTCACTTAGAGGAAAACAATAAAACTACTATAATATGTACATGGTTGTAACTTACAAGTCTCTTCCTCTTGGATCAAATGGAAAAGATTTAGCATCACTCACTTGTGGTAGACCTAATTTTTCCTTCCCTAAATGGAGTGGGATACCTATCATGATCTCCTCATCATAGAAAATTGTGTTATCTTCTTCAAGTTCACCTATGCTTACAATCTCCTCCTCCATTTTTAAAAAAAAATAGGATCTTTATCCAAAAGGGAGATGGTGGGAGGGTGAAGATGTTTACCTTGATTGTAGATTAGGAGAGTATCCTTCTAGATAGGGATTTTGAAGGATCTCTTTGGTGTTTCTTAGGGGAGGGATGGAAATTCATGGAAATTTTGTACGTCAAGGTTATTGAGTAGAGCTAACACCTCTTTTTCTTGAACTGGTTCTTGGACTACCTTAGCTAGCACTTCCTCTCTCTTATTTTTGCCTTCCTTGATTTATTTTCATGAGGGAAAAGCATAAGGCTTGGCCACTTTCTCCTAAATTGGTGTGAGAGAGGGTGGTTTCACAAGAGAGGGTATGACACAATCAGGGTCATTAGCATAGGAGAATATCCAAGATGGCATAGCTTCATGTTCCTCAGCTGAATGGTTTTTAATGACTTGTTTGGATCTTGATAAGGATGAAAATTGATAAGGTGGACTAGGGGGTTGGGTTTGAGAATAAACAAGAGTATTAGAGGGTAATTAGGTTCTAATGTTGGTTACACTCTATCTCAAGAATAATTGATAGTCATTTTCCCTCTTGTCTTGGTCTTGCCTAACCAAGCATTCTTCCTGAAACCTCAACTCCTACTCCTAAAAATAAGCTTGGTGTTCAATATTTTGTTGTTACCTATATTACTATTCTTCCCTATCAACCTACCTTAAGTTTTTTTCAATATCAATCCATATCTCCCTAAGGCTCTTTTCTTATTGACTATAGAGAGGCAAATTTTGACAAGGTTGATATATTGAAACTTGAGGGGGGGCACCTGGGGTGAAGCCATGAATATTTCTAACTTGATATGAAGGATAATGAATTAAAGAACATTCATTTTGATTAAATGGTGGATGATACATACCAAATAATTGTGATTATGAACCTAAGATGATTATACCAGTTGATGTTCATAGTGGAGTTGCCATTGGTGTTTATAAATGTGCCTCCAAAGGTTGGTTTCACTAAAAGGAAACACCAATAACCTTTCAGTGAGATGCATAACACATTAAAGTCCCATCAAGCATGAAAAAAATATTGTGGTGTCAATTTCACCCTTGGAGAGGGTTCTTCATGCTCTCTCCAATTACGCTACACTATAGGAATAATGTCAGGCTATGGGTAACCTATAATAGGGTTAAACCTATGGATAAGGCTAGCTTCCTTTTGATGAATTACCTAAAATAATATTATCATAGAGAAAAGGGTTATAAATGGTAAAATAGATCCTAAGAAGGCAAAAATGTGATGCACTAAATAAAAATGGGAAACTCCCATAAGCTTGAACCCCAACTAGATCTGCAGAAGATAATGTTATCTCACACAACCTTGAAATCAAGATAATTGCATAAGAATTTCATAGACTAGGTTTTGGAAGTAATGAATGAAAATAAAGAGGATTTCTAAGACTCAATAAGATCTTACACCAACGGTATAAAGAACACTAATCTAAACCTGAAATAGTTTTAAAACACCTTAAAGGAGGTCAAAAAGGAGGATAATGTATGAGGAAGATTCTCCTTCACAATGCCATCATGCACAACTCACTAAACATTGATCCAAGGTAAGAGATAGGTAAAGAAAGTCTATTATTACATCAAAATGTAGTTCTTACAAATTCTTGATAGGGTTTAGCCTAATCAAGATGAGCATATTTTTTAATATCTTAGAAAGTACCATACTCTTCAAAATCAAAGAGTCTTTGTGGGAACCCAAAATTAGAGAGTGATTAAAATTGAGAAATAATGGGGGGATATAGGAGAAAGGGAGAGAGAAGAGGGAGAATGAGTATAGAAATTAATAAATGAGGTCCAATCACTTTGATAGAGTCACAACCACCTTTATTGAATTATCCACCATCTTTTCAGTTAATAGGACTAAGCTTTCCTTAATAAGCTAATATGCATTTGTCCCAATAGCCTTTAATCCTTTCTCATTAGTTGAGAGATCCACTAGAAGACAAGGGTTTATTTTACATGATGAGTCATGCCTAAGTATTTTAGAGAAAATATCTTTATGTTTATAAATAGTATCAATGTTCTAACTACTTTTTTAACCACTGTCTCTCTTTGTTTTGATCCTCCATGCCATTTTCACTTGCTTCATTATGAGGGTAAGGTCCTTATATCCATGGACTCAATAGATCCATGCTTAAGTCTACTTTTAGTAGATGTAAGTACCTATTTGTCAAGGATGTATCTATTCTGAAGGATGACATGCCTTCCCATAATCATAAATATATACCCTTATTTTGATGTTTGGACCTAAGTCTACTATAGATTGAAACCAATCCAAATTATTGGTTTTCCTATAGTCTTTATGTCGATGAAATTAATCTCATTAGGTGTTTGACCTCATTTTGACAACAAATTGACACCCTTTTGTCTTTATTAGGTCTAAAATACCTATTTTATCTCTATGGTGCTCTAATGGTGATGTTTTATCCATAAAATATTCATTATAGTTCAACTTGGATTATCTTTGAACTTGGCTCTTATGCATTTGATTGTCTGGGTCAAAAATAGCTTCATTGACCTCTACTAGAAGTTTCTTGGGTTAACCTTTGTTTATTGGTCATCAACTTATTAATTTGGGAATATAAAATTTAGACACTTATTAGCCTCATGCTTGATCTAAGATCTATTGACTTCTTGAGCTTTCTCACACTATTAATCTATCTCTATATGAATGAATGCGAGCTATAGATCTTTAGTCAGTTTAACGTGCTTAAAGCACTTATCACCCATACATTTACTTTTAGGATCCTCTAAAATTTTGACCTAACTCTTACCATTGGTATTATATCTCATGATTAAATGTGTACCATAGATCTATTTGGGCCCACTGATATCATCCTCACCCATGCACCGTTGGATATTTTGATCTAATTGAATTTAGACCATTGATCTGCTTAGACCCACTGACTCAAGATTCATCCATGTGTCATTGGATCTAGATTATGCCCCTAATATTGTTCCATTTATCACTTTGATCTTCACCTTGGAGATCCTTTGAAATATTTGAAACCCAATGGTTATTTCCTAAGGCTTTAACTTGGCATCCCCATGCATGTTTCCACTTTACTTGTTCAACTTTGAATGCTTATATCTTGAGGTAGAGAACTCATCAAGACATGAAATTTATATAGGAAGATTTTGGCACTAAATACATTGATCTCATGTGATCTTTTAACTCTAGGAGGCCTCCTAAGAATACTTATAAAATGTAACATTAAACCAACCTATTCATTTCTACATGACATGTAAGATGGTCTAGATCATTTAGACTTGCACTAGAACTATTGATTGATGTTTCAAAGCTATAATGAGTCTTTTAGGCATGTGTTAAGTTATTCTATGATCCTGACTACAATGATCATCATGAGAACTTGCTTCCTCAAAATTTGACAAACTACACTTTAAGTTTACGTAAATTGTTTCAAAAGATCTACAAGCTACATATGAACAATAGACCACTCATTCCATCTAGAACTCTATCCAAATCATATATTTAGGAAAAATCTTTGTATGTAAGCCAAAATTTACCAAAAATTACTCTTTTCATACCTCAAAGATGGGATAATGCAGCTATGAGATGGATAAACCTTTGTAATCATCACCCTTTGAAATTATTTTATGCCTTAATATGTATCACAAGTGCTCAGAGTGTTTAAAGAACACTTCTTATTTTATAATTTAGATAATTCAATGCATGAGTTATAAGTTATGATAATCCTATTATTCATTGATGAAATAGAGGTAAAAGAAGTGGACTATTATTTGTAAAGTTTAGCGGTTGGGAGACACCATAGCTTATCTCTTTGCAAATAATGAATCAATATTAGCTAATATTAGTGAATTATGATCAAATATAAACTAAATACTAATCTAAGATTAATATTTACAATGGTAATTAATTTACAGTGATCTGGTTAAAAAATAAGAAAAAAAAGGTAAGTCAGAAAAGAGATATCATTGATCTTCATCCCAAACATCATGACAAAGTTTAAATGTCCTCCAATCATGCACTTAACCAATGTATAATATGAAATATAATGAGCTCAAATATTACTACACATCAGGCAAACATCTAAAGAATGAGAAATTGAAAGTAAGAACTAAGTTCACTTTAAAGATTTACCCTACAAATAAATAACATTAGCCAAAATACAAGAAGAGTAAAGGAAATGAAATGAACCTAAGAACCTTCAGTCAACCTAACATTGGCACAAGTTAAAAACTCTAAAATTTAAAGATGCACACCAATAATTCACAAGAACCATTCAAATCTAGAAATGAGAATAAGCAAGTGAGAGAGAAACCATAATAAAAAATGACACAAATGAATATGGAAAATCTTTACAAAATTCCTTGCTTGCATTAGTTTCTCAAATTTTACACAAGTTTTTGGCTCAAAAACTCCCTTTTTACAAATGATAATACTCCTTTTATATAATGTAAGGAAGCATGTCGATCAGTCATATCAAATTAGAAAAGTATAAGTGTAAGGGTAGTTGTCCTTTCTACAAAAGTTTTATAATACATTAAAATTTCCCAAGTGGAATAACCTATAGGCAATGTGCTTACAAGTTTCACATGACTTTACAAAAAAAAAATATTTTTCACCATATTACAAAGTTTATACCAAAAAGAATATCCTTAACTAAAGTTGCCTTAGGATCCCTATGCTGATTAAGTCCCATATTTCTATTGAAGAATCTTAATTATTCCCTGGTGTTGTTCATCAATTAACTTCAAATTAAAAATAGGTTTCATGAAGATTTCATCTTCTTGATCATCTAGGTCTCTAAAGTCCCTATCATTTATTCTTAAGGCCTCCTTAATGCTCCTTACCTCAACAATCTTTTGTTCTACTATTAGGATCATATCCATGACCCTACTATTGTCTATCCTAGATTTACTTCGGATTTTTCTCCTTACTTATTACATGACCAAGGTGGTCCTATGCTTGAATTACTCATCTGTTATGAGGCCCATGGGATTGAGCATTATTGGTTTAGCAATCATGGTCACAAGGAATTGTTAATTCTTATTTATTAGCACCTTATCATTTTCAAGGAATCTTTCCAAGATATTGGACCATGTGCTCAAACCCTTGATCTTGTCTATAATAAATCCCATGGATATGTTCAATTGAGATAAGTTTATGGTCTTGAAACTAGGTATTTGATCCTATACCAAGATCTTGACTAATTCCTTTATTTTGTCCTTTGAATTTTGCCATTGGGTGACTAAGCCTTTGGATGTTGTATTCTGCTGGCCCAATAAATTTTTTCTCCCCTTTGTTGAGTTTATGGAGTATATCATATAAATATGCTTCAAACATCTTGATCATGGGATCAAGAATTGACAAAATAGATTACCTTTCCAAATTATCCTTCTACTATTACAGATTCTCCCTCTACTATTACAAGTCTTTGATGGTAGCCTATAAATAAGATGATTGTGCTTGAGATAAATAAAATACATGATGGCTAAATATTTTAAGGATTTATTCTTAGTGAATCTTTTCAATCCATATATTTTTGGGTAAAACCTAATGCCAACTGATGATTGTGTCACTTGAGGAGCAGGGGTTTCAATATGTGTTCCACTTGGCTCTCCTAGATCTATAATTCTTAGTTATTATTCCTTTTCCAAAGCCACAATCTATGTCTTAAGATCATCATGCATAGTTATATTGATAGTCTTTATTATTTCCAAAGGATGGTGAAAAATAGAAACCCTCTATAATTTTATATATAAAAACTATTTAGGAATGGTTGGTCCATGAATTGGGTTATCTTTACTAAAAAGGTTGACCTCACTCAAAGGATGAGTGAAGGTCAACTTGGGAGTCTTGCCACTTAATGGGACCAAGGCTAACTCAACATTTATTTTGAGTTAGGTTACAACAAGGACAAATTCCAAAGCTACTTATTTTCCCTTATCTTCCCTTGTCTCTTTAATTTAATATTCATCTCCATCAGATTCATAGGCACTGGCTAACAGCTTTAGAGCATCCTCCACTATCTCCTCAAGGTCCAATGCTATTATGTCAATTCCTTCAATCTATGATTTTGTTTCTATTTCCTAGGATAAGGAAGATGCAATCTCCTCATGTCTTATCTCCTCTATTTGTGGTCATATTAGAGGAGGTCTAGAAGATGGACCTCCTATAAAATGGTATTGTCTTAGCGCTAGCTTCCATATGTCATCACTTAGATTCTATTCCCTCCGAAATCTAGTTTTGGCTTGATGTTGTGTTTCTTAAATCTTTATAATACTTCTATGAATGAAGAACATTTGGTATACATTATGTCATATGGTCAAGACTGGTACTCATATGTCATGTTAATCCCTTTTGCTTTCAAGTTCTTCACAACCTTTTCCAAGGGATCCTACTATCTCAATTCATTAATTTTTAGATTGAAGGATGTCTTATGCTTAGATATAGTCTCTACATTATCCCATTGTTGGAACATAGTCATACCAATGGTTAATGGGAAGGTATAGAGCAGTCCCTTCCTCTTGCTTATACATACACCATTTATGGCATATAATAATTGATATGCCACTTCTTGCTTTACCAACTTGATAGGGACATAGATCGATAGCATGAGGGATTTAAAGTTCCCTCAATTATGATTATAGTGTAATCTAGGTATAACCAAATGTCTCCAATGGCTTCAACATATTTCTTAGTCATATAGTTGACTCTCATCATTGGAATTCCTATGATGGATTTAACTAAGGATGGGTAGATACAATCATAGATGAATTGAATATGGTCCCTATATTTGAATATATGTAATTTTAAGTAGTATTGGGAAACTATTTCCCAATAGTGACCATTATTTAATGCTATGAACTTTGGTGGTGTCTAGCAAGGCATCCAAAAGGTATGACATCATGTAGAAATGGTTTTTGGTCTTCTTCTTGATTGTAGAGAACTCTCTTCAAGCAAGTGTTGATTATCTCACCTAAAATGGGAGTGAGTTCTTTCTCAACCATGTAGTACACAAAAGGGACTTAGATTTTGTCAACATCGGTGGTGGAGGGATTCCCACACATTCTATTCATTAATTTCATTATCATCCTAATCCCTATCTAGATTGGCTAATTGGGATGTTTCTATTTAGGTCAGAAAGCACATGGTTCCCAGAATACAACCATGGGGTAAGGATGGTCTTTAGGTCATTTTTCCTATCCCATTCATTAATTTTGGGTACATATATTTATGGTTTAGGAAAATTGTAGTAATTTTCAAATGCTATAGGAGAAATATAGGCAACCTTCCTAAATCTACACTCATGGATGAACATACCTTGATCAATTTCATAATCTTTGAAGATAGCAAAAATAACATCAATACAATGTAGTACCTCTAATTTTGTTGCATCGTAGTGAAGGCTTGTCATATGAATGGAAACTAAGTCATAGTACTTCTTTTTGACTGATGTGTTATTCTCATCTTCCCTTGTGGTGGCTAGTAACTCTTCAATAGCCCAAAAAATCTTGGACCAACTATTATCTCCAATGTTTAAAGCTATAGCATCAAATTTTGTGTCCTTAAATATCCTTCCTTCTAAATCTATGGTCAAATAGAGCTCTATATCTTCTCTATATTATTTTCAGGTTGCCATGACTATGAGTTTGATAAATTACCCACTAGTGGTCTACATTTTGATCCTAAATCAATTTGCACTTGCTTAGATGATGATTCATTTACTTAGACTCAATTATGATCAATTTAGGATCAAATTAGGGATTTTTTAGACATTAGGTCTTTTCTATAGCTTTAATGGTGATGGTTATTTGTACTTGAGTGAGTTTTGTGCCTTTTATTTTCATTTGGATCATGTATTTATACCTTCACTTTTCTAAGCCCATAAAATCTTTAGATTTGGCATTTTTTGCCTATGTGGCATCCCTGTGGCATCTATGTGGCACTTTCATGGAAAATTATTCATTAATGTTTAAAAACATGATTGTTACCCTTTAAAAATCTACTTTTATCTCACACCATCAAATTATTTTACACAGATCAATGTTACTCATTGATCTCAATCTTGAGATTTAAATGCCATTGACTACAATATGTATTTGGCCTTGAGGTTGTGCCACTTGGAAATCCCATGGGCCTCTCAAGATCCATTGAAAAGTCGTTGTTGATCTCACACCATCAGATCTATTGGATACAAATCAACATAGGTCATTGATCTTTAAAAGGTGATCAACCTTTAATGTGTACTAGGCCTTGAGGTTATGCCTCTTGGAAGTCCTATATGTTTGTTGAGCTTTGTACCCAATCATTTGAGTTAGTTAACTCACTTTCACCATGTGGTAGTCATGCATTAACTTAGATCTTTGTTGAAAACTTTTGGTTTGATACGCTTCATTGATTTGGATCTATGCACATGAATGCATATCATTTATCTTTGGTAAGGTGCTCAATGTTTAAACTAGGGTCCATGGCTTGAATTTTTGTCATTGATTTCACTCTATTCAATCATCCCCATCTGATTACATGCAAGCTATTGATCATGATCTAGGTAGTTGAATTTGATTGGTTCTTGTAATTATAAAAATATTAACTAATCCCAAGAATATATATAAATCCTAGGACTAATGTTTTAAATGTATTAATAAATACAAATAAACTTTGGTCTAAGGTCTTTTAAGCTAAGTTTACAACATGATAGAAGTAATATATGAATAATAAAGCCATAACATAATATTTTAGCCTAAGCTTGTAACATAACAAAGGATTCTTTGAATAAAAGTCATGATATAAGGTTTTATCCTAATGTTTTATTATATTGATAAATATTATTAAAACCTTAGGGTAAAAACTTAAGCTCGAACTACATCGTAATAAAAGGGACTCCTTTTGATCTCACACCATTGGATCTCAACATTTGTGTGAACATGGATCATTGATCTCAATCCATGGGGTTGAATGAGATTGGTTTTATGGATTAAAATCTTTGGCTCATCAGGCTTATCTCACATCATCTCATTAACTTCTCCTGATTAAACATGGGTCGCTGATCCTATAAATAAGCATAATTTTAAGTTAGGAATCGAAGTGATCCACAACAAAGAGGTTTTGGCTAAAATATAATTCAAAAAACACAAAATAACATAATCATATAATGTTATCTCTGGGAAGAGATGTTTTATTGCTCACAAAATTGTAGAAAACATATGATTATCTCTAGGAAGAGATGTTTGATCTCCTTTTCAAGATACATCTATTTTTAGACATACTTTGAAGGTAAAAAGAGGATGTGTAAATTCACAAATCTTAGGGGATATGAAGTGGTTCAACTTCCATGATTTACAACATTACAAAATTTGAGAAATTACTATCTTTATAAACTTACTATTTTTAGACCACACTATTAAAATTGAAATTTGGGATACTTTCATTAGGTTTTTAGGGGTCAAAAACCATTGAGCATAGCTCATTACATCTCATCACATTCTCCTCATTCTTATCTTTCCAATGGTTCAAATGAGATTCAAACAGAGCTATGGTGTAAAAGTTATGTCTCCCAGAAGTTATACCACCAATTGGGGTAGAACCATCGACAAAATTATTGCCTGAAGTGTTTTTTAGATCATTTCTCCCTCCTTGAGAATCAATGGTCGCCATTGCATCAAGATTCATCATCAAGTGTGGTAATTGTGTCTTAATTTGATTCTCTATGAGCCACTCACCTTAGTGGCTAAGCTTGCCCCTTTTCACCACTTAGTAAAGTGGAATAGAGTGCCCTCTTTTTATCTTCATCCACGTGTCTATAATCTGATCTTCCTCTACTAGAGAAAAACTCTATGAATCAAGTTCATCAATGTCTAGCTATTTTGCTATGACTGAAGTGTCCAATAAAGGTGGATGATATGGTTTAAGGAGCTCCACATTGACTATTGGATGTAGACCAAGGTAGGTTGGTAGGTTCAACTCAAAAGCATTTTTTCCAACTTGTCTGATGATGGTGTAGGGACCATATCATAGAGGCTGAATTTTTTTGTGTGGCCCTATGAGTCATTCCTTTTGAATCCACAACCAAACCTTTTCATATATAGAAAAATGATTTACAACCTTATGTTTGTCATGGCATTGCTTGTACTTATGATTCATCTTTCCCAAGATGTCATGAACCTATTGTTGGATGTGTTGCATTTGTTCAATGAACTTTGTTGCTTTTATTACCTCAGATCTCCCATGAGGTGTGTATTCCATGGTAGAATATGGAATGTATAAATCAATTAGTGTCATGGGTTGGAACCTAAAGCATAATTGGAATGGACTATGCTTGGTAGAGTTGTATAGGGCTCAATTGTATCCATGTTATATGTAAAGAAGTGCCTCATCCCATGTGCATTGATGTTTGGAGTGATACATTTGAAGCATGTGGAAAATTAGGTAGTTCACCACTTCTATCTGACCATTAGTTTGTGGATGGAATTCCATGGACTTCATTAGCTTGATATCCATCATTTTCTATAGAGTGGACCAGAAGATACTGAGAAACTTGTTATCTCTATTTAAAACAATGGACTTGGGGAGACCAAAATGGAGCCATACATGACTAAAATAAAGTTGAGTAGTTTCCTCGGTAGACATAGTTTTTTTACAAGCAATCATGATAGCCATTTTTGAAAAATGATCAACTACAACAAAAATACAGTCCTTTCCATGTTTTGAAGTGGGAAAACCTGAGAGAAAATCCATTATGATAGATTCCCAAGGCTTGGTTGGTTCTGCCAATGGTGTGTACAATCCTTGATTCTTATTTATTGGCTTGGCTATCACACATGGGGTGTAATATTTGACGTACCTTTCCACATCCTTCCACATAAGGGGCTAGTAGAAGTGTTTTTGTAGAATTGCCAATGTCTTCTCTACACCAAAGTGCCCAGTTGTCCTACTAAAATGTGCTTCCCATATCAGATTTTGTTGCTCTACAGATGGAGCGTAGACATGCCCCATGTGATAATGGACATTATCTTTCAAATAGAAATTATATACATGTTTACCTTCTTCAAGTTCCTAATATGTATTAGCAAAGGTAGGATCTATTTCATATAAAGCACCCCAAGTGGTAATTTTGTGTCCACACAGATCACAAATTATTGTGAGTGCATTAATTGGCGGATGGATCAGATAATCTATGATAGTATTTGAGCTCCCCTTTTTATTTTTGATTATCATATGAAATTGTTGTAGATATGTGGCCCATTTTTGGTGCCTCTCATTTCATAGTTTTCTCTATGTCTGGATGAATTTTAATGGTCTGTGATCAGTGTGGATGATCATTTATTTCCCTAAGATGTAGTGTTTCCATTATTTGCAAGCTTGCACAATAGCATAGATCTCTTTATCATAAGTCAAGTATTTATTGATTGTATCATTGAAAGTTTCATTGTGATATGCAATAGGATGGCCATGTTGTATGATGACAGTTCCTATGGCATATTCAAATGCATATGTCATCAACTTGAAAGGTTAATGCAATTCTGGCAAGGCAAGAATAAGATCTAAATAGAGTCTATTTTTTAATTTTTCAAATACTCTTTATTGTATTTTACCCCATTGAAATTTAGATTTAACTCCTCCTTTACTCACTTGATTTAGTGGCCAAATAACATGTGAGAATCCAAGAACAAACCTATGATAAAAATTTGTAAGACCCAAGAAATTATGAAGTTATATGAGGGTCCTTGGTGCAATCCATTCTTGAATAACCTAAATCTTCTATGGGATGACATGGACCCCTTCCTCATCCATAATTTACCCCAAGTACTAAATTATTTTCATTCTAAATGTGCACTTATCAAGATTTGCATACAACTTGTGCTTTTTAAGAGTTTAAAGCACCTTACTAACATGTTGTATATGTTCCTCCCATGTTCTACTATAGATGAGTATGTCATCTAGGTAGACAACCATGAATGAGTTGGTGAAGGGTCACAAGATGTCATCCATCATCCTCATAAAGGTTGCAGGTGTGTTAGTCAATCCAAAATACATAACCAACCATTCAAAGAGCCCCTCCTTAGATTTAAATGCATTCTTCTAGATGTTGGTGGAGTTGATAGGAATTTGGTGATAGCCAAATTTGAGATCAATTTTGGTGAAGAACTTTTCACCATAGAGTTGGTCCAATAGGTCATCAATCTTGGGGAGGGGGTAGCGATTCTTCATAGTGATTTTGTTTAGGGCTCGATAGTTAATACAAAGCCTCCATGTTCTATCCTTCTTTGGCACTAGGATAATTAGGCTTCCACAAGGTGAATAGATTGGCCTGATGTGACCCTTTTAGATCAGTTCTTGAATTTATTTTTTCATCTCATCATTCTCCAAAATTGATCCATGATACATAGAGTTGTTAGGCAAAGGTGATCCTTAAACTAAATTGATAGTGTTTTACGTGATAGTGAAGTGGAACTCTTGTGAGTGACTTAAATAAGTCATCATATTCTCTCATGATTTGACCCATCTACTTTTGTTTTTTTGTTGATTGTGTAGTTAGGGTTGCAACATCAGCCTTCTTAGATCTTTGTGGCTTGACCACCATGAGAAAAATTTACTTTATCTTCTCTAATAATATATTACATTAATTAGCACTAATTAAGGAGATAGATGTATGAGGTAGTACCCTTAGTACCTTGTATCACTGTGTTCCAAGAGTGAGGGTGATCCTTTGGGTTCTTGATTCATAGATGTTATGTCATTCATACATGAATGGCTAACTAGGGAGTACATCACAGACATCTAGATTGATCATATCACATAAGACCTCATCTTGGAAAGGTTTTATTTCATATGAAAGAAGACACTAGTGGGTGACACATAGGTCTCTCCTTGGGCTCAACCATCCAGTACTATATGGATTTAGATGAGGCTTCATGGATAGATTCAAACTTTTCATAACATTATCAGAGATTAAATTCTTTTGACTCCCACTCTCAAGGGATAAAATGTAGATGCTTACCTTTCACCCACAACTTAGAGTGAAACAACATTTTCTTGTCATTTAGCCTTTTCCCACATGTCTATGATAGAGCAATGATGGTATCAGGATCAACATCTACAATTTCTTCTTCATCCTCTTCAACTATAGGGTGTGTATGAGGTAGAGTAGTAGATATCAAGGATTGTGACTTAAAAAGCAAGGACTTGATGGCTCGACATTCGTATTTTGAGTGAGTTCCAATTTTGTGGTGGTCACACCATTTCCCAGTCTTCCCCTTTTGGGGATTCTTATCTTGGAACTCCTTTTGCTTCCAATTTTGGCCTCATGTTTGACCTTCTTTGTCACTTTTCCATTTTGAAGGCTAACTCTTTGTATTCTTTTTTCCATGCTTTTGCTCAATCTTCACCATGAACTTGTATGCTTCACTGAGGGTTTCCAAATTAAAGAGTTCCATTTCCCCCCATATATACCATTGTAGTCCACCATGATATTTGAGAACCTTGTGTTTCTCACTTTCCTAGATTCCCAATCTCATAGACAAAGAATGAAAAATGTCAGTGTAATCTTGAACAGATTGTTCCTTACCTTGGTGAAGTTATTGCCACTATATATATATATAGATCATCATATGCTCTAATGGGGTAGTATTCTTCCTTTATGTCTTCCATGAAATCATCCCAAGTAGGTTCCACCTCAAGGCCAATGTCATCCATACTAAACTTTTTCTTTTACACTTCCCATCAATTTTTGATGGGTAATGATGTTTTCAAAAGAAAAGAAGTGATCTTCTCTCCATTAGTGAATTTATTTATAAAAAAATATGAATACAACTGATCTAACCAATTTTTTATTGCATCAGCATTGGTTTTTTTTCAAATTTAGGGATATCAAAATTCACCTAAACCTTAAAGGGTATTAGAGCATTGAAAGGACATTCCATAGATAGGAAGCCAAGGATTGTTGATGAGGAGCCATAATTTCCAATCAAGATTTGTTGGATAATTTGAGTGAATTGTTGTAGCATCTATGCTTGATACCATTGGAAGGATTCATTTACCATATCCTTGAAGGGATCATATGTCTCAGTTTTATCCACCATTTGAGGTCATTTGGAGCAAATAGGTGGATAGTCTATTGGTTCTATTATTTTCCACCCAAGCTTCTTGTAGTCTGACCTCATCCTCAGGATCATACACTCTAAAGACAAACCACTAATACAAAACTCAGAGGTTTTGGCTAAAATATAATTTAAAAAAAACACAAAATAACACAATCATATAATGGTATCTCTGGGAAGAGATGTTTTATTGCTCATAAAATTGTATAAAATATATGCTTATCTCTAGGAAGAGATGTTTGATCTCCTTTTTAGGCTACATCTATTTTTATAAATACTTTGAAGGTATAGTGAGGATGTAGAAGGTCACCAATCTCAAGGGAGATGAAGTGGTTTGACTTCCATGATTTACAACACTACAAAATTTGAGAAATTACTATTTTTAGAAACTTATTATTTTTAGATTGTAATATTAAAATTGAAATTTGGGACACTTCCATTGATTTTTAAGGGGCCAAAAACCATTGAGCATAGCTCATTCCATCTCATCACATTCTCCTCATTCTTATCTTTCTAACAGTTCAAATGGGGAGTCAAACAAAGCTATGGTGCAAAATTTATGGCTCCTAGAAGTTTTTCCACCAATTGGGGTAAAACCATCACCCAAATTGTCCCCTGAATTTTCACCTGAAGTGTTTCCTAGATCATGAAGATATATGGAACTTTAGGTTAAAATCTTAATACTAAGGTCTTATTTATGTCAATTAACATGAATAAGACTTTAGGATTAAGATTTTACCCTATGTTCATAAAAAAGGGACCATGATTGTAACAAAGTTAGACCATGCTATGATAAAAGGGAACAAAATGGATATGGATATAAAGGAGACCAAAAATATAATTTTTAGACCAATATTTGGTTGTGTTGAAAAACATGACTAAGCCTTAGTATAAAAATTGAACTAAGTTTATGGTATTTTTAAAATGTTCTGATGTAAATTGTTCTCACTAATGTTTAATTTGATCCAAAATAACATGTGTTAGGGTTTTAACATCAATACAGAGGAGGATTTTGCTATCAGAACTGTAGATACGGAAGAAAACCAAAAAGTGTCAGAGGAGGAATTTGTCCAGGAAGATCCTGTTGAGGACCCAACTTCTAAGAATGAAAAGGAAATTTATGTTCAGGATGATATTCAAAATATGGATATGGAAATTCAAACTGGAAGCAAAGAGCAGGAACAAAAGAGTCGAGAAGATATCTTTGAAGAAGCCAGGAATAGTCCCAATAAAAAGGCTGAGGATTGGAGAGGGAAGAATCAGAATGATGAAACACACATACCTATGACCTGGGTTAAGTGTAAAGTAGAGGCTTCTTCCCACTTTGATTCCTGGATGTGTAGGGAGATCATTGATCTCAAGAGAAAAGTGGAAACTTTGGAAGATTCTTTGAAAGCTGCTTGGAACAAAATAAACAACATGGAAAATTAGTTAAGCGAGATCCCTGTCAAGCTCAAAGCCTATGAAAACAACCTCTGTGAACTAATAAAGGACAACAAAATGAAAATGGAGGAAATAACATCCAACATTTGTGCTGCTGCTATCAATATAGGTAAACGAGCCAATGAGGAGACCAAAGCACTAGAGGGTCCCAGCCAAAGGACGAGGCAAAGCTCTAGAAAGAAAGATACACAAAAAGGAGCATTGTTGGAGGCTACCACCCAGGAAACTGCTTTGAAAGGAAAAGAAGCCATGAACCTGATTCTGGAATTGGATGAATAATCTAGTCCTTCTTGTTGGTTTAGAAACTGGTGCTGATCTTTGTTTTCTTTTTGTTATCTTTTGACTGATGTGCTACCAGATCTCTGTTTATGGGTTTCATCCGGATGTTTCTCTGATGGTTTCAGGTCCATTTAAAACCTTTTTTTGCTACTTCCTTGTAGTGTTTGTTAGGCTTTGCCTATGGTCTTAGACGTTCTTTCTTTCACTCTTTGTTACAGGGTTTCGGGGCCCCTTCAAAACCTATTTTTACCTCAATCTAAAACATGTGTTAGGGTTTCCTAAATGAGGGTTTCAAGAATTTTTAAACATGGATTTATCTTAAATTTCTATAGACCAAAAGTTAGTAAAAGGCTAAATTAGGATTAAGCCATAAAATTCAAACACAGCTCATTCAAGAAGGGCTTCATCAAGCCTGCAACCTAAAATATGATGAACAAATGTTAGTAACTTAAACAAGGTTCAACCAAAGCCATGAAAAAATAAACCAACCAATTAAAGGTGTAGATGATCTTCAAATACAAAAAATGTATAATCATGCTAGTGGCACTTTGGTCAAGTGAATTTTTAATTATAAGGTACAAATTTGCACAATTTGATACAAAGGTCCCCATTTTTTAGAAATGGGGGTATGTTGACCTCAAAAAATGGTGACTTCTAGGGGAACATAGAATTATGTTAGAATTTAGATCCTCTGGTTTAAACAAATAACTAGATTAATTCTACCACTTGATTAGTGCCCTTATCAAGATTAGTTCATGGTTAAAATAAGTCTTATACCTACAGAATTAGGATCAAACATCAAAACCTAGTCATGATGTGTGTGTGTTTTGATTCCACTTACTATTTACCATGGGATTTATTGAAAAACTTCCAAATTTCAAGACTTTAACCATTAACATTAACTTACAACATGTTTTGATATCCATTAAGAACCATGATTTAGCTTAGGAGAGGCTTGGGCATTGATCTACTACTAGCTAGGCATCATATCCCTAACAAAGATGCCTTTGGCTCTACTCAAGGCCTTGCTCTACTACCAGTCAGGCATCTATAGCCCTAGTGGAAATTACCAGAATCACCTTTTCTTAAAAATATTTTGATTTTTCAATAAAATCTTATATATATATATATATATATATATATATATATATATATCATTTTGGCTTTCTAACAAAGGTTGGGAACCAGGTTAACTAGGTATAGGGATTTGGTCAAATGTTTGATCTTCAGAAAATCACCTATGGTCACAACCTTTGTCCTAAGTAAGGATGTTTGTTAAGTGCAAACATGATTATGTCCTAATAATTTAATCTTCATCCCACATGTACAATTGTTCTTAAATCCAAGTTTAGATAAAGACAAGGTTTAAAAACTTATGAAACAACTAACTTATCCATTATTCCTTACAAGTTTCTCTAAATTATAACATTAAGCCCATATTTCAAACCCTTGGTTAGTATATGCTTAAGATTAATACTTGAATCTTTTAACTATGGAGTTCTCAAGTATTTAAATGAACTTTGAGCCAAAGGCTATCTAAAAGGACTTATTATAAGCAAGGAAAAAGGCAAAAAAATCAAACACACCAATGGAAAGAAACAAAACATAAAGCAAATTAAAAGCAAATAAATATTTACAAACTTATTTATAAATAAGGGATAGGAAGGAAAAAACAAAAATATACTAATCTAGCCTACCTACACTAACTTTAACTATTATTATAGTTTATTCCATAAATACACCAGGGGGAGAAGTAGAAAAGTAGTACTTAAGGTACTACCCATTGATGGGCAGTGTGAAATCTACTCATTGTAGGTCTTTCAACTTGAAGGTGTTGTTTCCAAGTGTCTCATCAATCTGATAGGGGCCCATCCATAAAGGTATGAACTTCCCATGTTTACCTTTAGGCTCATATGCCTTATCCTAAAGAAAAACTAAGTCTCCTTGCCTAAACACCTTTATCTTGGATCACGTATACAACTACCCTTTCAATATGGTTTGGTGCCTACTAAAATTAGCAAAATCCTCTTCTCATGCAAATTCTATCTGGATATTATCGAGTAACCTTGAGGTTACCAATTCCTAATCCTCCTCCATGTATTCCTGCATGAATTTTTATGTTGGTAACTTAAGGGTGATGGGAAAGATGGGCTCTTAACCATACACCAACAAGAATGGAAATGCCTTGAGAGCCTACTTGATTCTAACTCTATCTTCCCAAAGGGCATACTTAAGTATATTATGCCATGTCATAGGCTTGTCTACTACATACTTATTTATTACCTTCATCAATTTTTTATTAGTAAATTTAGATACCCCATTGCCTTAATGATAATGGTTGGATGATAAATTGAGAATGATGTTATTATCATATTCCCATTCGATCATCTCAATGGATATAAAATCTGGCCCATTATCAAAGACTAGAGATACAAGTGTCTCAAACCTAGTGCATATGTTTTCTTCTAAAAAGGTGATCACTTCTTTGGTCCTACACTATTTAATGTCCACTACCTCAGTCCATCTAGTGTAGTAATATGTAGCAGTCAAAATGTACTTGTGATCTTCCAATGAATTGGGGTTAATTACCCCCATAAAATCTAATCTCCATTGAGTAAAAGGTTTACCTATCATAACTGACTACAATGGCATGGCTACTTTAGGCTCTTTTATATTGAAGTCTTAACATGAATGGCATTATTTTACATGTTTATGGGCATCTTTGAATATTTTGGACCAATAATAACCATCTCTAAGGATTTTGTGAGTTTTTATCCTTCTAGATGGATGTCCACTTCCCAGCTTCTCATGAAAAGTGTTCATGATTTTAGTTGCTTCTTATTTGGATATACACCTCAATTAAATGCCTTTTATTTTTTTTCTATACAACACTCCATATTTAATCAGGAAATGGGTTACCTTGATTCTTAGAGCTCTCCTTTATTCCCTAGTCAACTCTATAGAATAAATGCCATTATTTAGTAGATGGATAATTGGATTATACCAATCATTAGAATGAAAACTTTCTTGTTCAACATGTATGACATTTAACTTGGGGTTAGTATTGGCAATAAATTGAATCAAACCTTAACACCTTACTAATTTTGTAGTCTTTAGTTCAATGTCATATTCCTATAGCACCAAGATCCACTTACATCTCCTTTCTCCTAGTTTATTCTGACTCAACATGATCTTAGTGCCAGGTTCTAGTAATATTGTATGCACCGCATTCCTAAGAATGTAGTGCCTAGCTTTATTCACTACCTTAACTAATGTACATGTTTTCTTGTCAATTAAATAATAATTTAACTAAGCATTGTTAAATTTTGTGCTCATGAAAGCAATCGGATGATCACATACATCAATTTTTTGAGTTATAACTATAACAATAGTATGATCAAAAGCAAAGGAATAAAGGTAAATATATTTAGAGAAGTTTGGAATTATCATGACTATATCTTATCCAATTACCTCCTTGATGTCCTTAAGAAAATTAGTTTCTTCATTCCAAGTGATATTGATGTCTTTCTTCATCATATCATTCAATGGTTTGATAATTTCTATAAATCCAATAAACTTTCATACAAAGTTAATTTTTCCAAAGAATGATTTCAATTCCTTTCGACTATTAGGAGGCTCTATCTTTAATATAGCATTTACTTTATTTGGGTCTATAGATATTCCCTCCTTGGTGATAACATGCCCTAATAGTTTTCTCTCAATAACATAGAAAATACTTTCCTTTGGATTGAGATAAATCTCATATCTCTTGTACCCTTCAAATACCTATTATAAATGCATGATGTGGTCCTCCATATTTTTATAAAATATAGTTAGGTAATTCATATATAATAATTTATTTACCTACCAAACCTTTGAAATCATGATCCATGGCCCTTTGGAATGTTTCCCCTACATTGATTAGCCCAAATGGTATTCTTTTATATACAAATGTACCCCATTTGGTAGTAAAAGTAGTAAACATCCTATTTTCTTGATGTATTAGCACTTGGTTATACCCTAAAAATCCATCAAGAAAGGACATCATAGTAGAGCCAAAAATGATTTGTATAACTTGGTCTAGAGAAGGAAAAGGATAGTTCTCCTTTTTAGATGATTTATTTAGATTCCTAAAATTAATGCACTATCTTATTTCACCATTTTTTTCCCTAACTAGCACCAAATTGGAGACCTAGGTAGAGTGCCTAATGGGAAATACAATCTTGACATCTAGCAATTTTTTTGACTTATTTGAAAATCATAGGTTCTGAAACTGGGTTGATAGGCCTCTATTTTTGTCTGAAAGGTTTGCATTTTTCCTTCAAGGGTATGGTATGGGTGATGACTCTTAGATAAAATATTCAAGTCATCATAGGACCATTCTATTATATCCTTATAGTTTTTTAGAAAGTCTTTGGCTTTTTCATTTTCAATAGTTGTACATGTTGTCCCAATATTAACTAGATGAGATCAATCTTGAGGTCCAAGATCAAATACCTTGTAATCCTTCCCACTTGCCTTGGGTATTCTAGTGTTTGCAACTAGTTTATCCTGATCAAATAACCTTTTTAAGGCAATCATGCCCTTTGAGATTTTGTTCTTATTCAGTTGAATGAATTTGTTATCAAATCTACCATCTTATTTAAGAGTATTCTCATTGGCCTCATCTATGATATGGGCCTCAAATGCTCTTGAGTTGGTCATGTAATCTAGGATATGTTGGTCATCATTAAAAACTTTTAGATGGTTTATAGTATATAGGATTGAAGGGTATGGAACCAACTCAATGCTAAACTTTTGAGAGTTATGGTTTGGTATAAGATTGGTTGTAGTAAAGGCAAGCTAATCAGTACCCTGGTTTTCTTCCCTAGGGATGAAACCAATGTTGAAAGCATTAAAGGATTTAAGCAAATCCTAGACTCTAAAATTATATCTCTTGAGATATGACATTTTATACTGATATTTACTTCTCACTTGATTGACTACAAGTTCTAAGTCATGATGAACCAAGAGCTTTTTAACCTTATGCTTAATGGCAAATTGTAATCCTAGAATCAAAGATTCATACTCTGCAAGATTATTATTACAAGGAAAATGAAGTCTATAAGTAGCTTTTAGTTCTTTCCCAACAAGATTGGTAAGAACAATTACTACTTTAGATCTAGACTTATACCTAGCACCATCAAAATGTAATTTCCAAATTCTTGGTAAAGTATGATAAGTCTTATAATTACATACCTTAGGAGTGTCAAGGGTGTACACACCTAGATCTAAATCCAACATATTGACTCTTTCATTCACATCATTATACTCAGTGATCATGTTCTTCATCTAAGGCTATCTTTCCACTCTGATCTGATTTGGGATTCATTTCCATGGAAGCCACAAATGTGAATAGTTAGTGGAGATATATCCATTCAAAGCCTTTGTCTATTCTCTACTTAACAATATCCTATAAGCATGAGTAATTTCCACCACCTGGATGTCAATAGATTTTTAGATTCTTGGCTCAGAGGCAAACTACATATGAACATTTAACAATTCCCCAATTACTTTGACTCTAGATTTATCTGATTGAGTAATAACTCTATAATATTTAATAAGATTCAAGACAAGTTGTTGAAAAATACCTATTGGCATAATGTTTGTGTATGCACAAAAATCTAATAAATATTTATGTAAATTCTTACTAAACATCATGACAGTAAGCACGAAAGGTGGGGAATCTATCTTAGTTTTATACATGGTAACATTGGTGATGTCAGTTTTGGGTGGCCTACCAAGATTTTTAGACAAGGAATCCAATAATAGGTATCTTTTCTTGGTGATATATGTCAACTCAAACAATTTGATGTTATCCTTACTTTTATTCATGTCTTCCATAATATTATACCCAGTCTTATTGGAAGAATTAGATGCATCAGTACTATGTTTAGAAGTACTTCCCTATGAAAGATCTGGGTTATTATTTGAGGTGATATTCAGAGGAGTGCCAAAGTTATTTTGTTGTTTTGAATTATTCAAGGGATGCTTATGCTTCCTATTCCTTAGAAGGTAGGTCTTCTTTAGGAACTATTGAAAAGCATGGACCTCTTTAGGAATATCATCAGGTTCATTGTCTTCTTGGAGAGGGAAATCAAATGTATACACCATGAAGGATTGGTCAATATATTTAGATCTTGATGTACCTACACACCATTATATTTATTAAGGAAAAATTCAAAAGTATCCAACTCCTCTTGAAAGGCTTCAAAATCCTTACAGAATTCAATTAAGTCTATTTCACCATGTCTAGAAGTGTAATATACTCTATAATAATTAGGTAAAGCAACATCAATAATATTTATATCCATTTTTTTCTTATCATTAGATGACTCATTGTTCTTATTTTTGTTTTAATTATCATTATGGAATCTATTAATGTACCTATTGAACCTTTGGAAACAAAATTTCCTACTTGAACTCTCCCTAGTATTACCAACTTGCTTCTACAAGTGAATAAAATTAGTGCTTAACTTTTGGACCATCTTGAAGATAGATTCATTTGCATTCTTGGGTGTCTCAAAATTATGAACCTAATTTTTATTGGTACCAATGGTTGGTACCAAATCCTTTTGATCACTTGTATTAAATCCATTTGTAATAGTGTTCAACAATCCCAAGTTTTGGGTAGGATGAGCATGACTTAAGGGTAATTGATTCAAAGTTAGGATTTGGTTCAAAGTAGGTATATTATAATTGTTATTGGGGAATACATTTAGGGTAGGAAAAAGTGGGTTTTTATTTGGAATATATAATCCATCTAACCTTGGGGATGAATTTTATCATTGATGATCACTACTTTAAAATAGGCTAAGGCCAGAGTATTCATAGGTCTGATGGCTCTATTTATGAAAACAAAGGTCATGGAATCCAAAGTATCTTTATATATTTTTAGAGCCAAAGTATCATAAATATTTTAAGGATCTATGGTTTGGTTACACATCTTTTGGAACCTAGAATTAAATACTCTTATAGGTTAATTTGCATCTTTCTTGATCATGGTAAATTTCTAATACAAGACAAAAAGACTGATAGTTTTGCCAAATTGGTCAATGAATAAATTATTGAAGTTATCCCAACTATTAATTTAATTTTCAAGTAAATTTAAAAACCATTCATATGCAACATCTCTAAAAGTAAAAGTAAATAGTGTACATACTACATCTTCATGGACTATGTTTAGCAATCTTAATGTGGTTTTGAAAGATTTAATATGTTCCTCTATGGTTACAATGATACTAAGACTAAATATTGGAAAATATTTATTAGGGTTACTAGGAAGGTCATGTACCATACCTATCACATTGATGGAAGAGCCAGTTATCCAATCCATACCTTGATTGGGATTAAATACGAGAGACTTTGAAAGTCTGTGCTTACCTTTATCTCGCCTAGTTATTCTATATATTTCTAGTTCAAGCAGAGGTTCTCTAGTCTATAAATGATATTTTTTTCTAATTTCTTAGTAATTATAGCTTGATAAATTTGATTCCTATTTGAAATACGATGTTTCAAATTAATATTTACAAGGAACAGTGATTAGACTTACACATTAAGCAAATTTTGTAAAGATTCATATAAAGAACAATAAAGGATAGTAATCTTTAATTAAAAAAAATTCTAAATACATAATATTGAATGATATTTTATATTTTCAAGTCCAAAGAAACTCAAATTTTCAAAATACTTATGAATCTTTCATCAAAATAGCTATTACTAATCTCAAACCTATTGAATTGACAAATCTAAAGTCATATTTATAATAATCAAGTATATACTTTCAAATAACATTGATTATTGTCTAATTAATCATAAATATGGGTCTAAAACCATGAAGATCACCAATATTTACAAAATTATGCTAAAAGAAACATAAGTATGTAAAGAATGGAGTGATTTTTTATCAAAATACACCAAAAACTAGCAAAGATCCTATAAATTCACAAAAAATTGTTAAGCCCTCCTTCTAGATCCTCTTGTTGATGCCTTAATGTGTATCATAGGTGTTTAGAGTGTTTAAATAAAACTTCTCATTTTATAATTCATAAAATTCAAAACATGAGTTTTAGGTTATGATAATCCTATTATCCATTGATGAAATAGAGGCAAAGCAACTGGATTGTTTCATAATATTTATAAAGTTTGGTAGTTGGGAGCCACCTTGGCCTATATATTTACAAATAATGATGTAATATTAGCTAATATTAGCTAATTATGGTCAAATCTAATCTAAATACTAATCTAAGATGAATATTTACAATAGTAATTAAGTTAGAGTGATCTAGTTAAAAAATAAGCAAAAGGAAGGGTAATGTAAAAAAGAGATGTTGTTGATCTTCATCCCAAATATCATGACAAAGTTCAAATGTCCTCCAAGCATGAACTTAACCAATGTATAATATTAAATATCATGAGCTTAAATCTTAATAACATTAGGCAAACATATAAGGAATGAGAAATTTTCAAAGAAGAACTAAGTTCACTTTAAAGATTTACCCTACTAACAAATGGCATTGGCCCAAATGAAAAAAGAGTAAAGGAAAAAAAATTAACTTGAGAACTTTTATTCAAGCTATAATTGGTACAAGTTAACAACTCTGTAATTAAAATATGCATACCAAGATTTCACAAGAACCATTCAAATATAGAAATGAGAATAAGAAAGTGAGAGAGAAACCATAATAACAAATGACACAAATGAATATGGAAAATCTTTGTAGAATTCCTTGCTTCCATTAGTTTCTCAAAGTTTAAAAACATTTTTAGCTCAAAAACTCCCTCCCTCTTTGCAAATTATAATATTCATTTTATAGTATACAAGGAAGTATGTTGGTCAGTCATATCCAATTAAAAAATTATAAGTGTAATGATAGTTGTGCTTACATTTTTCATGTGCCTTTACAAAAATAATATTATATTTTTAATCATATTATAAAGCTTATACCAAAAATAGTATCCTTAACTAACTTTGCCTTGGGATCCTTGTGATGATGAAGCCCCCTATTTCTACTGAAGAATATTAATTAATCTCTAGTGTTGTTCATCAATCAACTTCAAATTAATAATAGGTTACATGAAGAGCTCATCTTGTTGATCATCCAGGTCTCCAAAGTCTATATCAATTCTTCCTAAGGCCTCCTTAATGTTCCTTGCCTCATTAATCTTTTCTTCTATTGTTAATATCATATCCATGACCCTACTATTGTCTATCCCATATTTGTCTTGGATTTTGTTCCTTACTTCCTACGTAACCAAGGTGGTCATGTGCTTAAATTGTTCATCTATTATGAGGCCCATGGGGTTGAACATTGTTGGTTTAGCAATCATGGTCCCAAGGAAATGTTCTATCCTATCTAGTAGCAAATTATCATCTCTAAAAAGTATTTCCAAGATCTTGGACCATGTGCTCAAACCCTTGATCTTGTATACAATCAATCCCATGGTTATGTTCAAGTGAGCTAAGTTGATGGTGTTGAAACTAGGGATTTGATCCTGTACCCAGATGTTGACTAATTCCTTTATTTTTTCCTTTGAATTTTACCATTACGTAATTAAACCTTTAGCTACTATATCTTGTCATCCCAATACATTTTGTCTCACCTTTATTGACTTTATGGAGTCAAACATATCATATAAATATGCTTCAAACATATTTATCATGGCATCAGGAACTAAAAAAATAGCTTGCCTTTCCAAATTATCCTTCTATTATTACATATTATCCCTCTATTATTGTAAACCTTTGATGGTAGCCTATAACTATGATGATTGTGCTTTATCTAAATCAACCACATTTTCCAAAAAGATGGGGTTTTCACCCAGTCTCTACCCTCCAACCAGATTCAAGACAAAAAATGGTTCCACTTTCTAAAAATTCAATTCTTTTCCTCCAACCAAGGCTTTCTTCTCAGTGACTCTTTGTAATCTATCTATTGTTGGGTCAAACCTAACACAAACTAATGATTGTGTCACTTTAGGAGAAGGATTTTCAATATTTATTCCACTTGGCTCTCTTGGATCCATCATTATCTGTTATTCTTCCTTTTAGAAAGCCACAATCCATGGATTATGCTCATCATGAATAGTTATATTGATAGTCATTGTTATTACCAAAGGATGGTGTAGAGTAAAAAATTTCTAAAATTTTCCATATAAAAACCATTCAGGAATGGTTGGGCCATGAATTGGGTTATCCTCAATAAAAAGGTTTACCTCACTTAAAGGATGAGTGAAGGTCAACTTGGGCTTATTACCACTTAATAGGACCAAGGCTAGCTCAGATTTTCTTTTGGGTTGGGTTGTAACAAGAACCAAGTCTAAAGCTACTTCCTTCCCATTATCTTTCCCTATCTCTTTAGTTTGATCTTCTTCTCCATCAGATTCATATGCACTAGCTAGCATATTTAGATCATCCTCCATTGTCTCTATAGGGTCCAATGCTATTATGTCCAGTCTTTTAATCTATGATTTTGGTTCTACTGCCTAGGCTGAGGAAGATGTAATCTGCTTAGGTCTTCTCTCCTCTATTTGTGGCCATGTTAAAGGAGATATGGAAGATGGACCTCATATAAAATGGTATTTTCTTAGCCCTAGATGCCATATGTCATCACTTATCTTATATTCCCTTAGTAATCTAGCTTCTAGATTGATGTTATGCTTTTTTAATCTTGCCAATACTTTTTTGAATGAAGAATCCTTAGTATACATTATGTCATATGGTCCAGGTCAGTACTCATATGTCATGTTGATCCCTTTTGATTTCAAGTGCTTCACAACCTTTTCCAAGGGATCCCACTATTTAAATTCATCAATTTATAGATTAAAGGAAGTCTTATGCTTGGAGATAGTCTCTCCATTGTCTCATTGTTGGAACATAGTCCTACCAATGGTTAAGGGGAAGGTATGGAGTATTACCTTCCTCTTTCTTCTACACACACCATCTATGTCATATAATAATTGATATTCCATGTCTTGCTCTACTACCTTGATGGGAACATAGATTGGTAGCCTAAGGGGTTGACTCAAAGTTCCCTTAATTTTTATTATAGTGCAATTTTGGTATACCCAAATGTCTATAATGTCTTCAACATATTTCTTGGTCATAGGGATGACTATCATCATTGGAATTTATGGGATGGCTTCAACCAAGGTTAGGTGGACACAATCATAGATGAATTGAATATGGTCCATATATTTGAATATATATAATTTTAAGTAGTATTAGGAGACTTTATTTCTAATTAGGTGACCATTCTTTAACATTAGTAACTTTGGTGGTGGCTATCAAGGTGTCTAAAAGGTATGGCATCATGTAAAAATGGTTGTTGGTCTTCTTCTTGATTATAGAGAACTGTCTCTTCAAGCAAGTGCTAATCATCTCACCTAAAGGGGGAGTGAGTTATTTCTCAACCATGAAGTACACAAAAGGGACCTAAAATTTTTCAACATAGGTAGTGGAGGTATTCCCACACAATTTTTTCATAATGTCATTATCATCATAATTCCTGCCCTAAATTGGCTACTTGGGGTATTTCCACTGAGGTTAAAAAATACATGGTTCTTAGAATACAACAATGAGGTAAGGATGATCTTTAAGTCATTTTTATTAGCCCATTCATTTATTTTAAGTACATCCACCTAGGTATTGGGAAACCTATAGTGATTTTCAAATTTTATAAGAGAAATATAAACAACCTTCTGAAAGTTATGCTCATGAACTAGCATACCCTGATCAATTTTAAAATCTTTGAAGATAGGAGAAGTAACATCAATTCAATATAATGCCTTTAGTTTTGCTATAGCATATTGGATGTTTTTCATCTAAATGGAAACCAAGTCATAGTACTTCATTTTGACTAAATTATTCTTCTCATCTTCCCATGTGATGGTTGTCAGCTCTTCAACAGCCCAAAAAAGCTTGGACCAGTTATTATCTCTTATGTTCAAAGCTACAACATCAAATTTTGTGTCCTTGAAGATCTTTCCTTCCAAATCTATGGTCAAATAGATCTCTCTATCTTCTTTGTATTATTTTCTAACTACCATGACTAAGAGTTTGATAAATTTCTCACTAGTGGTCTATAGTTCAATCTTGGATCAATTTCCACTTGATCAAATGATGATTCACTTACTTAGACTCAATTTTGATCAATTTAGGATTGAATTAGGGATTTTTTAAATGTTAAAGCTTTTATATATCTT
This sequence comes from Torreya grandis, assembly GCA_037957365.1. Lineage (NCBI taxonomy): Eukaryota > Viridiplantae > Streptophyta > Pinopsida > Cupressales > Taxaceae > Torreya > Torreya grandis. Next base: position 468,826 of record JARHVA010003667.1, read on the forward strand.
TAATGGTAGTGATTATTTATACTTGAGTGAGTTTCATGCCTTAGATTTTCATTTGGATCATGTTTTTATAACTTTACTTTTATGAGCCCACAAAATCTTTAGATTTGGCATTTTATAGTTATGTGGCATCCCTATGGCATCTATGTGTCAATTTTGTGGTAAATTATTCATTAATGTTTAAAAACATCATTGTTACCCTTTAAAAATCTACGTTTATCTCAGGTCAACAGATTATTTTCCATAGATCTACATTAGTCATTGATCTAGATCTTGAGATTTGAATGCCATTAACTACAATATGTATTTTTCCCTAAGGTTGTTCCACTTGGTAGTCCCATAGGCCTCTTGAGCTCTATTGAAAATTATTCATTGATCTTGCACCATCTAATCTAGTGGGTATGAATCAACATGGGTCGTTGATCTTTAAAAGGTGTTCAAACTTTAATGTGTACTAGGCCCTAAAGTTGTGCCACTTAGAAATCATGTAGGAATTTTGAGATTTGTACCCTATCATTTGAGTTAGTTAACATGCTTTCACCATGTGTTACTCTACATTAACTCAGAACTTCATTGAAAATTCTTGATTTGATATGTTCTATTGATCTAGATCTATATGCTTGAATACATACCATTGATCCTTGGTAAGGTACTCAATTTTTAAACTGGGGTCCATAGCTTGAATTTTCATTCATTTATTTTGCTTTATTCAATCATCTCCATCTTATTACATCTGATCCATTAATCATGATCCAGGCAGTCGAATGTGATTGGTTATTGCAATTATAAAAAGATTAAGTAAACCCAAGAATATATATAAAGCCTAGGACTAATGTTTTAAACATATTAATAAATATGAGTAAACTTTTGTCTAAGATTTTTTAAGCTAAGTTTTCAACATGAGAAAAGGACCCTCTAAATAATAAAGTCATAACATAGGATTTTATCCTAAGCTTGTAACATAACAAAAAGGATTCTTTGAATAAAAGTCACAATATAAGATTTTATCCTAAGGTTTTATTGTATTAATAAATAAAATTAAAACCTTAGGGTAAAAACTTAGTCTCAAACTATATTGTAATAAAATGGACCCCTTTCGATCTCACACCATCAGATATAAGCATCCACATGAACATGGATCATCAATCTCGATCTACAGGGTTGAGTAAGATTGGTTCTATGGATTAGAATCCTTGGCTCATTGGACCCTTCTCATGCTATCCAATTAAATTCACCTAATTAAACACAAGTCATTGACCCTATACATAAGCACAATGTCTAAGTTAGGACTCAGAGATATGTGGAACTTTAGGTTAAAGTCTTCATACTAATGTCTTATTTATGTCAATAAACGTGAATAAGACTTTAGGATTAATATTTTAGCCTACATTTATAACAAAGGGACCATGCTTGTAACAAAGTTAGACCATGATAAGATAAAAGGGAACAAAAGGGCTTAGGATATAAAGGGGACCAAGCATATAATTTTTAGACCAAGGTTTGGTCATGTTTAAAAACACAATTAAGCCTTAGTATAAAAATTGGAATAAGACTATGGTATTTTTAAAATGTTCTTATGTAAATTTTTCTCACCAATTTTAAATTTGGTCTAAAAGAACCTATGTTAGGGCTTCCTAAATGAGGGTTTAAAGAAGTTTTAAACATGGATTTATCTTGACTTTCTACATACCAAAGGCTAGTAAAAGGTCAAATTAGGATTAATCCATAAAATTCAGACATAGCTCATTCAAGAAGGGATTCATCAAACTTGCAACCTAAAATATGATGAACAAATGTTAGTAAACTTAAACAAGGTCCAAATAGATCCATGAGCAAATAATTCAACCAAGTGAAGGTGTGGATGATCTTCAAATACAAAAAATGTGCAATCATGCTAGTGGCACTCTGGTCAAGTGACTTTTCAATTATAAGGTACAAATTTTCACAATTTGACACAAGGGTCCCCATTTTTTATAAATTGGGGTATGTTGACCTCAATAGGATTTTTTAGTATTTACAAATAGGGATTCATATATCATATGACCTAAATATAAAGCACAGATTTGCCTATTATTTCCTAAAATAAAATTGGTTACATTTAATATATCTACATTGTTATAGTATTCTTTGTCTAGCTTCAGTATTCTTTATCTAAATTGAGTACCAATATCCCTATTTGGGGTTCTATTTTTTCAAAAAAATAATAGTGAAAGGGAAAATCAAAGGGTATTTTTTTGTATAAACATCTTTCTTATATTTTTTTGTGGGAAGGCCACAAATTAGCATCCTTATGTGAATCAAAAAATACATTTTTGGTGTGGCATAGGATAACTACATAATTATTATTTTCTCGTCAACATGATCATTTAACTAGTATTTAAATTATTTAAGAAAAAATTAAAGAGAATTTTTTCACTCATAGTCCTAAAAACACTTTTTCAATAAAAATAATTGCCATGGGTTGATTGCACCATTGTGATTATCTCATTAGGACAATCATTTTAACGTGTATTTTTGGAAATACTTTTTTTGGAATTTTTTTGCATATAAAAAAATGTTGGGATATTTATACTCAAGTTTATGTTCTATCAGTGATGAATAAAAAGATATCCCTCTCAAGTTCCAACTACTTCATATGGAAAGGATATATTATTAATGTGATCCTTAGTAAGGGTCTCTAATGCATTGCAATGAATGAATAAACTAAAATTTTAAATCTTTTTAGATAGAAAAAATAACATAAACATTCTAAAGAATCGATAGGCATCCTTCATCTTTCAATATCCCCTAAATTTAAGTTTCATTTTAGGGTGTCATAGAACCTTATAAAGTTTTGACTACCTTGGAGGAACTTTGGAGAAACCTAGTAAGTTAAGGGCATGCCAACTAGAAAACAATCTCACTACTCTAATTCCAAACAAATATCTTTGTGTTGAGGTATTCATCACTCTAATAAAACACTTAAAGCTTATACTCATTGATATTGGTGAAACTAAGACTATTCAAAAACTCATTATGATTATTTTTTCTATATAGGGTCATATTTAGTTTTTGTTTCAAACTAATACACAAATTGAGACTCTATAGGATCTACATATGTGACACCAAATTTTGACAAGTTTTGTGAACAACTTCAAAGAGAATAGAAAAACTTAGTTTTATTGGGTAACTCTAACCTAAATATATTAATCAATAGGAATTAGTTGTCAATTTTATGAATGCAACATCACAACCAAACTCTGGTAAAGGTGAGGGCCCTACCAAGAAAAAATAAAATCAAATCCCAAGCCTAAGGTAAATCCATCAATTCAATATAATCCTTCCCCAATTCAAAATAAATGGAAATGGAAATTAAATTCCAATGTAAACCATGAATTTAATAATTAGTTTAAGAAACCATGCCATGTTGAACATTAATATTTCAATAAAATGCCAACTTAGAAGTAGAGAAGAAAAAAATTATCTTCCTCCTCCCAAGGTAAGACCAACACCTTTTGAAATAATAGTATTACATATGTTTGAATGGATTCAAGATTTAATATACTCTCACCATATATCACATGATGGCTCATTTTTTGAAAATATTGACCAATGTTGCACAGTTAAATATTTTGTGGTAAAATATAATCCTCTAGTTCTTTAGGGTGAAGGGATAATTGAGATGGAGAATGGCATAATCAAAAAACATCTCCACATTCCAAAGTTTTCTACAAACTTCCTCTCCATATGTCAGATCACACATTATAATGAATTCAAAATCATTTATTTTACACCTACCAATTTTTTCATTAAAATATCAAATCTCAGTATGTTATTATAACCACTAGAAATTTTTATCATTGAGCACGATTGTACAAATTTGAAAACTTTGAGCTCACTCAACCTTCACAAGTCATGATTACAAATGATAATGACTTAAGTAAACTTTGGTATGAGCGTTTTGGTCACCCAAGTAGTCACTCATTGTAGTGTCTTAGTAAGTATCACATGGTTATTAGTTTACCACAAGTCTCTTTCAAATATGGTGTTTATTTAGGTGGTGCATATGGAAAACAACATAGGGATCCATTTTTCAAAGGTAAATCCTTAAGGTAAAGTTACATATTATAATGGGTTCAAAATTATCTTATGTCCTTTCTTAATGTTTCTTTTTAGAAACATTATTTTTTAAATTGTGTGCTTATATTCATTGGTGATTTCTCTCATAGAACTTAAGTGTACTTTCTAAAAAATAAAAGTGAAGTCTTTGAGCATTTTAAAATTTTCAAGTGCCTTGCTAAAAACCTATAAGAGATATAAATTCAATTTCTTAGAATATATAATGCATCAATTTTTGTAAACAATCATATGATTAACTTATATGAATAGGTAGGCATTCAAATTTAGCATACTACACCCTACACCCCTTAGAAAAATGGTATAGCTGAGTGGAAAAAATGCACACTAAAGGAAATGGCCAATTACATGGTACATTCTAAATACTTGGCTCCACATTATTGGGTAGAGGAAATTTAGTGTGAAACATACACCCAAAATTACACTCCTCACTCTATAATGAAAAATATGACTCTTGAATCAAAATGATTTGGTGTTAAGCCAAATATTTCTAATTTCAAAGTTTTTGGATGTAATTTATGGGTGCACATTCTTGATGAAAAGTGAAAATAATTGGAAAAGATAGGTTGTCCTTGTATTTTTATGGATACTATGAATATGTTATAGCATATCATCTCATCCATAAAAACTAAAGTGATTTACCGGTGGGATGTGTTATTTAATGAACAATCCCAGGCTTTCATGCCAATAACTCATGCTCTTCCTCCATTACATTTTATTGATTTGGACATAAATTTTGAATTTTATTATGAAGAAGAAGATAGTTTATATGATTCTCATTCCAATAATTACTATAGCTAAAATGATGAACTACAAGGGAAACAACCACAACCTCCACTAGTAGATACAAAAGACCTATGTAATGAGAACAACCTCTACCAAAATAGGTTCATATAGTTTTCCATGAGGCTAGTACATTGAAAAAAGATCCAATATATTGAAGCATAATGAGATTGAAACATCCATATTGTGTTTCACATTTGGCATAATTGACAATGACACAAGATTCAAATAATTATCATAACACTTCTTAGCACCATGAATGATAGGAAGCTATGGTAGAAGAACTTATTTATTTAGAGAAGAAAAATCTTAGGACTTAGTTCCACTTCTGAAACTAATAAAACTAGTGAGGTGAAAGTGGGTAAAACACACTAAATATGTAGTATATGGGTCCATTTATAGATATAAATCTTGACTTGTATAAAAAGGTTATTCACACATTAAAGTTGTTGATTTCCATGAAACCTTTTGTCCAATTGCCAAGATGAATTCTATTAGGCTAGTACTTTCCTTAGATACAACATAGGGATGGAAATTCTATCAAATGAAAGTCAAAATTTCCTTCTTACATGGATATTTTTAGGAATAAATCTACATGTCCCAACCTCCTAGGTCTATAATTATTGATAACTCTAACTTTGTGTGAAAATTGAGTCCTTATACAATTTGAAGTAGGCTTCTCAAGCTTCATTTAAAAATATCAACATGTTTTTAATCAATTATTAGCTTTACATAGAGTCCCACTAACCCCATAATATACACCAAGAAATTAGATGGGAAACTCCTAATTTTGGTCCTCTATTTCTATGACATAATCATTATAAGGATTTCCACCAAGCAAGTTCTTGATTTAAAATCTCAAATAATGAAGTTTTCTGACATGACTAACTTCATCTTATTGCATTTTTTCCTTGGTATTTAAAATTTCATAGCCTAAGAAATGAATTTTTGTTAATCAATCCAAATATTCTCAATACATACTCAATCACTTCAACTTGAATTACTACAAGCCCACACTGACTCCTTATCAATCCAAAGTCAATCTTTCTACCAAGTGTTCTCCTTTATTTGATGGTACACTCTTTAGGACATTGGTGGGAATTATTTTATATTTGACTCATATTCATCCTAGTATTTTATTTATTGTGAAATTTTTATCACGCTATTATCATGACCCCCATAAAAACCATTGGAAGGCTAAAAAATGCATTCTAAGGTATCTTCATAATACCACTAACTATGAGATTAAGTATAAGTTAAGAGGGAAAAGCATCAATTTTTTTTACACTTCTAGTGGGAAAAAAATGGTTTTCATCTACATAGATAATGATTGGGTAGGATATATATATGATCATAATTCAATCATAAGATATAATTTATCATCTTGAGATAGGTTACTTGACTTGCTTTTACAAGAAACAGACTACTATTGTTTTGTATAACACAAAAGTTGACCATAGTGTAGATATCATTGTTGGCCATGAATTAGTTTGGATTCATCAATTTTTTATGGATTTAGACTTTCACATACTCAACCCACTCCACTCTGGTATTATAATCAAATTGATATTCACATTTATTATAACCTAGTGGAGCACCAATGCACAAAATCACATTTATATCCACATGCATTATATTCATAAATTAATATAGGACATGGTAATTGATTTTAAGATTTACCAAATAGATGACCATGTTGCATATATATTCATAAAACCATGTATCAAAGTTTTATTTTTTCAACTTAGACAAATTTTGGGAGTGAAGATATCTTCAATGGGGGATAGTTCAGTGATTCCTCCATCATTTCCTTCATTGAAGTACATATTAAGAGCATATGCTTGTTTATTTAATTACTTGTACACTATTTTATAGTTTTGATATGCACTTGTATTATTTATTTTTAGTTTGTGGGTGGGCACCTATTTGTGCATATGTATACACAGCCTATTAATAGAGAAGATAATCAATTATGTAAATATGAAATTGACATATGCCAATAATATTTTTGTATTTTTTCTTGTAACTACTCTCTAAAACCCTAACCATATGTTCCTCTCTTATCTATATAAAAACATAGAGGGCTAGTGGGTGAGGATATTTTAGATGGGATTTATTTTTATCACCCAAAGGTTCACCCTTATAAGTTTGTTCAAGCCTTAATAATTTTGGATAACACAGAGAAAATCCTAGGCTATGGGTGGCCTAATAGGTGGATTGAATCTTTAGATTATAGTGCTAGTTCATATTGATGTATCAATTAGTCTCACAACACTAGAATTAATATTTAACCTCTTAAATTGGATAGATAGTAGAATCTACACCATATTCTACTTCTCTATCAGTCCTTTTCAACATCCTTACAAGTTCTAGTATGGTTTGAATAAATTTGGATAAGAATGAAGAAGGAATAACATACCTTAGAAAAGGTTGATTAGAGAGATAAATGGGATGTTGGTAAAATTGGTAGGTAGATATTTGAGGGCTATTTGAGGAAAATAAATGAATAACATTGGCTTTATAATATTGATATGAAGGTACACAAGAAGTATTTTGATCATATAAGTAATGATACATACCAATTTTTTGATTTCTAAGCACTAGGGCTGCTTAAACCAATTGAGATTCATTTAGAGTTTCCATTAATGTTTGTTAAAATGCCTCTAGATGTTGATATGTTAAAAGACAACACCAAAAATCCTTTAAACACTTTAGACCTTATCCCACTAAGCATGCCAAAAAATTTATCACCCAAATTTTTACCCTTGGAAGGTTGTTTAAGCCTTCATAATTTGGGACAACATGGAGACAATCCAAGGATATGAGTGATGTAATAGGTGGATTGAATCTATAAATTATAGGGTTATCTCCCCTTGATGTATTAATTATTCTCAGAACACTGCACTACTATATTGTAAAGGAAAAAGGATAAGGTTAACATAAAATAAACCTAAGGAGGTGATACACCAAATCTTAAGACCACTAACACCTATTGCATATGCACTGTGACCTATAAGACTGAAAGACATGCACTAATATCAATTTGCACCTATCACATTAGTTATTTTTATAGAGGTAAGTTATTTTGGGCTTATGAGGGAATATTATTTTCACTTTTAATCTACAAGTGACCCCTGATGACACTCTCTATAACCTAAATCAATGAGCTAAACTGCATGAAGGCAAGAATAATAAGACAATAAATCAAGTTGATTTGAGTCTACACTTTATTTCATCAACCATTCAAATATTTAGATGAAATGCATCCATGAAAGAAGGAAAAATAAGCTATATATTAATTAGAGGAATTACAAAAGAGAAGGGCTTTTCCATACTCATGGTGAAAGGATCCATACAAAGCCATGCAAGGTAGTATATAGAGAAAGAGTGTGAGAAAGAGAGAAGGAAATTAGAAGAGTCTTATCATGATGAATAAAGTTACAATGGAAAAAATAAGTACCACCAAGCCTACTAGAGGTGTGTTATCATGTTCTTTCTTAACCCTTAAGATCATGTGTTAATGAAGTTCATCATGAGGGGTGGTGTAGGAGAGTCTCCTCATATTCTTATCTTGAAACTATTATATCCTTCTTCATTGAAGAGTGACAAGTCACCCTATTTATTTTTAAATGACCATATCTATCTTGGACATTTTTTCATACATGGGAATATTCTATGATTATTTTTTAAGTGTGTCAACCATTCTAGGACCTGTAACATTCTATCCAACTGTCACTAGTTCTATAAGTACTTTAAAACTCTTCAAGTTCTCCTCTTTACTTCTCTAAAATTGGTTTGAGAAATAAAAATTTACTTTGATGCCTTTCATTATAGATTTAATAAAATCATACAATGTCTTTTCAAGGTCATATATGATCCCAATATTCTCTACTAGGTCTCACTCAGTCAATTTCCATGGAGAGTCACCAAAATTTGCATTTCTAGGCTTGCATGATCACTTCTAGGCCTATTTCTATACAACAGTGCCTTTCACATGCCACCAAATGGCTTGTTAAATTAATATTTATAATTATGAATGTGTTTTATGTGGTTTTAAGAAAAAACCAGACCATTAATATCACTTAGGCCCATTATCTTTCCTATCAAGCTCTTAGAAAGGTTTAAATATAGTTTTAGGTGTCCTAGACTCTTAACAATGATTCATAGATATAAGAGACTTAATTTCAAAAATAATGCCTCAAATTTGAAGATAGGTGACCTTTATAACATCTTATAATGCCGTTTCTATCCTTGCAAAACCCTTTTATATATCTAAGTAAAAACCTAGGCTTTCTCGAGCTTATCTTCAGACAAAACAAGGTTTAAGGTAATCTCCTCTCTTACTAAATATTTATAGACCTATGGGATTTGGTCATTGAACCAATGCCATGATTTTTTAGTATTATACCATCCTCACCACCTCAAATATCCATTTACCACCATGCATTTCTTTAATGAATTTATGAGCATCAAAAGTATCCTCTTGAGCATGAAGGATTGTGTATAAGATCAAGAGAGTAATTTTGAGTCCCAAAGGCCTTTAAATTGCATGTTTTTGGTTTGAAACGTCTTCATGAGATTTAAAACACCCCCACTCATGATTTTAGATACATTTTCCTTTATATTTATGTCTCATTATGTATAATTTTAACTTATATGCTTGTAGGTCCTATTAAGGATTTTAGGCATGTTTGGGCCCATTGAGTTATTTCCAATGCATGCCACCTATGCTTAGGTAATTTGTCATTTAAATCCACTAAATATGGGTTATTAAAGTGATTTATAACCCTTATAACACATAAATGAGTTAGGTATCATAAGAGGCTTTGAATACTAATTTTATTTGTAATATTCCCACTTTTTGGTTAAGAATGTGGACCTACAGATCTATAAACTTGTAGGTCTACATTCATCTCTAATTAAACCATGAATATAAAGTTTATTAACTTTAAATACTTTAAATTATCCCATATAAATTATATATTTTTTGACAATGTCAAGACTCTCCTAAGACATTAGAATGACCTTAATCACTTGACTTTGCATTTATAGTCATGTTTGGTTCTTGATTGTGTTTTATCTCTTTCCATGAGAATCATATTAGAATATTCCTCACACCTATGTACACTTGTGAAAAATACTTATTCACCTTCCTCCACCCTCACCACTTTTATCTCATGAAGACAATGGGGCAACCTACCTCTAGAATCCTGCAACCTCAAGCATCCTCATAGAAACTTGTACCTATCACAACTTGAGACTCTTTTTAATTATGAATATATACTAGTGAACATGTGGGAAATGTTTCACATGTATTTTCCATATGTTATAAACATTTTCACTCAGTTGGATGACTCATATATTCCTTTTATAGGTTTCTAACCTATCATAGTCCATCTGTAAATGACCATGTTCTCACCATATGGACCCTTTACCCTAGGTTTCAAACACAACCTTGCCACTTTTAGCGCACTTTCTCAAAATTATCCTATATATTAAGTTTATGTTTTTTTTATTTTTAGGTGTCCATGTGATCTTAATGGCATTTAAAATCTCCCAACTCCTTTAACGAGGTTTCACACACCTTATGCAAATTTCAAGCTATATTTATGCAACATTTGACTAATCCTCTTTACTTCCATGATCTAATATAAGAACAATGTATTCAACTCTTCTTATTAAGGTTATTTTCAATGGATAAACTTTCATAGTCCATCAAGGGTTTTCACATCCATTTGTCACATGCCTTATAACTTTCTCATTCACACCTATGACTATTGGTTGAGAATGCTAGGGTTTTTTACCTGCATGATCTAGTACCTACCATTTGAAGAGATTAATATTAGTTTGAGGTTTTTAAATACTATTTTAGGAACAACTAAAGTGATTATACCTAAAAAATCAATAAGAACCCTATTTTTAGATACACACTAGTGCAAGTTTTTTACTTGGTTAGGATTTCAAGCCCTTATACCATGTCCTCTAATGAATCTACCTCTTGATGAAGCTCATGATTGATCTTCCCACTTCATATAAGGATTTATAGATCTAAACAATCCTCTTCTCTTATGTTCAAACATAAATTGATCTTTACTATAACCTTCATAATTGCAAACCATGAAGACACATTCATATAATATTGTCATGGTTTAAATTTTAAACTTAGTGGAAGTTGGTAAAATTATTGAATACCCTATAGAATATAATACGGATCAGGTATAGATACATTGTTAAAATCCATTACAAAAAATTTTGCACATAAAATATCTTGGAGAACTCAAAACCCTACAATCCAAACCTACAACTTCACCATTATTGAAGGATGTTACTCCTTTATGACTTATACAATATTGAATATGATTAGAGATGGTTTTATAATACTGATATGGGTCTGTAAGAAATTTTTCAATATCAATTTTTTAGTAATGTGTTCGTAAATTCATTTGAAAGGTCCACAACTGACCCTACAAGGTTTGATGGTGCATTTTGATCCCCTAACTTCTTAACGATTATTAATAGAGATGGGGTATTTAATATATAAACCAATTCCATAAATCTAAAGTTTATTAGGACCCCCTCCTCTAGTAAAAAACTTTGATCCTAACTCTCTCTCCCTACATTTACCAAACATCTAAAATTTGCCTTTTTGAGCTTGCCAAGAGCTCGATAGGAGAGATAAGATGTTTTTTTTCCAATCTTGGACCTTAGAACATTTATTGAACCAAGATTTAACTTGAGGAAGGTGATGAGACACCATATTAATAATTTCCACCTATAAACAAGCCTTCCAAATTTATACAAGTGACTGAACTATCCCTTTTTGGAGTTAGAAACCACTTGTAACTATCATTTTTCATATGATACTAACTTAAACTAAATTTACACATGTTTTTCTATATAATGCTACCTTGATTAACTTTATTTTAACCCTATTTCACCATTGGATTATGTGAGACAAGACAAGAAAGGCTTTTTTTAAGGTTTTTCATGAAATATGACTCAACTACACACAAGACCATGAAAATCACTTAACCTTAAAATCTCCAAAATACCTCTAACCTTTTAAAAATCTTCCTATGACCTTATTAAATCTTGAAACCACTTGAAAAGGTCAATTTTTTTACTATAAGGGTACAAATTTGACCTGGGATCAAATTTTGTAATAGTTACTATTATATTAGAAGAATTAGGCTAGTTTCTCTTAATTAAAAGAGGTAACTATGCTACTTGGATACATATATAGTACTTTATTTCTGATATTTCATATATTTATTATGTAGGTAATCATTATGTTTGTATTATAGTATCTAACATAGTTTTAAACCCTATCTAGATAATTTAATAAAACCAACAATAATTCTAAGGTGCATATGATTTACAAGGTATTTCCTCCTCCGACTTATGTTTTTAAGATTTAATTTGAGAATCCTATTTATGGTATTATTGGTACACTTAATGTTAAATAAGTAAATATAAATAATATCACATTTTATAAGAATGAAAATGTTCATTATGATTATATTAATCTTCCTTTATTTTTGCACACTTACATTGACTCACATCTTATATACAATTTCACGGTGGACAACAGATTAAATAAAAATATTAATACTATGACATTTATTACTAGTCTTAAATGCACACATGAGGATTTGATTGGTATGATGAATATAGTGAAAAGATTTTATGGAAATAAAAAACTCTTGGGATCATTGTATTACTATTTATGATAGGGCTTACCATAATTTCTCTTATGATTTTATTTTTTCCAAGTATGGGGGAATTTGATAGGTTACTAGGATGTTAATGGATACATAAGATACATGCAGTACCATATTTAGTACATAAATGTATGAAGTATATCTATAAAAATTGAGTGATTATATTTCTAGATCTTCCATATGAATATCATATTTAACTAGAGACATTTCATTCAAAACCTCCCTGCATCATGTTATATAAACTATAGAGGTTATTTATATATAGGTCATTTAGATCCATGTAATTGATATTCTTAGAATATTATCACTTTGACATCTATTAAATTAGAGGTGTATTCAATTTTTATAATAGATTTGACCTAATATGTCACAGCCTAAGTTGGTGGTATAGGTTATTCCATCTATTACACATCAAACACAATCTTATACTCCTCATCTACATCATATTTCATAGGTTTCTATGGTTTTAATATCTACACAATATACATAGGATCATATGGGTTATGAATATAGTGATGGATATGTTACAACATGTGATCACTTCTCATATTTGGATATAGATACATATGTTACTACTCACCCACAACATGTGACATTTGACTCAATTAATCAAGGATGTACATGTGAGCATCCCTATGATGGGATTATTGGTTAGCATAAGCATATGTTAGATTCTAAAAATAATAATAATAATAATAATAATAATAATAATAAAATATTCAAAAAATTAGAAATCAGGAACTATGCATGACATGTTTTTCTAGATTGCATGATTGATTTATATTATTTATCATATATATGATAGCCTACATATCCATTATATGCATACATAATTTTCATGGTATACATGAGTGGGATGTAGGACATACATGTTACATATGGTACATGGACCTATAGATGTGAGACATTCCTTACACCTAGGGGATACCTTTCTACATTGGAGACATGCCTAGTCTAGGGTCATTTTGGTACACTTTACAAGTTACGTATTTCTATGACCATTATTTTGATCATATTACACTAATTAGACTGAATATATATGACCTACTTATATCTATACTCTTTAGGTTGTTATATTATATAGATATTGTACTTTTATATGTGGGATGATGATATGGATTGATTGTGTGGATAAAATTTTCTTGTTTTATGCATGTTTGATGTAGATGGTTATTACATGGTATAATCATTGATTGTGTATTAAATTATGTGATGATTTCTATGTGTGACATTTTGTATTATATGTGTGATCATTGATGACTTTTACATTGTGTTACCATTAAAGTGTGTAACATTAAGTACTATCTTATGTGTTTTTATGAGTATATTTATTATGTGTTGTCACGTGATGTATCAACTATGTTGAGGATACTCTAGTCCATATCATGGCCATGTTTTCTATGTCATTTTAGATTTACAACATATTGAGCCACATGTTGAGTTATTATGTGCATCATGATCATGACATTATGTGTATATGTGTGTTCTTATATGACAATCGATAAGCTTATAGTGCCATGAATTTTACCATGCATTCTTATACTTGAGTGGATACCATGATTGTTAACATGTATTTTTTATGTGGCTTATTATTAGGTGATTATAGATCTATTATGATTGTGATTGTGATTATTATTAAATGCCCAATTTCTATATATACTTGACATGAAACTTGTATGCCTTGGGTTACATGTTTCATATATGCATAGATGACCAAATCTCTATATGATGGCATTATCTAATCATATTAGCACACATGCTTTGCTATTTTAGATATAAATTGATGCATATAACTCTTTTATTTTGATATGAATGATTCACATGCTTCATCCTTCACCTCAAAATAGAAGCATATTATTGGGCTTGTCATAGAAATTCAGACCTTAACAAACATAGAATTTAGATTATAAACATATTATGAATTGAATTAGGATATATTATTATACTTCAAATTGAGATGGATTATGATTCAAATTTTGATAAATTGATAGATTCACACATATGCAATCTATATATGGGTCATTTTATAATATCATGATGAACATGTGGTAGATTCTATGACATCATGATACATATTACATGGATCAAATTGAATAGATTTATTAAGTTGCATGGGTCAAATTGAGTAGGTTATTAGATTTTCCATTTTAATCACATTTATATATAAAGTATGGCATTCTATATAACATTTTTCAGTATAGATGGATAAAATTTTGGGGCATGAATGATGTTCATTCATGTACTTTTTTATCTCTATTAATGAGTAAATGGTGGTCCTACATAAATACTTTGAATCTAAAATTTGCATGTAATGGCTGATTTGTAATTTTAATTTTGCAGACAAACCTAAGCCAGGGTTCCACCTTTTACATACAAACTTGATGTGGGATTCCAAAAAATGAGTTATGATGACATTTTACATATCATTTGGGCATAATAACCTTATTATCCAAATTATTTCAAAAATCAACTTAGTTCACTTACCCATAGGTGTATTCATTCCTTGATTTTTCAATCTCAAATAGTGTAGTGATCTAAATTATTTCATATTTTTTTCATGAGTGGACATTTATTTCTACATGTTTCCTTGTAGTTTTTCCCATGGAGTAAGCTAGATATTTAGGCTTTCCTATTAACATTAAGTGTAATTATATTTAAGTGCCAAATTTATTTAATTTATCTTATTAATCTAGTAGTTTCAATCTAGACTAAATAGGGTGTATTTTTTGACACATAAATTTGGTATTAGACACTTTTAAATATCATATTTGACTTATATTTGACATACATGAACTATTCTTACACATTTGACTCTAATTAACATTCCCTCTTAGCCTTTCATCTATATATGGACCTAGATTCCTAGAATTTTGTCAATCATAAGTAAGATCTCTCCAATTTATATGATAATGCTCTATTATCCTAAGTAGACTATCACATATTATAGATCATTATTTATTCCTTCATATATAGTGTCAGTAATAATTAGACACTATCAATTACCAATAGTGCTCACCTTTACTGAAAATATCCCAGGTAATTCAAACAATTATTTTTCAATCTCAAATCACTCATTTGGGTTGGCCTACATGTTTTTCATGTTATTTATTTGGAAAATTACTTAAAAGGTCATCTATATATACAAGACAAGTTTAAGGTATTATTCAGTTGATCACTACTTAAAAGACCATTTGTACATTGATAAATATATTTGCACATCCTTGACACACTATCCAAAAGCATTTAAATTTAAAATTCCTAAAATAAGTTTGAAAACTAATTACAAGGTCAAATTTGCATGGTTGAAGGGTTGAAATCCAAAGTTATGTAATGAATTCTAGTGGAATACTATTTAACATGCGTACACATAGGTGGAGAGTTTTGTGCAATTTCAAACCTCTTAGAAGTATTAAAATGTAGGCAATGCTCAACCACTCAATTAAGTATGGTTGGGGTTTCCCAACCCATCTTTCTAACCCATTTTTTCTAGGTCAAATAAAATCAAAATTAGAGTTAGGGTTTCAAAGCCAAGGAAGAAAAAATTAGAATTTACACAGGATTTATAAAAAATTACAAACAAATTATCTTAGCAAGAAAATGCAACTATGTATGGTAGAATTGACCTAAAAATTACCAAGGGGTATTTTCTAGAAAATTATTGACATATATAATTGTTTCAAGTGTCTGAGTATTTACTAAAACCATCCTAGTTGATTTTGATACTCTATTGTTTGGTCCAAATAACTAAATATCCATTTCATAATGTTTTAAATGACTATGCATTTATTTTGAGTAAAATAGAACAAAAATTAGCTAAGTTTATTAGCTTTGTCATTTTTAATTTTAGTATGTGCAATAAATCATCTGTTAGAATTTAGATTTATATGGTAAATGATATGTATTATACAATTTAAATTTTAATAGTCTTATATTTGTTTAGATCACTAAATCTAAATTAAGTTAAAACACTTACATGGTTTCAACTTCTTAGTTTTTCTTTGTAGACCTATCTTGAGTTGGAGGAAACCTTTCTGACACACTACATTCCCAAAAAATGACCAAGGGTCACATATGAGAATTTTCAATTTCTTCACCAATGATAATTTGAATATGTTATTGATTACACATTTTAATTCAAATCTTATATGCATTAATCAATTTATCAACCAATAGATCTAAAAATGAAATTAATATTTTATAGAGGCCTTGCATTTTCACACAATGACAAATTGAATAATCATACTTGAAAATCTTTTATAATTATGTGTTTCAAAGTATTATCACTATAAAAATATCTTACATGTTTTTCAACCATTAGCCATTTTGATAATATTCATTTTTCTATATCTTCTGCAAATAGTCCAATTCCTAAAATAAACACACCCATTATTCGGATCTGAAAAGGAACAACACTAACTATGGAGTCCATTTCCAAGCATACATAAAAACATATTGAACAATAACATGATTTACTTTCCACCTATGTGAAACATGTTTTAAAATCAAGACCAACATCTCATAAAGATAAATACTTTTGTTCATATCATACATAAAAATGACATTCAACAAATAGGTGGAATGCTTTAAGAGACAAAATTCAAGAGATAATAGATCAAAACCAAATAAATATTACTCAAAATTTATTTGTCAAAAGATATTGCTAATAAATAAAATCAATCTCCTAAAGACATTTTAGAGTTATCAAATTTCAAAATCAATGATCAATTCCAATGTGACCAAAATTGTGACAAATATGATCACATATTATATGATGATACATATTAGTTATACTAACCTTTCCCAAAATAAATTTTTATTCCTAAAAAGGCATATCATGGGCTTCAATGCATACATATTTTGACATATTTTCTTGTACATATATTTTTATTCTTCTACATATCATGCCTTACATTTACCTTCCTCTAAATGTTTACTTAGAAAAAATTACAAAATCCAAAAACATTCATAAAGTAAAAATAGACAAAAAAATATTTTCCTTTATCTTGGTCATATGATATACATGATACATATTTACATACACTATAGAGTTTATGCATCCATGTTCATAGTATACCTTGATTTAGGTGAGATGTAGGATAATCTTGTTGGATATACTTATGATTACATTTGTGGCCCTCCCATGATGGGACATTACTTACCTTTATTACATTTAAATAGTAACATCATTTTAAGAATCAAAATTTCTATATAGATCTACCTCCACATGTCTATTATTTTTTATTGATTACTTACATAAGGTATACATATCTTAATTACATACATGGATCTATTCATGTTATTTATGTATTATCATCACCATCCTCAAATCTATTACTATGATTTAGGCCTCATTCTTGAGTATGTTTGAATTATTTTATTTTATATGCTTCACATGGTACTTGCCTTCTATTTCAATTGCCATTTTAATAGCAACATGTCTCATGTTTCTTATGATGTTTCATTGGATTTTACCATTCAATTATTGAACCTATTCTTAACACTTACACTAGTCTTCCTGATGATGATAGCATACTTATCGAGAGATTCTATTTTAGCATGCATTGAATTCTGAGGGAAGATATAGGTGATTAAATCCCACTCATATCATTTCTTTTTCTCTAGGAGTCTTTATCATTTTTTTCCTATTGTGTTAATTTCTATTTTCTTCCACATATATGACTAAACAATTTTAAAAAATGGTTTCATACATGATCATATCTATTTCCTATGGTTACATCATACCCAAACATGGTCTTTATCAATTACATACATACAGATATATATATATATATATATATATATATATATATATATATATATATATATATATATATATATATATATATATATATATATATAGAGAGAGAGAGAGAGGGGCATTATACCCCCTCATGTTTCTCATTAATGTATTATGAGTTTTTTAAAGCATGAATTCAGCTTAATTTCCCATGGGGGCATGAATCCTATATTTTAAAAATACACATTATATTGATTATACATGTATCACATTGAAATTCCATATAAATTCCATGCCTTGCCTTATTACATTAGTTGGTTCTTTTAGATCCTTATCACTGTTTACATCTTGGAATTTCTATATTGCCATATGTATTAATTCTAGGCCATGTCTTCCACATAGGTGTACATGATTCATGTATGCCTATGGCCAAATTATACTCATGCATGTTTCTTATATACATTGTCATAATATATTCTTAGCTTCAAACCATATGATTTACACATTAAATTGACATATGATTGTCATCATTTCTATATATTATTTTATTTGATCATTATTTTTTACATTAAGGGTAGGAGGTCTTCCCAATATAGCATCAATATTCTTAACTTAAAATTCAATTTTTATTTTTCCTTTCTATGTAGTCGTTTATATCATGTGTCATGACATTTTGATTTTATCATACACTTTGGTAAATACTTTACATATTTGGCTTGCACCATTACATGGTTCATGAAATTAAACACAATATTCATACATTTTATCAACTTATGATTGTCACCCTCAATTCCTACATAGCTCATATACTTCTCATTTAGGGGATGAAAGAAGAACAATGGAGAAAAAAAATAAAAAATATTGGAAAAAATTAAAATTTAAAAAACATTTATTTATACATGTTACATGTTTACCTATGCTAGAGGGTTTCATTATCCATGGTTTATGAATATTATTTTCATGGTATTGTCCTACGTTAAGTTTTATTCATATTCACATGTTACATAATACTATATTTCACACTATATACCCACATATTTGAGAGGATAATTTCATAAATAGCATGTCCTTGCTTAAGATCATTTCCATTTCAATGGATTCTTACATGATGAAATCTATCCTTGATTTTATTTGATCATATTCAGATGGATTACATTGATAATTACATATTATTATAGTGTCTTGTATATCTCTTGTCACATGGATATTATACATTGTGATTGTTACACTATTACATTGATTGTTTGGGCATGATTTCTTGCTTGCATATGCATGTTTTTACTTTTTTATGTTCTTATTCATGGAAGATCCTCTTGTCATCATGCTTTATGTGATTCAAGTCTTGGTATGTCATGTCACTAAATTAGGTGTGTTCACTAACATTATGTGGTCTTAATTTGAGTGAACTCTATTATTATACTATGAATGATTCCGTGATTTATATCATGCATTTTATGTATTACTTGTGTGATGCCTATGTCAAGTTTTTTACCATGCATCTATAGGGGAATGATACTTGTGTGTTTTCTCATTGCTTTATCTAGCCTATCTAGGGGCTTACTTTGTGACATTTGGGGTAATAATATGTGTTTCCTAATTTTATTTGCCAAATTTGGCATCATTCCCTATAGAATTTTTTTTGATATTATACTATATCTCATATGCTAGATTGCACTTTACATGATTTTATGAGGTATGATGAGATGCAAAATTCAACTTCAAAATATGTAAAAAAATTAACATTAACATTGTGTAAATTATCAAATTACATATGTTTTTAGGATTATAAAATGATTTAAATAACTTCTTTTTTCTAACAATGATCTATGGAAAAAATACATTGTGGAAAATAAAAAAATTACATATGTTTCTAGGATTATAACACACTTTGGATAATTCATATTTTGTAACATTTTATCTATGCAAAAACCTTATGATTGTGGAAAATATAAAATCACGTATGTTTCTAAGATTGTAATATGTTTGGATGGTTTATTTTTCCTAAAATATGATCTATGCAAAAACTTCATGATTGTGGAAAATATCAAATTTCATATGTTTATAGTATTGTAACATGTTTCATCTAGTTTAAATTTCCAAACTTATGATGCATTTAACCTTTTATTTTGAGATTAGTGATTAAAACATAATTTAATCATCCCTCACCTCAAATGGCAATCATATATCATGCCATTTCCAAATCCAAAGTCTTCAAAAATGTAAAGTGGAAGAGTGAAAATCTTATCTACTTCCTTGGTCAAGAACTGGAATGGGTTTCTATAGACTATCATAAAAGTGTTGTTATGTTTTTAACAATTATCAAAATTATTACTAGTGTATCATGTGGGGTGATGACAAGTAGGTGTATGTTTTCCTATGGTCTCTTTTCAAAATCATGTTGGGATTTTTTTTAAATAAAAACATATCATGAGAATTTGACAACCTACAACATTTGGCATTTGCTTCAAGTGCATTAATTTTATGATGTGGATGGAATCTTAGCTCAAGAGTGTGTCAAACACCCTTCATCCTTACCTAGGTAAGTGAAGATGTATGTTTCAATTATTTACATTTATTCTTTGGCCCATACATGCATTTCATTCACATAACCACATCAAAGAGGGAGAATTATGTGGACACCTAAATTTTGCACAAGAGGTCTATTCCTAGGCTCTTATTACTAATTTATATTATTTTGAAAAGTTGTACATTTTATCCTATTTCTATGACTACTTTTGTTGTACATTAGGTCTATACTTAGTCCATTGAGCCAAAAAAACACCTCAAAACCTATCAAAAAAGGTATCTATTAACATTTATAGACTATTTATTACTTATTACCCAGTGGTGCCTACAAAACAATGCCAAAATATTCTCATTATCAAACTCGTACACCCTACATGTTTGTCCCTTTTAGTTTTGAGGGATTGTCATAACTTTACCATGAAACTTGAACCTTTAATCTTTATTTTTATATATTTCCATAGTCATAAAGTTTGAATAAGTTATCCTAGGTCAACCTATATATATAAGGTCTAACCAAGCCATTTATCATCTAGAAGGAAGCATATGACATCTCCAAATATTAAGAGCCAAGTCACATACAATTGAAATCCTAGATTAAAGCATCACTCAATTCATGTTTCATTAAAGATTGGAAACTTATGACATTCTCATTATATTTTAATATTTCTACATTTACCTTGTGCTAAAGGAGGGTATTATACTACATGTAGCTACATCATCACTTCTAGGGAAGAGTGTATTAGAATACATGTAATAAAAAATTAATTCATAAAGCTTTGTCATATATTGTAAACTCTAATTTCAAAATAAAATAGTCATTAAAGTCCTACTACTTATAATTTATGTCATCACTACAAGAAAATCACACTAATGGATCATATTTGATCCAATGATTGGATTTGTCTTATATAAAGGTGGTTGACACTAATATCATGAATATCCTCATGCAATTGATCTATTATTATTTAAAAATTCATCCAACTTTAATGTGTTGAAAAGCCAAGGTTGAAGTAATTAAGTTGTGTAGGAAGGTACCCAAGAATAAATTAAAATGAAGGAATGGCACATGGTGACTATAGGCTAAGGTAAAAATGATGAAAAGGAAAATAATAAGCATCTCCTATAATCCAATTAACACATAGATCAATGGATTGAGTTATTACCAAGGATTGAGATAATGATAATAGTCAGGGACCACCTCATGTCATCATATTTTACACCCACTATTGATTCTCAACCCTTAGATCACAAAACTAAGGAATGTAATGGAGAAGGTAAAAAAGGGTTGGTTTATGTCCATATTTATGGATTTTATTTGTTGATCAAAATAGTTTTATGGATCTTAACAACCCAAGTAGCTATTAATGGATCTATTATGACAACAATATTGTCAAATTTCTAAAGGACAATAAAGCCACTTAAATCAGATAATGGGTAAGGTTAGAATGCAAGACTTGTAAAGATAGTGTGGGGTATGATATTTGTCAAAATACAAGAACATAGGTAGATTAAAATGAATAATTTTAACTATACCCTATAGTAAGGGGAGGAAAAGATCTTAGAGTTATAATTTTTAGAGTTACCCTACAAGATTAGTAAATGCAAATCCATGAAGATAAGAGTATGCCTTTATTTGGACCTTGGGCTTGGCCACATTTTTTTAAATTATTTTATTGCTCTCTTATCCCTCTCATTCTTTCATATATACTTAATCTTCTCATTCTAAAATGATTTAAATCCTTGGACTTATGTATTCATGTAATATAGTATCTAAGACTATTATTTTTTCACATGATTTCTCTCAAACCTTATTATGTAATGGAATGCATTTTATGTGTATATTCCTATAATTTATTAATGTACCTTTGGCTATTGATTATTTTCCCACTTTTTTTGTATTGTTTCCTCTAATCCTATGCTCATATTAAAATTATTTCTCAACTCCTTGTATTTATTTTGTTGTAAGTCAGGTTCACTTTATTCAATGCATATTTAGAATTTTTTAATTTGTAAACATATCTAATCAACCCATTTTTTATAGACACTCAAACTAAATCATTAGATACTTGAAAATTTTTAGTCTTGGCATCCTTACCTTACTTGGTGTTGGGCCCCTATTTTAGTATGTAAGGATTTGTGCTAGCTTGGTAGACACATCAGTGTGAGGCAATCACTTGGTATGATCATTACTATTTTGGCATCTTGGCACCAATTGGAGGAATCAGTACAAACCTTGTGCCAGTTGGTAGGAAGTTAACCAATTCTAGGATTTTTGGGGCATATTCCATCAGGGAGGTATGTGGTGAGTATGGTGCAAAGGGTACAAGGTGATCGAGCCAACAAGAATGATGATAAAGGATCCAGCTCATCACCTAACATGTGCACTCCACCATGGTAAGATATGTTCTTATAGGCTATAAAATGATCTCAAACCAATTGATGAAAAAGGGACATGACATTAGTGCAATGAAGCTCTAAATAATTGTTTATGTATACATTTTAATGGCCACAATTAGATTTAGAAGTAGCATGGTTGACATTAAGGCTCCAATTATAGTGCCCGAGTTCACATGTGAGCCTTTGGGTCATTAAATAGCTTGAGTGAAGAGTTTGCTTTGTTTTTACATATCATGAAAAGTATACTCTATTTTAAATTTAATGAATGATAAAGGTTGTTAAACATACAATGTTTTTGGTTTACACATCTTAGGTATTTTTATTTTAATAAATAATGAATGTAATGGATGCAATGTTATAGGTTAAAATCATTTATGCTAAGTCAAGTTCAAGAAAGCTTCTAGTTCATAATATTAATGGCATCCTTGTGTTAATTGATGACATTAACATATCTTATATATCAACTAAGTATAGATCTCACACTAAGCATTGATATCCTTGCATGAATCATGAGCCTAGTGTGAATACTTAAACTGAATCAACCCCTTGACTTGTCTAGTGCCTGTATGATGTTAGGCTTAATTTATCAAATGCTTGCACTTGAATGATGCTAGAACTAGTTCCCCAAATGTGTTTTTGCCTATATATCACCAAGCCTAGTCTATAAAAGACTCAAACCAAGGGATCTATTTAAGACTTCTTTTAAATAACCAAGTCCTACATTCAGTGCCTTATACCATGGCATAACTAGCCTAATGTAGGCCCTGATTATTTTTGTATTGAACTTTGAGTGAGAGCATAAGGCTTGTGCCTTATGTGAATTAATGATTTCATAGTCGAGTGTAAAATGTTGATTTTAGAAAGACAATCCCATGTTTGCACCTAATTTTGATGAGTCTAGAATTAACTTAGACATTCCTTGAAGTGATACTAACTTTTCTACAACATTTTGGTTTTGTTGCTAGGACACCATGTTAAATTTTGTTATTGTAATGGTGTAAAATAATGATGTACTAATTCTCTAGCAAAAACATATAGCATTGGTTGTACTGGGTGGAGGATATCTTTGTGTTGATGCATCCAACCTAAAAAAGGAAAAATCTAAGAGAGTGGGTTCAACACAACCTTATAATGCTCTATACAAGTTCTTTTTCTATGAGTTTCTTGAGTATGTATAATGATGTTTGATTACATATTCAACCCATCATAGAATAAGATGTGGGTAATGTTATTATTGGATTAAGGAGTGCTTAAAAAGGCTTGAGACCCTAGATACCACTTAGACTAAAGAAGTATACAAATGATGGCAAGGACCACTTACCAGTTACATGCTTGAGTTCATAGTTTTAACATACTCATTCCCTAAGGAAGTAGAGTATTAATTGTTACATGAACCTAGAGGCATGTTTACAAAGGAATTTAGTACAAATCTTAAATACCTAATGGTGGATTATGGGTTTGAAACTTTGGATATGGAAGGCTAAATTCCTTTCATGTATGAGCAGTGCAAATGGGGAAAAGGAGATGTGTAGGTGAAGAGCAATGTAAGGGGATGATTAGATTAACACTTGAGAGCTTAGAAGATAGACTTATAACAAGAGATAGCATATGTTGATGGAAGATCTAGAACTTGAAAGTGCCAAGAGAACCCATAGTGAGTGGGAAGGGCATGGAGAAGGTTCTCTTGAAATACAATAGTGCAAGAAAAAGAGATATGATGAAGCAATGGATCGAGCTTGTTGAGTGTGAAACCCTTTGGGGCTATCATATGACCTTAAGAATGTATTTTGGGGGCCTAGAGAGCTCCATAAATGTGGGGAGCATAGTTTTCCCTACTCCACCTTTTACGAAACCTTGCTCCACATGTGAGTGGAATATTGCTTATATTTTCTAATTTATATGTTTCCATGTTTTATGAAGTGAGTTATTAGATGCCTATTTTCCATGTTGACTTCCTTGATCTCAGGGAGTTGGTTGTTCATTGGAAAATGTATTGCCTTCCTTATTTTTAGGAGTTGGTTGTGATCACATGTTGCTGGAAAATGTGCCTTAAAAGGTGGAGACTTTCTTTGGCATGTTCCTTCTTAGGAGAGCTTTTGGATGAGTTTGATGAGGTGGAATTGAGTTGTCTTTAGTGGATGATGCTTAACTTGGATAATCATGTCATAATTTTTCCTTCTTTTGTAGATTTTACTTCATTTTCTATATATACAGGTGTGGTATGGCCTTTAGAGGTTGATGGATTATTTATAGGGTGTGGATTTGAGGATCAAATTAAAAGTGTAGATGTTTTTGAAAAGTGCAAGTGTTTATTGTAGGGTGTGGTATAGTAGCTTGTGAGATACAATAAAGTATAGGTGTAGGTGAAAGTACAGCATTTTATTCAACATTTTCTACAAGATATTTTTTTATCTATGTGAGAGTTCATTGTAGTCTTGTGTTTTTATTATAGTTTATATTGAGAACTTTATTGGTGGATGTAGACCACATTGAGTGAACCACATTAGATATTTATTCTATGATTGATTCTTGTTCTCTCCATTTTAATACTTTCATTATATCTATAATTTGAAGAATGTTTCCATGATGCATGCAATTACATAAGTTAGATCTGATTTATGGTTATATTAAACCTTAATTAAAGGTTTTAATTCTTAATAGATATTAGTATTTGATAGGTGTGGAATCTATTGTGTTCCTAAAATATGTGATCTAATAATTTGACTCAAGAGAGGATGGTTAGTATCGTGTTAGTTTCAAAATGAAAACAAAATGAAAGAAACACACTAACTAGCATAACATCTCTAGGCCTAGACACTAGGGAGAGCTTAGTTAACAAACATGAATAAAACACACAACTAAAATTCAAAACAAACCCTCTTTTACGTTCCTTGGATGCTCTAAAATTCTTGTTGTAGTGGCTTGCTCGGCTTGTGCTCATAAAGTCTTCATCAAAGGAGGCTTGACTACCTCCATCTCTCCTTGGCACCTTTGGCTTGTGGCTTAGCTTGGCTTGGAATCAATTTGGCATGGTAACACTAGTTTCATGAAGCTTTGTAATAAATTTTTCATTATGACTTTACATAATGATGTCTTTAAAATGATGTTCATGGCCTCTCTATTTATAGATTTTTTAGAATGTCTAGAATTAACCTAAACCATCCATCCTAAGATTGAGATGTGTGGTTGAGGATTATTTTAATTTTCGTAATTAAGTTTATAATTATCCCCATCATGACATTGGAAAAAGGGGAAATTAAAAGGCATGGATGGAATCATGGAAGGTATTGATGAGGCATGGAGGGCATGAATCTTGATATTTGTGGTGTTTATGGCCTAGGGATGTCTTCCCAAGAAATGAGGTCACTTGATGATGTAGATATTAAATATTCATTTCCAAAATAAATTATTCAACAAGTTTTCATGGAATTCTTAATTAGGCCTTGATTTAGATTAATTATCTCTTAAGCATGATTAAGCACTTTGTGCACAAATTACTCAAATTGATCAGAATGCCTTGTTATTGGTCTAAAATTTGACTAGATTAGAATTAGAAGGTAACATCATATGCATTGGATGCATTATTCCATTTAGGATGTTACTGACAATAAATAACAAAGGCATGTGTCTTGTGTAAAATATTTGATAGGAAAGAGCAATTTAGAGAACCTTGGTACAAAATTGGCATTTTGACCCATAATGATCTAATCAAAGTTAGCTAGCCCATAAATTGAATTTCCCCATTTAATGATACCCTAGCCAAAATTGGCATCTGAATAGGTTATTTTTAAATCATTTAATGTATTTTAGTGTTTTTAGGCCAAATTGCGCATTTAGGTGGAAGTTGGTCAAAAGCCTGGTTGGAGGTTATTGGTGACCAAATTTAGGTGTCTATAGTTTTCCCCTATTTGGGAAGGCATTACAAGCTATAATAATATTAATGTCTTTTCAAATAATGAAAAGGTCCTGCATGCCTACATAAACTAACCATATGATGCCCCTCGAGGGAATGGTTGGGACAAGTAGGTCGACAAACAATCCCTTGAAAAGAAAGAAGTAAAATGAGGGGACCAAAGAAAAGAAAGATGATGGGGTGAAAACATAATGATATTTAAAAAGTAATCAAAGTCATTGAGAATGAAAGTGGGATGGTGTACAATGGTTTTCCCAAAGGTGGTTATAAACATTGTACCCCGATAGTGGCAATGTGGTATGATAACACAATAATTTGCCCAAAGGTGATTATAATCATTAAGAAGATGGAGCTACCTATATTAGAATAGACAAACAAGATAATAACATGCCCCTATATGGGTAAAAAAATTAAAGTGGTTACATCACAATGATTTTCCCAAAGGTGGTTATAATCAGTGAGAAATGCAGGTGGGATGGTGTGCAATGATTTGCCCATAGGCAGTTATAATCATTGGACCCTAATTATGGAAAACATGATAAACTTGGTCAAGGATGATTATAAATTAACACAAATGTTAATTATGAATTGGAATAACCTACTAATACGGAGATGCTCATCCAAACTAATAAAGGTTAAAACTCTTTCATGTTTAATTACTCTGTTTGGGATATAATTAGGATGGAATCAAGATGTTGGCATTGAAGAGATGTCACCATTACTGAATAGAATTTTTGAAGCTTAGGTAAGTTATATCATGTGTTGGTAGGCATCATGGTATAACATCATGAGGACTTGTATGCATAAGGACTAACTCCCATAAGCCAATATGCAATAGCAAACAATGCACCAATGATAGAAACCATGATGACAATGTAAACATATGAATATGGATGGATTCTAGTGTAAGTGTGGGAAAGGAATCACCCAATGAACACACATAAATTGAATCAAGGCAATAGTGTTTAAAGTAAACAAATAGGTAGACAAATAAATAAAATAATTAAAAACAAACAAACAAACAAATAATGCAATAAAAACCCTCTGAACATTACCCCTATAAAATAGGTGATAACTTAACAAATAAACAAAATAATGGAATAGAAGAAAAGGAAGGGGGTGGTTGAGTTGTCTCCATATCCACTAGGCAAGTGGATGCTACCTACATAGTTCTATGGATGTAATATCCAATAAAAAACTTCAAGCCAAATGTAGTTCTCCTAGGGAATAGGAAGAATGCCATAACTAAGGAAAACAAATAGAATGGATGTGATAGAATAAGAGGAATGGTCTTAAAAAATGGCATGTGTGTTAGAGAAAAGGCCAAAAAAGATGTGGAAACTAAGTGATAAGTAATTTTCTTGTAACTTAGTAAGGGTTCCTAGAATCCTTAGGGTAAAGAAGTGGTCTATGTTTTTGTTCTTTTTTAACAATTTTTCAAATATTTTTGGAATTGTTTTAGAGTATCTCAACTCAATCGAGACACTAAATGGTTCAATCTCATAAAATAATGAGAGAATTTAAATTAAGGTTGCTCACAAAATGGTGAGATCATTCAAACTTATGGTGCTCACAAAAAGGTGAGAGCATGGCTTAAGTTGCTCTCAAAATAGTGAGAGCATAGCTTAGGTTGTTCACAAAATGGTGAGAGTGTGGCTTAGGTTGCTCTAAAAATGGTAAGAGTATTCAAACTTAGGTTTCTCAAAAAATGGCAAGAGCATGGCTTAGGTTGCTCACAAAACACTAAGAGCATGACTTAAGTTGACTGAGAAAACCTCAACAAATAGTGAGAACTACCTACACAATCCCAGAGTAGGACATCAAGTCACTATATTTCTACCCTACAATAAAGGAATTTGACTAGTGTAGCAGTCAATTCAAATAAAATAGGCACAGTTGGTAAAAAAAGTAAAGTACGACATAGGAAATGGCAATTTGGTATGTCAAGGCTTAATAAACAAATGTTTCCCCTAGTTTGCCCATAGGTAGTTATAACTAGGACACAATGGCATGGATCAATGGTACTAATTTTCCCAAAGGTGGTTATAATTAGAAACAAGACTGGTGATAAGAAAGGAATAATAAATGAAGGATGCAACTCCCAAAACTTCTATCACACTACTCCAAAATATGATCTTTGTTTGAAGTACGTGAACTAACTAATGAAATTGATCAGATACATTATTACTAGAAATATGTAACAAATGGCAAAAACTAAGGTCAAATGGGCTAGGCTTTAAAACACACTGGGTCAATAGAACAAAATGGTAAAATGGATATAGCTAATAAAATGGTTAAGAATGGTATTTGTACAAAGAATAATAGTGATAAAATGGCATAACTAAAATGGTCCTTATAAATAATACACCTTAGCACTTAAGCATAACACTGCTTGAGATGAATAATATTTATCAGCTTAGGAAGTTCATCTCCATCTAGTGTGGCATGTCTGTATGCTCTTGATCCATAATCTACAGTAATGATGAAAGGCCCTATCTAGTTTGGTTTGAATTTTCCTTTATGCTTCTTCTCAGCCATGGTATTTTTTGTTTTTCTTTAAGAACAAGATCACCAAGTTCAAATGTTCTATACTTAACATGCTGATTATAGTGGCCTTTGATTTAGTTTTGATATGCTTGAAGATTGTTGAGTGTAGCAGTGCATTTCTCATCAAGTAGGTCTAGCTCTTGCAATCAATTTACTCGATAGTCATGATCATCCAAGACATGATTGAAAGAGATGAATAAAGAAGGAAATCCAACCTCGATGAGAAGGATGGCTTTAGTACCATAAACAAGTGAGTATGGAGTGGCTTATGTGGGGGTATGATATGTCCAAAGGGTAGGGAATATCTATAGGTGTCAATCATGAATGGAATCATTAAAAATATTTTTGAGAATATTGACAATGGTTTTGTTTGATGCTTTAGCTTGGCCATTACCTTGAGGGTAATATACTATAAAAAAATGTTGTGTTATGTTATATTTAGTACATATCTGGTCTACATTCTTATTCTTGAATGATCTTCCATTATCAAATATAATGTTAGAGGGGATACCATAGCATCTAATGAGATGGTTGAAGATGAATTTTTAAATTTGCTTTCCAGTCACGTAAGTGAGGGTTATCACTTTAACCCACATAGTGAAATACTTAGTGGCTATAAGGATATGTTTATGGCCATTAAAAGAAGTGAGGTTGATTTTCCCAATGAGGTCAAGTCACTATGTATAAAATGTCCATGGTGTCAACATTAGCTTTAGAGTTTTGGTTGGGGCATGAATTAGATTAGCATGCCATTGACATTTTTCACACTTCTTTACATATATAGAGACATCTGCATCCATCATGGGTCAATAATAACCAGTATGCAAGAGCTTTTTGGATAAGACTACCCTACTAGAATGAGCTCCACATACCCCTTCATATACTTCTCTTAATGATAGTGTAGACTCTACCAAAGGTAAAAAATGAAGTAGAGTTCCATAAAAATTGTGATGGTAAAGGGTGGATCCAAGTAGAGTATAATGAGTGGAATGATGAATGAAGGCTTTGGTTTGTTTTTGAGATAGGTTAGGTGGTAGAACTTGGTCATGAAGGTAGTTATAAAGGTATGGGTACCAGATAGAACTAGGACTAATAATTTCACAAATCATTTCAATAGTTGAAGGTTCATGAGTTGGTGCTAACAAATTTCTTGAT
Organism: Torreya grandis; assembly: GCA_037957365.1. NCBI lineage: Eukaryota > Viridiplantae > Streptophyta > Pinopsida > Cupressales > Taxaceae > Torreya > Torreya grandis. Next base: position 499,718 of record JARHVA010003667.1, read on the forward strand.
GAGTAATTGATACTCTCTAGCTTTATCTATTTGTCAAATCAGAGAGCTAATAGTAACCATGGCATCTACAGTTCTATTACTAGCCCTCAGTATGTGCTCAAACTAAATGTTGGTAATTTATTACTTAAGATTGTTGACCATTAATTTATATAGAACTAACTTATCATCTTTGATCTAAAAATGATCTGTGACATGATTGATGATTAACTAAGAATCACCATAAACTTGGAGATGAGATATGTTCTAATGCACTACCTGTCAAAGTCTTGTAATAAATGCTTCATACTCAGCTATGCTATTTGTATAAAGAAAGCTAATTCTAAATGATTTATGGATTAGATCCCCCTGTGGTGTAATAAATAATAGGCCTACCCCTGATCCATGTGCAATAAATGAGCCATCAAAATATAGCTTCTAGGGTTGCTCCTTAAGGGGTGTGTCAATGATGGTCATTATGGATTCATCAAGAAATTGAAACATGAGTGGTTTTGTGTCTTTGAGAGGTGCTTTGGTAAGTTAATATACAATTACTTGTCCCTTAATTACCTTCTGATTAACATACTCTATGTCAAATTGACTTAAAATCATGATCTATTTAGCCATTCTACCTTACAAAGTTATTTTAGATAGTATATACTTAAGCAGATCTACTTTTGAAATGACCATGGTCTTATTATTCAACATGTAATGGTATAGTTTATGAGCTACAAAGACCATGACTAGACAAGCTTTTTCAATAGGTGCATAGTTATGTTCATATGTAATCAAGGTACAACTTAGGTAGTATATGGCATGATCTTTTCCATTGTCATCATGTTGAGCCAAAAGTACCTTTAGAGCATGGTTGGTAGCTGATAGGTATAACAAGAATGGATTTCCTAACATAGGAGGTAATAAAATAGGTAGATTAACAAGATAGTCTTTGAGTTATTGAAAAGCTATTTGGTAGTGATCATCCCAATGAAATGTAGCTCCCTTCTTTAGAAGGTGTGTAAATGGATGACACTTGTCTGCTAACTAAGAGATGAAGCATTAGATTGATTAGATCTTACCCTAAAAACTATATAGTTGTTTTAAATTGATTGGTGATGGCATCTTGATTATAGCATGAACTTTAGCTAGATCAACTTCAATACCTCTATGAGACACGATAAAACTAAGTAATTTTCTTGAGGTTATGCCAAAAACACATTTCTTTAGATTGAGTCTGACTTTATACTCCTATAATCTTTCAAATATCTTATGTAGCACTGTTGGATGGTTGGCCCTAGTTTTAGATTTTCCTAATATGTCATCGACATTGTCTTCAATAATGTCGTGAATCATATCATGTAATATGATAGCCATGGCCCTTTGATATGTAGCTCTAGCATTCTTAAGGCCAAATGGCATTACCTGATAACAAAATGTTCCCCATGGAGTGGTGAACATTATTTTATGTTGGTCTTTTGGTGCTATTTTATCTAGTTGTATCCTAAAAATCCATCCATGAGTGAAAGCATTTCATAACCCCCCATGGAGTTGATGATCATGTCAATATTAGGCAATGGAAAATCATCTTTAGGACAAGCTTTGTTAATGTCTCAAAAATTAGTATAGATTATGATCCCTTTGGGCTTTTTATTAATATGTACCACATTAGAGATCCATTATGAGTAGTCAATGGATCAAATACATCTTGCTTCTAAGACTTTTTCTAACTCTTTCTTTACCAATACACCAATATGAGGATGCATCTTACGTACCTTTTATTTTAATGGTTTAGAGTTAGGATTGACCACAAGGTGGTGCAAAACCAAGGAAAGGTCCAAACCTAGCATGTCAAAATAGGCCCAAGAAAAGATATCTACAAATTCTCCCAATAGAGCTATAAAGACTTCATGTTCCTCCTCAATGAGGGACGTGCCTAATTTTATCCATTTTGAGTTTGATGGAATTTTGATGTTTACCTCTATTGTATCTTCAAATAGAAGGGTTGAACTATCTTTTAGGATAGTAGGCAATGACTTAAACTATTGGACTATGTCAAGGTCCTCTACAAGGACTTGCTCTTCAACTTCTGCTAGGCATGATGAATCTAAGTTCCCTAATGGGAGATCTAGCCATGTGACAAAAATAGTTAGAAATTCTTGAAGAATTTGAATAAATACTTGTTGTTGTGTAAAAATAAACTTGGATCCATAAGCAAGTTCATCATTGGTGGTTTTTTGTTCTAAATTCAAAGAAGAATGAACATCCCCATCTAATGGCACTTGAAACAAGTTTTCACCACTAGACTAGCCTTTATCTTTACTTTTTCCGTGGTTAAAAAGCACCTCAAAGAGGTTTTCACTTTGGGACCTCAATGTTTTACTTATTTGTTTCTGGCTAAGGGTGTTCACCTGCTCTTCAAAATAAGTTGTAGGATATAATGTTATTAAGAATCTTGACTTGTGATCTCCCAACAGAATGTTGTCTCTAAGGCCTAAGAAGTCATAGAATGCCTCGTCATTTTGGAACTCATCAATCAATAGATTAGATTCTTGTTGGTCCCAATCTATTAGTTGAGGATAATATAATGGCAATGGGTTATAATGAATGACTAAGGTAAGGGTATAAATAGCATTTTTATCAAATAGGTTGGTTTTAGCTAGGTCATCAAAGGTGAGGCTATGATCAAACTCTACTTCACTGTTAGCATCATCATCACTAGTCACTGATGATGGAGTTTGAATAAGATATGTGGGGTCACCTCTAGGTAGTTTAAATCTAAGTTCATAAGGTATTTCATACTTAGTCATGGAAATTAGCTCGATGGTTCCTTGTTGATTCGATCTAAGGCCTCTTCCTTCATAATTGTGATGCTCCATGATCCTATTGGGAATAAGATACTTTTCACTTTTATAACAATCATCTTGGTTGTCATTGTATAACCATGATTCATCCCCTTCAATAAGGTTAGGTTCTAGGCTAGATGTTGGTACAAATGTGATAGGTTCCTTATCTTTGTTATTTTATTACCAATGCATATATGGAGTGACTTTATGTCACCTAAAGGTTTTTAGATTCTAAGGAAGATTGGTAATATGAAATGTGTCATAGGTCACATACTCTCTCAGTCCATTATCTAAAATGGTGAAATGATTAGAAGCTTCAGGAGGTGGCATGTGGGAAAGGGAATTCAAGATATCAGGATCTATGCAATTATTTGGTGAAGGATCAATAAGTATAGCATTTCATTTATCCTACTTGGAAATTGGATTCATGTTGTACTGATAATTGTAGCTTTGCAATTCAGCCTCAAGATGTTTGTAGTGTTCATATGGGTGTAAATCTCCTAGAATATTAACTTCCATCACTGAGTGGGAAAACTTGATACATTGGTGCAACATTGATGAGATTGAATTAATGTCATGTAACCAAGGTCTACCTAGAAGCATATTGTATGATAACTCCATATCAATAACATGGCAAAGTGTATCATGCATCAAAGGCCCAATGATAACTGGCAAATTAATGGTGCCTTGTGATTTTCTTTCCTGATTATCATAGGCTTTGATGGTTAACATTTCTAGTTGGAGATCTTCCATTATATACCCAAGAATCTTGATGAGCTTTAGAGACACTATGTTGAAACTTGATTCATTGTCTATAAGGACATGTTTTACTTTATATTTCTTTACATAAACTTCTATGTATAATGGGTTATTATGGAGTAGGCCAAGGGAAGACATATCACTTTGGTTGAATGTGACTTATTGGGCTGGAGCTAGGTGTCCAATCAAAGCTTGAAATTTATCAAGGGATATGTCAGTAGTAATAGTGGATTGGGTCAAAATCTCATTCAAGATGTTCATGTGGATTATTGACATTCATAGAATATCTAAAATATAAATTTATGCTGGTGTCTTCTATAATTGTTCCATAATATCAAACTTCTTGTCTTGGTCAATAGTGAATGGTTTATTTTGAGGCTGAATGGTTGGTTGGATGATAGGTAAAGTGGTAGATGGTTGTGGGCTTAGGATAGTAATATTTGACCTCTAAGTTGTGATTTCACAATCAGGATTAAATACTAGACCATTATTGCTAACAAATGTTTAGAATAGTGTGAGACCAGACAAGATAAGTATTGGTTGTTAATGCACTCATATGTGGTCATGTGCCAAGGATGAGTTATCAATATAAGGTCCAAAAGGGGAATTCCTAGTTTGTTGGTTTACTTGTATGCACTCCCAATGTAAATAAGGATTATCCATGTAATTTGGTTGAATGTTGTTATTTATAAATGGTCTAAGTTGATTAGTGCTTAGTCTAGGATTAATGGAGATGGTATTAACAAAACCCCCTATAATATGACCTAAAACCCTATTATAGTCATGTACAACTGCATGGTAGGTTTGTTGGTTATTACCATTCTAACCTTGGTTTTTTCTATTGTTTTATCATTATGGGTTCTACTAGTGATTTTGTTGACTCTACTAATTTAGCCTTTGATTTTGATTTTGCTATTGCACTAGCCGTTGTTGTTGTTGTTGATGATTGTTCTATTGCTACTGATTATTATGTTAGGGAAAGGGGTTTTTATAAATCCCAAGAGTTTTATTGGAATTGGAAGCACCATTATCCAATTTTATTTCCCCATTCTCCAACATATTCTTAATTAAATGTTTGATTATACACATCTTCATAGATTATGCCCATTAACCCGATGATAGTCATAGAATTCATTTTCATGGTACCAATCAGGATAAGGAATGCCTTGTAGATAATGCTTTGGTATAGGCTAACCAATCAAATTAATGGAAAAAATATTTTGAATATATACTCAATAGGTTCTCCTAGGTCACTAAAGACATGATGTGTAGGCATGGTTCTCCTAGGAGGAGGGGTTTGCAATGATAAAGGCTATTGTATTTGTTGTGAAAGTCTTGGTTGTTTTGCTTATGGCATTAATTAGAGAGATTGTTGGGTATAAGTAAGCTAAAAAGGTGGTGCACATGATTTTTTCACCATTTATACATGACATGACTTAGTTACTCTATTTCCCACAACATTCCTATTATAGTTAAATTTCTTTGGTCTTTCTTGGTTATTGGCCTATGTTAGTTGTGATGCTTGTGCTTGCATTGGATGTTGATTTTGACCATTTCCATGATTGGAACTCGGATTATATTTAATTTAATTAATCTTGATGATCCCTTTATTAATAAGATCTCACTTAATCAATAAGCCTTTGTTGATGATTTCCTTAAAAGTATGTGCACATTGTAGCTCCAGATGATATGTTATCTCACTATGAAAATTTTTGGTAAACACAATGGCTAATTTTTATTTGGTAAACTATGGGTGAAAATGCTTGTAAGGGCTCTCCATCATTGTAGATAACTTTGAAAACTCTCACTAGCTTTTTGTTTTGCTTGCGTTAAGTCCACTAATGAAATCTCATGCTCAAGATTATAGGAAAATTTTTGCATAAACTTATCAAAAAAAATGATCAAAATCCATTACTAAATTTTTGGGAAACTTTAAAAACCACTCTAAGGCTTGTTCATCCAAGCTCCTTAGATACAATATCAAAATTTATATCTCACTATATGCCACTAGTTGACATACGACAAAGAATTGGGTCAAATGAGCCTTAGGGTCACCTTTCCCTTTGTATTTGTTAAATTTCAATGGTTTGTATCCTAGAGGAAATGGTATCTATGAGTACTCCATGTTGATTGGATAAGAACACATGTCATCCAACTTAAACATTTTAGTCTATTTCCCAACTTGAATGATAGCAATTGCATCCTTCATTTATTATAATTCTTGGGATAGAAATATAGAAGGAACATTGGTTTGAGGGAGAATATTGATTTGGGTAGATGGTTGGGAGGTCACAAGTGGGACACTTTCACTAGGGTATGATATAGATATCTATTAGGGTATATTAGTTTGGTTGGGGAATGGACCAAGAATATGCATACATGGATTAGGATGTACTTGAAATTATACATTTATTTGTGTGATATTCTAGTTTGGGTTGGTGATAAAGGTTTGAATTAGAAGATTTTGTGGTTGGGATGGAGGGATATAACTATACTATGCCTACTATGTTTGAAAAGGGACATGCTACTGACTAATCAAACCTTGTTGTTGAGTGGGAACTTATGGACAAAGACCTTGTCTCTAAATTTGTGGTACATTTTGAACCAATGGTTGTCTAGTAGGTACCTAAGAAACATGGGATCCTCTTTGTTGCATGAATCCTTATAGTGAAGTGAAAATAGATTACATATTCAGCATCTATTGCTAACCAATATTTGCACATTGTTTACTAATCATTGCTTGTTTTTGGATTGGCATATTAGTCTACAATTAAAGAGGTATATTTTTCATTACCTAGTGAGGTAGAACTTTAGTTACCCCTGATTGAGGTGGCAATGTATTTGTCCTCTATTGCATTGGTACACTAGATTATGCCTGTTGTTATGGAATACTACTCGTTACTTATTGAGGAAGAGTAGGATTCATCACATTCTATCTTTGAGGCATGACATTGGTTATTGTTTGACTACCTAATCATGTAGGTTGTACACTTGAATAATCAATTGGTTGAGGTTGGGATGTATAAACTTCTACTCCCTAGTATGATAATCCACTCATAGAATTAACTACAGGCACATGTTGTTGGTTGGCTCTTTGTGTGTTAGTACCACTTTGATTGAGATTGGATGTTGCTTTCACATTATCCACTACATTTGGCTCACTGTTCTATGTAGAGGCTGAAGACACTTCTTCAATAATAGGCATATGCATCAAGTTATCTATCGAAATAATTTGCACAAATGGGTTAGAACTTAGATTCTCTTGTCTAGTTAACTCTATCAACACTCATGTTAAAGGAACTAATTCAATAAGAGGTTTGTTCATCATGTTCATCTAATTTAAATTACATGCTAGATTTAGGTAGGTTTGATATATTATCTACATTTATTTAAAGTTCTCTTCCATGATGTTTTTACCTTGATTAGATATATTAGGGTCTTGATATGTTGTTTAGAATAGGGCCATAAGATTTCTAGAAGAAGCCTATTGATCATAAATGAAAATATTGTCTTTATTCTTTAACAAATGGTTCTCAAACAAAAATTAATCATAAGTGGAATCGGTATTAGTAGAATATGACTATTGAAGAACTGACTCATCCACTATGGGTATTGTAGCTAAATATTATGTGGTTTATTCTTGGTCTTGTTTTCAATAAGGTGGTGTGTTAACCAAATAGTTAGCCAAAGGATCTTAGCTTTGTGTCCCTAATTGATTATTATAAGAGGGATAAGAATCCATCTCATAATCAATATTATCTATGTAGGGGTCTTGCAACATTCCTTCCTATGCAACTACATTACTAATCCCTGGATTGTACATGAGTCCACTACAAGTGTAGGAATACATGTTGCAATCCATAGTCAATGCTTTGTGGTAAAAGGTCAAAGAGTTATACAAACTATAAAAAATAAAATATCTAAAATAGATGATTTTCCAACTTGGTCTAGATTCATCAAAAAGATCAAAAGCTTTATGCAAAGTTTTGTGAGGAAACAAGCTAGCATGAAGTATCTAAAATTTCACTATTCACACAAATATAAGAAATTAAATAGGCAAAAATTTGAAATGCCAAACTCTAAGGTTGAAGTGTTTCAAATCAGTCTAATCTAGGAATTTAAAAGTTGCTAGGTCTTTTGGCCAACGCAACATCAATAGCTAGGCTCAAATAAGGCATATTTTAGGAATCTTGGCCAAACGGTGTCAAAAGATAGACTTTGAAAATAGATGAAATTTTTAATTTAACAAATTTGAAACACTTATAAAAAACACTAGGCATTTGATTCTTGGGCATGAACTCGATCAACTAAGTATAAGGTATGAAACAAAAGGCACTTTTAGAGATAGTTTATTTTTTCACAAATAATGGTATAAAATTTGGTTCTTTTAAAAAATAAGCTAGACAAAAGTGAATGGTATAACTGTGTTAGACAAAGGATCACAAAAGTACACTCAGATTTGTTTGAAAATATAGGAATAAATTTGAACTCTATGTAAGAGGGTCTATGAAATAATATTTAAAATGTTTTGGGTAGCGTAACAATGCTACACTACCCAAAAGGTGTGATAAAAAAAGTTTGATTTAAAAACTCTCTAAGGCAAAGATAGTTTCCCACAATTTTGACAACATAACACTACCTTTCTTGACTCTAAATGTTTATGGTGCATAGACTCAAAGTGTAAGTGTTTATCACAAAATGTCTTAAGTCTATCCAATGATGATAATGATTATGAGTCTTAAATAGCCTTTAACCTAAATTGGAAATTAAACCTAAGTACCATCAAGTTTAGTGTAAATGGAAAATCCACTTAACACATCAACCCTATGAACTTATAAAGGTGAAATTTTAAATTTAGATTATAAGTGAAGGACTTAAAAAACTTTGGCAAAGGTCTAAACTCAATTGGGTAGTAGAACTATGCCAAAGTGGATGATATGACTCTCAAGCTTTTGATGAACTTTGAACAAGGCAAATTGATGATTTCACATGGGTAGCATAATGCCTCTCTATTCAAAAGAAAATTAGGACTATATGTTTGGTTTGAATTTTTTATTTACACCAAGTTTTGACTTTAAACAAGACTTTAATCTAGGACAAAACTCAACTGATTAATCACTCTTAAATTCTAAACTAATAATGTTTCCTGGTATTTTTGGAATCCATCTATATACATCATTTGAGAGGATTTTAAGTGTTCATCCAAAAGTAAATGCACATTATATAGTAGGTTTTTTACAACCCCCCCCCCTTCTCTCAAATGATAGTAATACAACATGGACCTTGAGGTGTACCTTACACCAACAATACTTCTATGACAAGTGGGGATTTGTCTAAGATCTAACAAGTTTTTGAACATTCTATGGGAATCAATTGCATAATGACTTTCATGCCAAACAATGCAAAACAAAATCATGGATTTTTGGTTTATATCACTTGGTTTATTGCAAAAAGGTCTAGTCCTTTTTGTAACCACTACATCCAATTGTTTAGTCAGTGTAGTGTGATGTCCAAAGAGTCACTACATCCCATGTGAAACTCCAATTAGGATCCAAATGAAGTCAATGTTGAGAGGTGAAACCTTGGGTCAAAGCTTCCCTAAATAACTCATGGTAGGTGATGAAGTCCCCCTCACAAGCCAAGTTTGCATAAAAATAAATAAAGCATGAAAATAGAAAGACTTTAGGGTCATTTTCAAGGTCACCCAAACTTTGATGAGTTTTTGGGGAGTGCTTTATATTACTTTCCTTCTAAGCCTTAGACTAGAATATTTGCAATAGGAATGGCACTTTTGATTCTAAAGGTTCCTTAAAAGGTACAAATAGAAGAGCATACACGCAACATCCCTCTTTTTGCCAAACAAAAAATCTAATTTAAACAACTAAGTGAATGCAAAAAGCTTGGAAAGTGAGTTCATTTTTACTATTAAATGGAAAATGAGGTGGTGTTCATTTGACCCATTGGTCTTAGTTGTAACTTTGAAAACTAATGCTAAAAACTCACTTAAGCACCTAAATATTACTTTAAACACCAAAATAATGTTCCTAATTCATTTTTAAGCATAAAAAAGGTGATCCAAACATGTTTTTAGTAAATGGAAAGCTTTCTTCTATAATAAAAATGTTAGCATGTCCTTTAGCCTTGAAGCTATTTTGGGTTTGAAACAATGAACTTCAAAAAAAGAGCTTTCAGGTTTGTGTTTTAAGAAAAACATAGTGACTAACATCGGTTATATAACCGATGATAGTTACACTTACTAACTAATGATGGTTATCTAACTAAAATTAGTTATACCCATAGTGACTGATAATAGTGATCCAATTGATGGTAGTTTTACTAATCGACATCAATTACTGTGTAAACCCATGGCAAAGAAAAATGGAAAAACAAAGTTAGAAAATCAAATTGTAAGAGTTTTAATGATCCAAATGGAGATTTAAAGTTTCATAATGATCATTTTCATGTTTGGTATGCATCTTGTCCCATTGGTCATGCCATATGTGATCTAAGAATTTGACTCAAGAGAGGATGGTTAGTATTGTGTTAGTTTCAAAATGAAAACAAAATGAAAGAAACACACTAACTAGCATAACATCTCTAGGCCTAGACACTAGGGAGAGCTTAGTTAACAAACATGAATAAAATAAAAAACTAAAATTCAAAATAAACCATCTTTTACCTTCCTTGGGTGCTCTAAAATTCTTGTTGTAGTGGCTTTCTCAGCTTGTGCTCATGAAGTCTTCATCAAAAGAGGCTTGGCTACCCCCATCTCTCCTTGGCACCTTTGGCTTGTGGATTGGCTTGGATTGGAATTAATTTGGCATAGTAACACTAGTTTCATGAATCTTTGTAATCAATTCTACATTATAACTTTGCATAATCATGTCTTTAAAATGATGTTCATGGCCTCTCTATTTATAGATTTTTGAGAATGTCTAAAATCAACCTAAACCATCCATCCTGAGATTAAGATGTGTGGTTGAGGATTAATTTAATTTTTGGAGTTAAGTTTATAATTATCCTCATCATGACATTGGAAAAAATGGCAATTAAGAGGCATGGAGGTCATCATCTAAGGTATTGATGAGGCATGCAGGGCATGAATCCTAATATTTGTGGAATTTATGGCCTAGGGATATCTTCCTAAGAAATGAGGTTACCTAATGATGTAGATATTCAATACTCATTTCCAAAAAAATTATTCAACAAGTTTCCATGGAATTATTAATTAGGCCTTGATTTGGATTAATTATCTCTTAATCATGATTAAGCACTTTATGCACAAATTACTCAAATTGATCATAATGCCTTGTTATTGGTCCAAAATTTGATTAGATTGGAATTGGAACAAAATGCCAAATGCATTAGATGCACTATTCCATTTAGGATGTTACTAACAACAAATAACAAAGGCATGCATCTTGTGCAAAATATTTGATAGGAAAGAGCAATTCAGAGCACCTAGGTGCAAAATTGGCATTTTGACCCAAAATGATCTGATCAAAGTTAGCTAGCCCATAAGTTACATTTCCCAATTTAATGATACCCTATCCAAAATTGGCATTTGAATATGTTAGTTTCAACTCATTTAATTTATTTTAGTTTTTTTATGCCAAATTGTGCATTTGGGTGGAAATTGGTCAAAATCCTAGTTGGAGGTTATTGGTGACCAGATTTAGATGTCTACACAAGATTTGGTGACTAAATATGTGCTTGATGTGCCTACCCCCTTTGAACCTATAATGCATGCTCATGTAATGGATTCCCCTCTAGAAGAATAAGAATGATTATTGACCCTATTATAGACATAGATTTTAGATGATCTATAGACTTGGAGTATAGTTTTATGATTGAACAAATTATTCCCTATAAGGAGGTGAGAAAAAATACCTCTAGACCAGTAGGCACTAGCTTACCATAATATAATTTGAGTGCAAGCATACTATCTCAATTAATGTTAGTATCACAAAGTGGGAAAAACCTCATAGGAAGTGGTTTGGTACCACAAGTCAGTAATACAACACCATCATTTATGGCACCAATAGTAACAATAGGACTAACACCTAACGTAATGGTTGGAGGCATTAGAAGATCACCAACCTGTTGGGTGAATATTTTGTCATCAACTAACTGATGGTAAAATGGGGATATCAGCCACAGCATAAGGGAGATTTACACTATGAATAGTATGGGTTTACCAGATCTAGACGAGATGAATCTCTCCTCTCATCAAGGGGAGGTTCCCTATCAGTATTTGTGTGCTATAAGTATATATATATAATTAAGCAGAAAATAACACATGGGGGGGGGGGGGGGGGGGGGGGTAAAACAGCATCTACTTCTCTTCTTTCAGAAGTAATGTATGTAGGACGAAAGAGTAAAATCCCTGGTCTAAAGCTAAGAACACTCCTCTTCTTTCAGGAATGGTATCAAACGAAGAGCAAGAGATTACCTGAAGTAACAAAGTCACAAGAACGCTCACGCAAGTGCAAAGTCTTCCGTAGCTTCTCCACAGATTCGGAACAAGTATAACCGTAGAATGAAGTGAAGCACAAAGTCTTCACCTGAAACTGCAAAAGATAAAAGAATCTCAAAAGTAAAAGTAGCACAAAGTTTATCTTCTACCCTCAAAAAGTGCCCTTAGATAATATCAACACATTCACTTTGCTTATTAAGTCAGATAAATAAGAGGTTATCAGGAAAGAGTACATAAGAAACTATTTCCTAGATGACACAGATAACTTCAACACAAAGTCTGAAATCACTTGCTTCTCATTCATTTGACAAAATCTGATTTACAAATCTGAGCACAAAGTCTCAAAAGTTGCTTCAATTTTAGCAGAGTGTTTGCTCTCTATTTTTCCAAGCCCATTTACAAATGAGGTCTCCACTATATATAGGGAGAAAATCCTCAAAAAACAAAATAATAAAATATACAAAATATCTTGGTCAAAGATGACTCATCTTTGACTTTTAGATATTTTCCAAAATATTTTATTTGTAATTACAAATTACAAAATTGCATGCATTCTGCACAAAACAGAAATGCATAAGGATAGAAGAAGAAAGAGAGAAAGTGTCAAATTTGGTTGCCGGACTTCTTCAAATGGGCATCACACATGGTGATCGCTGCCTGAATTTCTATGCTGTCTGGCACAACTGTGTTCTTGGAGATGATTCTAACCCTGATCAGCACGTCCTCCAATGCTGTGATGGCTTTAGCGTGGTTAGTTAACCTAGATTTTAGACTCTCCAAAGTTAACTGAGCATTTAGAATGCTGTCCACTGAGGACATTGAGAAGGATATTTCAACCAAAGCTTTTTGAATCATCTCTTTTGGATTTTAAAGATCAATGACTTCTTGATCTTGACATAGGAGTCCTTATTGGATATGGCACCAACAAACATCAGAGTGCTCTTCTCAGAATTTTTCATTTATTTCCCTCTGTCGGGATCTTTCTCCAAACTATCCATCTCTATGTTCAGTCTTCTTCATGGTCTTGGACTGTTTCAGGGAAACTTCAGTGACCTGAAAGAACTTCTGTTGAAAAGACGTTGATGAAGAGGGACCCTTCACAGAAACCGCAGAAGGAACCATGATTGTGCAATCAGAGGAAGAAGGGAGTGATCAGGGAGATCCGCACGAAAGGGATGAGACGCGAGCAGGTCGAAAAGTAGAAGAAGAAGGGGAGCAGGCGCAGAAAATGAAAAGAATGAAGGTTTCTCTAGAGTTGGAGAAATGTGAGTACCAGTTGCAAGGGTGGCAAAAAATACCACCTCTGCATCTTTTAGATGTAAGGGCGGCAAAAATTGCCGCTCCTGCACGGGCGGAGGAATGGAGACGGCAAGAACAACCGACGCCGGCAGACAACACCGCCGACGTCGGCAAACCTGCCGACAACGGCAGAAGAAAATCGCCGATATCGGCAAGCCTGCCGACGGCGGTATAATATCGGCCGACGACGGCATAATCTTGGCTTAAAAAGCCCGCGGGGAATTTACCGCCCGCTGAATGGGCAGCGAATTTGGGACGAAGAACGCATGTAAGGGCGGCAACATTTGCCGCCCTTGCATAAAAAGTGCAAGGGCGGCGATTTTTGCCGCCCTTGCATAAAAAAGGAAGAAAAGTGCAGAGGCGGTAATTTTTGCCGCCCATGCACAGGGGAAAAGGGAGGAAAGACTAATTCCTGAAGGAGTTCAGTAGGGAAAAAATTGGGTAGGGATGAGGTGGTAACCACTTCTCGTTCCGAGGCCAAGATGGGAGCGAATTCAAAATTCATTTCGAAGAACGAACTGAGGGGGACGAAAAGATGAAACAAACAAGTTTCGTAGGGGAGTTCCAAAAAATAAGCACAGCTGATTTTGGGAACAACAGCTGGCTCCTATTGGGGAACTGCCTTCTATTGCAAAAAGCGATGGAAGGGAGTAGAATTCAGAATCTCCAGTGCCTTAGAAGCGTGCCATTGGGCCACGGAGTCAAGCTACTCAAAAAGAAACGCTCCAAACAATGAAAACAAAAATGAAATAAAACAAAGCTAAAGACTATACAAATATACAGGGGAATTTATTTGGTACTTCAAGAAACGAAGCACCTCAGATGCTGCCCCTTTAAAGGCAGCGGCGATGACGCACTGTCTTGATAAACCAGCAAGAGGCCATTTTCCCCCCAGAATTGACGATGTGTGAATGGAAACCTCCACCAAAAAACCAACTTCCTGTGCCATCCCTTTAGTTTTCTCTTCTTGCCCCATAGCAAGATCTGTCTTTTGACTCGAAAACCATGAATCTTCATTTTCTTGGCGAAGAGTTCTTTTCCCTGATCATGACGGGCAACAAAATGGTCAGATACTATAATTGGTTATTTTTCTGGTTCTATCCAGCACTTGATTTGGTTATCCCTACGGGCATTCTCAAGGGTTTTAACAGGTTCTTCATGAACGTCTTCCGTGGTCAGGAGATAATTACCCCTGCCAGAGGACTCAAACAGAATCTGAGCCGCAGGAGATGATGTTTGGGTGACCACGTACTTTGCCTCTTTCTCAGGAAGCAACCTTTGCATCACACCTTTCACAGGAATCTTTGCCTGGGATAAGTCCATGCTCAATTCTCCTCTGAAATCTCTACAAAAGTTTCGTCCAAGTAGAATGCCATATGAAGCTGGGACGTCAGCCACTAGTACTGTCATCTTGATCATCTTGTCAGGGAATGCTGCAAATGCAAATTGGGCATCTTTGATTTGCCCCAATAGTGATACTGGTTTGTTCTCCATGGAGAAACATCTCCCAAAAGTTTTAGTCAATGTGAGACCAAGGGATTCTGCGACTTTAGCAGGCATAACATTGTCAGATGCACTAGAATCGATGATGCAGTTGCTTAGCGTGCGACCGTTTATTAACAGGGAAACATAGAAAGGTTCTATTTTTCCAGGGGCAACTGGAGGAGTCACGACCAGATGGTTTTGGGTGGATATATCTTTTGAAGGATCATAAGTTACCCTCAAAATTTCTTGTCTTGTAGGGACGGCTGTACCTTTCACACATTTTGCCAATCTATCCAACTGTTCAGGATGGGCTTGTAGAAATTCAAGTTCAGACATTTGGATTTTAGTCTTTTTGACATGCTCAATTATATCAAATGTCAGTATTAGACTAGGCACAGAGGATGGGAGATCACTCTTTTGGTTTTTGGGGTGGGAAAGGCTGGTTTGCAAAGTTGAAGTAGAGGATGCAGGGATGCTTGGGGTACGTACTTTTTCAATAGTCGCCGGGTCCTTTGGTTGGAAGGGTAGAGTGGTTCCCCGCTTGGCAATTGAAACTGTTAGCCGAGGTTGTTCCTCTGTCTTCTCTTTATCAGCTTGTTGGGCTGACTGTTTCTGGGACCGGGTGAATACGGCATATGATCCCTCAGTTGCATTCCCTTCACCCCTGGGTTCATCTTGATAATTCAGGTAGCCAATGACAGAGTCATTAGCTAATTCTTCTTCTTGCTCTCCAACGAGATTAGCATCATATTGTTGGTCCAACTCAGGTTGGAAAGGGGAAGCGTGTTCTGTTTCCAGATATCCAACTGCTGAGTTGGTTGGAGGGGCTTCAAGGGTGAGGTTCCTCTGTGGGGGAGGAAGACGATTTGGCTGCCCTTGATTCCTAGCAGCATTACCTTGGTACGCTTGATTTTGAAATGTCCTCCTTGGCATATCTTGATTAGGAGAAGTAGACATAACTTGGGCCATCTATCTTCTGAGAGCTAGCATTTCATTTGCTAACTTTTGTACCATAGGATCTGTAGTAGCTGTAGGAGAGCTCTCAACAGATGAAGGGAATTTATTTTTATTTGGGTCTTTTCTGATCTTACCTGCTAGGATAAGATCATCCTCAATCTTAGTAGCCAAATTTTGAGCCAATGCTAGATCCATAGGGCCAGCTCGCCTTAATAGGAAACTTACTTCAGGAAGCTGCGAATTGATGAAAAAGCACTTGAGGTTTTCCGGCGTGGGCTGAGCCACGATTGGAATTTGATTCCTCAATTTGTTGAATTTGGCTATGAAATCCCTCATGGGTTCCTGAGATTCTTTTTTCATCTGTGTTAGCTGAGCTAACAAAGCATGTGCATCTTCATCTGGTTTAAATCTGGCTTCAAATATGGACTTTAGTGTATTCCAGTCAGTCACTGACCCGGCCTGCAAGTGATAGAACCAATCTGCAGCAGCACCTTGCAAAGTCTCCACAAAAAGTCTCAACGCCACATCCTCAAATTCTACGCCAATTACACCACATGCTATGGAGAAAGCGGCAATATGCTCATCGGGATGAACCTTTCTATCTCCAAAAAACTTAGGGAAATTTTTTCTAGAACTACGAGGTAGTTCATGCAGAGGTGGGGTTAAATTAAGGGGACCGAAAGAATTACCCCACGGGCCTTGAGCCATTATGATAAGGGGATGAAAAGGTGGGATAACAAACCTTGGTGGAGTGTTTATAGGTAGACGGCGATTGACAGTAGGAAAAGGAGTTCTACCTTGTGTTGGTGACCTGACAACGTTGGAAGGAAAACTCTTGGACCGTTGAAGGGAAGCTGATGGAGGAAACAGATCAAAATTACTCTGTTGTGCCAATTCAAACACAGGGTCGACAACACCCTTAGATCTCTGACTTCTGGTGTAGCGTGGGGTTGCCAGATTTTCAAAATGGAAAAGGGACCGAAACTACTTCAAGTTGAAGCTTGAGGCTCCAAGATGTGCGTTCTTCCCAGTAGCTCTGGTTTTGCAGACCAGATAATATAATGGAGGCAACTGGTAAAGCTAAAATGATAATGGGTAAGACATGAAACGGAGTCGCCAAAAAACTGTTGGGTGAATATTTTGTCATCAACTAACTGATGGTAAAATGGGGATATCAGCCACAGCATAAGGGAGATTTACACTATGAATAGTATGGGTTTACCAGATCTAGACGAGATGAATCTCTCCTCTCATCAAGGGGAGGTTCCCTATCAGTATTTGTGTGCTATAAGTATATATATATAATTAAGCAGAAAATAACACATGGGGGGGTAAAATAGCATCTACTTCTCTTCTTTCAGAAGTAATGTATGTAGGACGAAAGAGGAAAATCCCTGGTCTAAAGCTAACAACACTCCTCTTCTTTCAAGAATGGTATCAAACGAAGAGCAAGAGATTACCTGAAGTAACAAAGTCATAAGAACGCTCACGCAAGCGCAAAGTCTTCCGTAGCTTCTCCACAGATTCGAAACAAGTATAACCGTAGAATGAAGTGAAGCACAAAGTCTTCACCTGAAACTACAAAAGATAAAAGAATCTCAAAAGTAAAAGTAGCACAAAGTTTATCTTCTACCCTCAAAAAGTGCCCTTAGATAATATCAACACATTCACTTTGCTTATTAAGTCAGATAAATAAGAGGTTATCAGGAAAGAGTACATAAGAAACTATTTCCTAGATGACACAGATAACTTCAACACAAAGTCTAAAATCACTTGCTTCTCATTCATTTGACAAAATCTGATTTACAAATCTGAGCACAAAGTCTCAAAAGTTGCTTCAATTTTAGCAGAGTGTTTGCTCTCTATTTTTCCAAGCCCATTTACAAATGAGGTATCCACTATATATAGGGAGAAAATCCTCAAAAAACAAAATAATAAAATATACAAAATATCTTGGTCAAAGATGACTCATCTTTGACTTTTAGATATTTTCCAAAATATTTTATTTGTAATTACAAATTACAAAATTGCATGCATTATGCACAAAACAGAAATGCATAAGGATAGAAGAAGAAAGAGAGAAAGTGTCAAATTTGGTTGCCGGACTTCTTCAAATGGGCATCGCACATGGTGATCACTGCCTGAATTTCTATGTTGTCTGGCACAACTGTGTTCTTGGAGACGATTCTAACCCTGATCAGCACGTCTTCCAATGCTGTGATGGCTTTAGCGTGGTTAGTTAACCTAGATTTTAGACTCTCCAAAGTTAACTGAGCATTTAGAATGCTGTCCACTGAGGACATTGAGAAGGATGTTTCAACCAAAGCTTTTCGAATCATCTCTTTTAGATTTTGAAGATCAATGACTTCTTGATCTCGACATAGGAGTCCTTATTGGATATGGCACCAACAAACATCAGAGTGCTCTTCTCAGAATTTTTCATTTATTTCCCTCTGTCGGGATCTTTCTCCAAACTATCCATCTCTATGTTCAGTCTTCTTCATGGTCTTGGACTGTTTTAGGGAAACTTCAGTGACCTGAAAGAACTTCTGTTGAAAAGACATTGATGAAGAGGGACCCTTCACAGAAACCGTAGAAGGAACCATGATTGTGCAATCAGAGGAAGAAGGGAGTGATCAGGGAGATCCGCACGAAAGGGATGAGACGCGAGCAGGTCAAAAAGTAGAAGAAGAAGGGGAGCAGGCGCAGAAAATGAAAAGAATGAAGGTTTCTCTAGAGTTGGAGAAATGTGAGTACCAGTTGCAAGGGCGGCAAAAATTACCACCTCTGCATCTTTTAGATGTAAGGGCGGCAAAAATTGCCGCTCCTACACGGGCGGAGGAATGGAGACGACAAGAACAACCGACTCCGGTAGACAACACCGCCGACGTCGGCAAACCTGCCGACAACGGCAGAAGAAAATCGCCGATATCGGCAAGCCTGCCGACGGCGGTATAATATCGGCCGACGACGGCATAATCTTGGCTTAAAAAGCCCGCGGGGAATTTACCGCCCGCTGAATGGGCGGCGAATTTGGGACGAAGAACGCATGTAAGGGTGGCAACATTTGCCGCCCTTGCATAAAAAGTGCAAGGGCAGCGATTTTTGCCGCCCTTGCATAAAAATGGAAGAAAAGTGCAGAGGCGGTAATTTTTGCCGCCCATGCACAGGGGAAAAGGGAGGAAAGACTAATTCCTGAAGGAGTTCAGGAGGGAAAAAATTGGGTAGGGATGAGGTGGTAACCACTTCTCGTTTCGAGGCCAAGATGGGAGCGAATTCGAAATTCATTTCGAAGAACGAACTGAGGGGGACGAAAAGACGAAACAAACAAGTTTCGCAGGTGAGTTCCAAAAAATAAGCACATCTGATTTTGGGAACAACACAACCAAATAAATTCCAAGAGGATAAGCACCTCAAATCCCATATGCACCCCCCCATAACAAATCTATTGTGAGATGGCCATGCATTTGTTAGAATATCATAGCATAAAATATGCCATAGATCATGTGCTAAAATGTGAACTACAATGGCATCTGTAGGGCATCACCCAATCAAAGCATAAGGTGACCTAATTTACAACTAATCTACTTGATCATGCCCATATTTTGTATATAAATTTTGATCCTAACTAAGCTATGGTCGACTATGATACCCTGAAGGATGCATTCCTAAAGGACTTTGACATATTGAAGTTTGAATAGTAGAGCATCATCATGCTCAAATAAATTACCCAAAGAATCTTAGAAGGAATGCACTTGTATGATGTAAGGTTCAAAACTCTCCTGTC
Organism: Torreya grandis; assembly: GCA_037957365.1. Classification (NCBI taxonomy): domain Eukaryota; kingdom Viridiplantae; phylum Streptophyta; class Pinopsida; order Cupressales; family Taxaceae; genus Torreya; species Torreya grandis. Next base: position 519,297 of record JARHVA010003667.1, read on the forward strand.
CAATCTCCCTTATTACTTTACCCTTCCCAGCATACACAGTGATTTATTGGAGGGTTGTTCATCCAATTTCAAAGAGTGTTTTTCATGAAAACTTTTGTAGACCCTCACAAAGTGCTTGAATCTGTGCTCAGAGTTGAGGTAGTTGAAAGTATATATATTGGGATCAGCCCATTTATGGAGGCATAGATTACATCCATGGCCTCTTAACTCTAAATTCTTATTGCTAGCTCATCACAAGATACTCAAAGTGGATTATGGTGCATCGATTATAAATTAAAAGGCTATTACAGGAATAACTACCCTTGAAATAATGTGCACACATTACTTCTAAGCTATAAAGTTTTTCGATAGGTGCATGAGATTTGTAACTGACATTTATTAAAATATGCCATCTAGGTTAACATAACCATTTCTTTTTAGTTGTGTGATGCCTATATTGATTATCGAGTGATTGATGAGATGCATGAGAACATGGAAAGAAGTGCAAGGTAGACCACTGTAGCAAATAGAGGGTAGACTAACCAAGTAAATAAAGTCTAAATCCAACATAATATAGGATTTAGGATGCAATGAGGCACCAAATGGTGAGGTGGAGGACATGATGGTGGAAGGTTCCTACCCTACTCATGTTATAAGTGTGGTTCAGCTGAGTATTATCATCATGACTTCCCTACACATCTTATGTATGGGTATTGTCAAGGGTCCCATAAGGTTAAGGACTAACCTAACCTATATAATAAGTTGACCCAAGGTAGGCCTAGTGTATATAATGGCATAGGGATGATCAAGCACAAGCCAAAAATGGAGAAATGGACTTTAAAGGTATAACTAACCTATGGAAAGACAGTCAAAGTGTAGGAAACTACTCACAATGGATTCACCACTTAGCTGCCAGTTGCACCAATCCTTGAGTTGTGTTTAGAATATGGGGATAAGAGTCACACTGAGTCCATAACACATCTTAAACCCAAATTTGTGCCTTACCTAGACCTATCATGCTAGAAAGATGTATTTCAACATGCAATGAGTGTAATCCGAAACCTATAAGGAGATCTCTAATTAGCATGAGATATAAAAGAACAGGTTACTACCTCTTGAAAGAATTAGGATATCTAGGAGGTTGAGATATAAGAATTAATGGATATCATATGCCTCTTACAAATAAAATGAATATTTATCATATTAAAAAACTTAATCTTGGAGCATGTGGGACAAAAACCAATTGAATTCATTACACCACACATGGAGAGGGTGCAAGAAGTTTAGCATACATAAAATGTGGAGTACGATCAATAAATCCTTATGAATGCCACCATTGATGGATGGTATGTATGTGAGGTCCTTATGGACATAGGTGTCGAGGTTGATATCTTAACCAAGAATAATTAGGAGAAAATGGTATGTCTAGCCTTGAGGTCTTCCCTTCATGTAATTTTTATGGCCAATAAGGCTAGGGTGCATCCCATAAGAATTTTGAAGAGCACATTTGTATATATCATGGGTGCCAAATTCCATGCTAACTTTAAAGTGATTGATTTGGTAGAACAAGACAACTACTGAGCACTTTTAGGAAGGTCATGGTGTTATGTGAATAACATATATATGTACTTTAATAGGCACTACATGACATTTGAAAATGACAAGGAGAGGGTAGTTATACCCCTCTCAAGTGACCAAAGACCCCTTATGTTGAGAGTGTGGACCTTGAGGATGAGATCAACCACCTATATAACATCATGACGTAAGGCACTGAGATGTTAAACCCCAATGATCAATGAGTGCTTTCTTAGGAAGATAGATAATCAGCCTCAAACACTACTAACCTTGCTTTTAATCGTTGGGTCAATGAAGAATTTGAGACCACTAGTCAAAGATGTTGCTTAGTGCATGTGAAGGCACCAAAATCCATAAAAATAAGTTGGGTCTAGATTTATCATCCTTTAATTAGATGGGTCCCTTGTGCCTAGAATAAGGGAAAGAGACTGTTTTGCCTTAGTAAGGAAAAACTTGTAGTACTCCCAAGATATGTAGGGAGTAATCTGGTAGTAGACTATATCCAAGACCTCAAATCATGCATCCCAAAAGAAGTGTAAAAAGCGGGCTCACTAGTTTATACATTTAAGATCATTATCACTCATTGGTAGGTAGTGAAAAAGCATGGTTTACTAACTTAGAGAGATGTGAAGGCATCCATTTTAACTAGATTTGGAAAGAGTAATGAGGACCTAGACATCTTAGCCTACTTTGGTAAATCTAACCCCCTAGAGCATGTGCACCTTTACAAAGAAACTTAGACTATCTATGATGAGAATGCCCCAAGGAATATATGGGTACATACCTTATATAGATCCTTGAAGACATGGGAATGAGCATGGTAAATTTCTAATGAGATGCATCATGATACAGCTAACTGGTGTGCACTTAAGGAGTGGTTTGTCCACACCTTTTCCTTTTATTCTCAAAACCTTAAACTAATTAAGCCACTACAGGTAGTTTAAAGGTCAGTCTTTGAGTACATTTCAATATTGGAGGAGTTCCTAAAATATATGTTTGATGAAAAAGGGTTGGTACTCCAAACTTTATTTGAAGAGAAAACCCTCAATAGTGACTCTAGTTATGAGGATGATGAAACATGGAAGGCATGCAACTGGACACTTTTAATAGGCAAGAGGAAGCTAGTGTACCAAGTTGAGGATAATGCCCTAAAAGAAGAAGACCCTACATATCTTTAGATAGAGATAACTAAGGGTAGTCAGAAAGTTAAGGATTCACATTTAGAGAAGAATTAACCCTACTATACCCCACTAAAAATAACAAAGGTATATATCAACTCAGAAGGGGAACCAAAGATTGCTACTATGGGTACCTATTAGTCTAATGAGGAGTTGTCACACATTATGGACCTTCTAAAGGAATTCCAAGACTTGTTACCTAGGAACTATAAGGACATTAAGGGCATACACCCATCCCTTGTATATATGAGCATCAAGATAGTTGATGACGTGAGACATGTTAATAAGTGACCTTATAGGATGAACCTTAACCTTCACTCTAAGGTCAAAATAGAGATTGATGGTATGTTAATCATAGGCATCATCTATCTTATGCAATAATCTAAATGGGTGATTCCTATGGTCATCAGTATTAATAAGTATTAGCACATTTGGATTTGTGTTGACTATAGATTATTGAACTCTACATACATAATCAACCCATTTCTAACTCCATTCACCGATAAAGTTTTTGATGGCATCACAATTTATGAAATATACACTTTCATTGATGAGTTCTTTAGATACCATCAAGTCTAGATAAAGGAGGAGGACAAGCCCAAAATAACCTTTTCCATAGAGTGGAGTTATTTATCATACAATGTGATTCCCTTTAGACTAAATAATGGCTAGCCGTATTCTCTCGAGTGGTGATCACCACTTTCAAGGACTTCGTTCACAAGATTTTCTAAGTGTACTTAGATGATTGGATTATGTATGGGCTAGTGAAATACCATTATGAAAAATTATGCCTAATGTTTGAAAGTTGTCAATTTTTATATATTTATTTGAACCTTAAAAAGTGTCTTCAAAATGCCATTTGGCACTTTGCTCAAGCACATCATCTACAAAGATGGTCTACTCATTAATCCCACAAAGATTACAACATGCTTTAGCTCCAAACCCCTTCAATTTATAATGATGTTTTTTTTCATGGATAGTACAATTACTATAAGAAGTTCATAAGGAACGGTTGACGCTATAGATTGCACCCTTGACAGAAGGTTGAGCTTCTATCTTCCACGTGGCACAATGGAGACTCCTCTCTTGCCTGTGGGTCTGGCAAAACTGAGGGGAGAATCTCTACATAAGGGCTAGCTCCCTTTGATGCATCTATGAGTTATTCCAGTACTATTGCTAATATATATATAAAGGGGGGGTTGAAAAGGGAGAAGGATTACTAAAAATAGAACCTAGACTAATATGGTGATGCACCAAAAAAGTTTGATCTACTCATTTACTCACACTTCAGACCAAAAGAGGACATACATACACTTTATCTGATGAAAAGACTAGATTTTAGGAAGCTTAATAGGGAGGCTTAATGAAGACACATAGAAAATTAACTTACCATAGGCATTGTAGGAAAACACACTATCCAGTAATCCTCTTTTGTCTCTACACTCCAAATATAGCACTTCTTGTTACCTATAGAAATGGTGATTTGTCTATACCCGGTATGTTGGTGTCAAACTTGTGAAAGCATCATGCAAAATGACTAAACACAAGGTTAATAATCAGACACACTTAGAGATATATCCATCCAGATAGAGGTAAAAAGAATTCTATTATTTTAAGGTGAAAATTTTGGCAGGGCTTTGCCTTACAAAATGAGAGATATATCTTCTCAAATAACTATGCAAAGATTGTATCACTATTATAAGAGCTCTTACACAAAGATGGCCCATTATATTGGGGTATGGCACAAGAAGATGGATTTGAGACCCTAAAGGTCAAATTTATAAGTGTATTGATATTATAATTTCCCAATTGGATGAATCCTTTCCATGTCCATGTTGATACATTTGGTACTATAATTAGCACCATTCTGGCATAACCTAGTGAAGGAAAAATGGACCATACCATTTCTTTTACAAGTAGAAAATTGACCAAGGTAGAATAGAACTACACCACAACTGAGTGTGAGATTCTTGTCATGGTCTACACCCTATAGAAGTTTTTATATTACTATTGACAACCCCCTTCATCTTGTTCATTGATCATGATTCACTTAAGTATCTAGTGAACAAGCCCATTTTCCATGGGTGCATATGTTGATAGATAGTTTTGTTTTAAGAATTTCAATTCTTTAAAGTGATAAAACCTAGAAAATAAAACTTGGGCCCAAACCATCTATCCTACATAAACTTTGGTGATGTGGTATTGCCTATAGAATATTATATACCTGACACATAACTTTATCGGGTCGAGTGCATCTAGAAGATATGGTAGAGATCTCCACATTTCTAATGTCTAGATATGTACCCTAGACTATGAAAACCAAGGAGAAAAAGTAGCTCATATTTTGGGCCACCCCTTTTAAACTTATTAGTGGGGAACTATACAAGTTGAGCCATGATGAGGTCTTGCATCAATGTATCCTATAACATGAGTAGAGCTTAGTCTTACAACAGGTGCACGAGGGGATTACTAAAGGCCATTGTATTGGAGATGCTATGATGTGCAAGGTTTTGTAATCAAGCTTACGATGACCAAGTTTATTATAAGGTGCATAATATTATGCCAAATCATGTGACATATGCTAGTGCACAAGAAAGCCCAACCACTAGGATGAGATGCCTCTCATCCCCATCCTTGCCTAGGTACCATTTTAAAAATGGTCTATTGACTTTATTAGGCCTATTACTCTCATTTTAAGGCATATAGGCATTAATATATTATAGTAGCCATAGATTACTTCACCAAGTGGGCTGAGGTAGCACTAACCAAAGATTACACCATCACCACATTAGTGAGGTTTATTTGGGAGAACATCATTAATTTCTATGGTTGCCCACTTAATTTGACTAGCAATCGAGGTGCACACTTCATCAATGAAACCATGCACATCCTACTGACTAAATACATGGTGGTACACCATAATATAATACCTTATCATCCCCAAGAATATGTCATTGCTAAGGTGTTCAATAAGATATTGGGGGTGTTCCTCATAAATATATGTGACATTGGTCACAACGATTGGGATGACCATGTATCAACATTATTATGGACCTATCACACTACATACAAGTGCTTGAATAAGGCTACACCATTTTAATTGGTTTTTGGCATAAATGCCATTTTATCAATGGAATTCATAATGCCCTCATTATGCATTTTGCATATTAGTTATTTGGATGACCAGGAGTCATTGATTTTATGAATGGAAGACTTGGAGTACTTAGACAAGACATGTACCTGAGTAAGATTGAGCTAGTAGATAGAAAAGGCATACTAGAAGCTTTGGCAGATAAGCATATCAATTATAAGGTACTTACTAAAGAAACATTGGTCCTGTTATATGACTCAAAACACCTCAACCACCTAGGCAAGCTATAGATTAGGTGGATGGGACCTTATGTCATCCAAAACATATTAGATACTAGCACATGCAAGTTTTGCATGTTGATGGTTGAAATACTTCCTAGGTATTTCAATAAAAACATGTTGAAGCCCTATATTCAATAGGATGGTGCTTGTGCCATTAGACACTAACTTCCCAATCACAAGTTAGTTGTATTATGTTGACCAGAATAAAATTTGGTGTAATCCAAATCTTTACTTATGTTTTTTTTTGTGATTGAGTGAATAATCATGGCACTTATAGTCATGTAGGAAACAATTTCTTGTGTTTACATGCATAAACCCAATTGGGTGAGTAAAACATTGATGCTCTCTAAGTACCTGAGGCTAGACACCTAAGTTTTTGGGCATGTAAATTTTTCTAGATATAAAAAGATGTGAGTACCATGTTGAAAAATAGAGGCGCATAATATGATCATGCACAATAAATCAAGAAGATATAATAAATCACTAGAGGACTAGTGTAAGAATTTATATGTGGTAGGGGAAGACCAAAGCAAGAATAAACAAAAGTTTAAGAAATTGACCAAGGAATGAAAGCACACTTGAAAGGAAGAACAACATGAAATAGAGATATAACTGAGGAGGCTAAATCAAATTCATGTGAAGTGCTATGCCTAGGTTTCCATAAGAAGGGTGAAGGTCATTCCGATGTGAACAAAGCATAAGAGGAAAATTGTCTAAATATTTGGCACTCACCTAATAGTTGATGACAAGGGACCATTTTAATCACCAGTCACTTCACCAAATAAGTCATTAAGATAATTTAATGATTGTGATGGTGGAGGCACAAACATATATAATAAATTTGAATGTGGTGATAGATTTTTATAGATTTTATAGGTTTAGTGGATTTTGAGAAATCCATGCACATCATACCATTACTCACTAGCCATTAATGGGGTAGATGAAATTAAGGTATAAAGAGGTAAACGGTAGATTTTAAGAGGTTACAAACTTTATTCAATTTTTAACACAAAACTAGAGATGAACTAGAGCCAAAACTAGAAAATGCTACCAAGTGAAAAGCTGAGCACCCACAGGCCCTAAATGAGAACCATGGAATAGAGATAGAGATTGTATTCTATTTGGTATTGGAAAAAAGGCATGTAGAGAGAGAATTGTGAGAGAACCAAATAGTATAAACTTTTAAGATGTTGAGTCCACCATTAATGTCAAATAAATATTGATATCTAAAAGCACAATCATAGACCCCATGACTATGAGGAAGTGCAAAGAAACATTATAGGATTCAAAAAATTAAGAGACCATGCTTTAATAGTAGTTGGTTCAATATGGGAAAAAATAGGTTAAGTTTAGGTCCACCCTAGGCATAGAAGGATATTAAAAATGCATGGATGCTAAAATAAGTAATAACTACAAATAAAGAGGCACAGCTGGTTGAAGGTATTAGTGTTATGAATGTAGACCTAGAAATAAGCACAAAGATTATGTATAGGGAGATGCAATTCCCACTCGAGGTCATAGTGGGGGAAACATGGGTATCCTTTATGTACACATGCAAATTAAAGGAATACAACCATCAAACTTTGAGTAATGCATAGGATCTCAACTACGATAGGGTAGTTGACACAAGAATGAAGACTAAGATGAGCATGGTACTATTTGATGTCTCCATTTGAGATAAACTAGCAACTTCCAACATGACCCAGTTATGTGAGCTACCAAGTTTTGTCAAACCAAAGGAATTGGTGCAATTCCTCATCTTACACATCCATAGTGATAGGTTTTATTTCATAGGGAGGCCCATGCATATATTTGTGTACCTCATAAATAGGATCATAGGGCTCCCAAGCATAAGAGCAAACATACACCAGATGATGGAGGATGATGTGGAGGTGGAGAGGGTTGTGAAACTCTTGGGTTACTACAAGGTAGGGTTTGCATTCTATATTAAGGACATTAAAGACCTTGACATGATGGTAGTGGAAATCCTTGTGAGCCATAATATTTGCCTTGGTAGATGATGGTCTAACATTAATAAGATGTACTTATGCATCTCCCACCACATGGTGCAAGGTTAGAAGTTTAATATCACAAAGTTTATTACTGAGGAGATTGTGAAGAATGTGTTGGAGTACCATAAAGCACGTGAGACATTTTAGTGGGGGTCCATGATAATATTTATTATGATGAAGGAGATCGATGTGCCTAACAATGATGGGGACAACCTTTGGGTGTTCCTACTGCACTATGACTCCCTGGTGCTAAAGTACCAAGACTTTATCTTCTCACCCAGCTTCTCCCAAAAATAAAAGATAAGGGTGTAAGGGGGTGTGACCAATTTATTGAGTCATTTGATACTAAATGGAGAATCCCTAGTATTTATTATATCACATGGTAGGAATGGTGACCTTCACCATCATGCAACATTATGTGTAGTGCACCTAGCACTCATAGATAAGAACTTATCTAGCTAGATCAAACTACCTTATGCATTTTCCACTAAATATTTCATATCGATGCTAAGGAATATTCCTAATGTGTAATAGTTGGATATCCTAGTGAAGGTTGTGGACTAAGAAAGGATAAGGTTGATGCATCAGTATATGCACCTAGGAGAAAAGGCCACAAAGGATGAGGAGGATGACTCTTACTAAACAAACCTTCATCCCCTATAGAGAGAAATTATAATCAGGCACATCTTTAATCTATATTATGAGATGAAGCTATGGAATAAGGATACTAACCCTAAGAAAGATGATGAATGCCCCCCTTTTGATTAATGATGAAGGGAAGCTAGTGATAAAGATACAATAAAAGTCTCCCTAAAATAAATGAGAGACACTCAAGGAGATCTAAGAGTGGATCAGGTTGAGGATTACCTATGATGAATAAGATACACCTCCATCTCCCAAGAAATGCATAGCCTCCACACTAAAGACTACTTCCTTCAGTAAGAAACATAAAAAAAAAAGTCTAAGGGACCCATTGTGCTCCCTACAATAACTTTGGTGGAAATGGAGAAGGAAGAGACCCTCACATGTGGACTACAGGAAGAGATGGAAGAACAAGGAATAAATACCTACATCTTGTAGGAAGAAAAAGTGGAAGAAGATCCCAATTCCAAAGATGTATATGATGCCCTCCGAATTCGCAAAACCACCATGCTTGAATAAGCAGAGAAGTCAGTGAGATCCTTATCTAAAGAAGAATCCTCCATATAACCTCTATGAATAGAATAGGAGAAGAGAAGGTTGTAGAAAAAATTGGGCCATAATGAAGAGGAAATTGAGATGGAACTATCACTTGAAAATAATAGGAGGGCTTGGAAGTATATGGGCCTAAGTGAGGTAGATATTGAGAAGGTTGAGGCCAAGGAAGAGAAGACCAAGGAAGAGAAGGCCAAGAAAGAGAAGAAGATGAAGAAGTTTCCTACAAGTATAGGACCAGACTTTGAGAAATCTAAAAAGGTGCCTAGTGGCCCCATCAAGAAAGTAGATCAAGTTGTACAATAGGTGCACCCAAGTAGTGAAGGGGCACCTGAAGAAAAATAAGGTCATATTGGTGCCTCAGAACAAAAAAAGGAGATTGAATAGAAACCCAGTAGAAATAAGGCAATGTTGACATCAAGGGAATAAACTTGAAGGTAAGTATTGACAAACCCCAAGAGGAATAATCAAATGAAGGGGGAAAGTATAAGGAATAACCCCTTAAAGAATAAGAAGATGAGTCCTTTGAGGAAAATGCTAAACAAATGGGTGGTACCAGTTAAGAGGAATAAGATTAAATTGATATGGATGTCACCAAGAATGGCAGTGCTAAATTGAGCATTATAGAGAAGATCTATAAGGGGTGGATAGATGAAGACTTCTACATGTTTGAATTCATGCCCCTTGAGGCTACCACATACATGATGCACAAATAACTTGTTAAATTGAGTATTAGAGAAAAGGTGTAGAAGGGGTGGATGGATGAAGACTTCTACATGTTTAAATTCATACCCCTTGAGGCTACCACATACATGATGTACAAATAACTTGCATTTGTGTTTGATCACTACATGGATAAGATGCATTTTGAGGTGCCAAGAAAGGTAATTTTGGGCCTAAAATAACTTGAGTAATAACATGACTCCCTCATCATAAACTTGCATGCTTTGAACCTAGTTTATTTTAGGAATGTACTTATTATAATGGTGACTGAAGTGGCATGGAGAAATATCATCAATTATGGTAGGGCAAAAAATTGGAATAAACTTTGCAAGTATGTTAAAGATGAAGCATAGGCCACAAATTTTAAGCTATAATAGCTATGCAAGTGCATAGATATAGATAAACCATCCCTTTTAGTCAACATCGGTACATTAAACCTCTCTGAGGTTGATAAAATATGTGTGCTAGTGGAGCATATGTTCTCACAAATGAAACCAGAGCTAGTGCAAGAAGAAGAAGAAGAATATCCCTGCATCATGCTACATAAAGAGCTTGTTACTAAGCTCAAAGAGGTGGAATACCTCTTTGTAAAGCTAAAAGTAGGTGTAGATGCAGTCGATGTCATCTTCTTGAGCTTCTCCAACTAGGCATTAGTCATAGATACATGCCTCAAGTAGGAAAAAGAGGAGAAAGAGAATCAAATGGCACAATGTACTCTATGAGAAAATCAAAGTGCATATAGATAATGGAGAATGTCAATGTGTTAAGCACCTAGATAAATTACCATGAAAAAAATTTAGAATCACTCTTCCACACTCTATATACTAAGGCCTATGAGTAAGGAGTAATCTTAGATGGGGGAGTGACTAAGGCTAAGGCAAATCTAAAGGACTTCAAAAAGGAGATGGAAAAGACTAACGTGCTCATTCTTAGTGTCACCTCTAATAAAATAGATAATGCCACTAAGGAAATCAAGCTTGATATCAAGGGATTTAATGACTTTAGTGTTAAGATTAAGGAGAGTGCGTCTGAGTTATATGCATCGAAGACTTTTACAACCTAGTTAAATGTAGACTAGTAATTTTGTATGGGGTAATGTTGGTCCCCTCTTTTAGTATGTAAAGATTTTTGCTAGCATGATAGACACATTTGTGTGAGGTAATCACTTAGCATGATGATTATTATTTTGGCATCTTGGTGCCATCTAGAGGAATCAGTGCAAACCTTGTGCCAACTGGTAGGAAACTAACTACTCCCAATATTTCTAAGGCATCTTCCATCAGGGTAGTACATGGTGACTATAGCATGAAGGGCACAAGGTGATGGATCTGGTGGTAATGATGACAAAGGCTCTATCTTAGCACCTAATATGTGCACTCCACCATGGTAAGAGATGTTCTTATAGGATATAAAATGAGCTTGAACTAGTAAATGAAAAAGGGATGTGACATAGTGTAATGAAGCTCTAGAGAATTATTTCTTTATACATTTTAATGTCCATAATTAGATCCAAAAGTAGCATGAATTTCATTAAGGCTCCAATTATAGTGCCCAAGCTCACCTATGAGCCTCTAGGCTATTAAATAGCTTGAGTGAAGAGCTTACTTTATTTTATAATTTCATTAATTATATACTCTATTTTATATTCAATGAATGATAAAGGTTGTTGCACATATAATGTTTCTAGTTTACACATATTTGGTATTATTAGTTGAATGTGTAATTAATGTAATGGATGTAATGTTATAGGTTAAATTCATTTAAGCTAAGTAAATTTCAGGCAAGCTTCTAGTTCATATTGTTAATGACATCCCTATGTTAATTGATGACATTATCATATTATGTATATCAACTAAGTGTAGATCCATCACCAAGCATTGATATCCTTGCATGAAGCATGAGCCTAGGATGAACACTTAAACTAAAGTAGCCCCTTGACCTGTCTAGTGCCTGTATGATGTTAGGCTTAGTTTATTAAAGTCTTTCACCTGAATGATGTTAGAAATAGTTCCACAAATGGGTTTGTGCCTATATATCACCAATCTTATTCCATGAAAGACTCAGACTAAGGGATCTACTTAAGACTTATTTTAAATAAATAAGTCCTATATTTGATGCCTTGCATCATGACACAACTAGCCCAATACAGGCTCTGATTCTTTCTATATTGCACTTAGGGTGAGCACATAAGGTATGTGCATTATGTGAATTTATGTCAGCACAAAAATACAATCCCATGTTTTTTCCTAAGTGTGATGAGTCTAGAACCAACTTAGACATACCTTAAAGTTCCACTGAATTTTCTACAACACTTGGTTTATTATCCATTCTGTTAACTTTCTATCTCTATAAGATCCTTCACTATTCTACTTATTATCTTAAAATCATTGAAAACATCATGAATACATCCCTATACTAGTTAAATATTAATTTCAACCAAGTTACAATTATCTCCAACCTTTTAGAACAAAATCAGTTTAGATCAGATACAGTCGTAGCCCAGCCTTATCCACTAGTGTGACCCTACGGGTAAATTTTCAAATTTGATACATTTCATATTGGCCCTCTTACACTTTTATCAAGTTTGGTTCATATAAATATTCCAAATTCACCACTATATAATCACACCAAGGTCATTCAATACACCTTTAGAAATCACTTGATAATTTTACTACACATTAATCAAAAAGGAATTAATATTTCTAATTCTAATGTTCATATAACTTAATAGTCATAAGGCAAATCTAAAGCTATTTTATTTTATGTCAAGTGCATTCATTTTCAATCATTTAATTTAATTTATTAGTTGCATCCATATATCAAATATCAATATTCATGCACTCACTCTAGAAGAAATAATTACATCAATCTAAGGCCCTTTTTGGGTTATGTAGGCACACTCAGATTATGTGGGGTATCCTAAGGATAACTTAACTATTCCCCTTTCCTGATTCTACCCTTTGTATTTGATATGTACTTTTTTGTGTAGTAATTTTGGTTTATTATTGTAGCTACTTTTGTGCATCATATCAACACCTACAAATAGTCAATATTGTATCTTTTTCATCCATAGATACTCAAACACAAAAATAAATCACACAGTCAACCTAAACCCAACCATAGTCAAAAAACAAGGATGAAGTGTACCCATATTCACCCTAGTGTAGTCATGTCCTAATATATCATATAATTTCATTTTCAGTTATGAAAAAAATCGTAGATATTTCTAGTTAATTTCAAATTAGATATGTACATGCACAATCAACATAAATGAGATCTAAGATAGGTTTGCACATTTAATTAAAAATTACTATTTAAAACTCATTTAAAATTATGTATTTTACTATATTTTACCTTTATTTTATGTATATTATATTTTAGGCTTTCTTTGATAATTTCATCTTCGACGGTGAAGTCTAGCCCAATGAGCTAGCACACTAGCCCTTTCACACAAGATTTAGGTCTTGCACACTCACCTGAAGCATGCAACAAAAGATATATTCTCATAGGTTTTGTTTCATAGTGTTAATAACTTATTCATATCCTTCTCTTTATACAAATTAAATAGGTATTATATAAATGCAAAGATAGACTACCTTGATCCTTTGAGTTCTAGGTTTGATTAATATCACTACATAAAATATTGTAATTTTATATTATCATGTGTTACTTAGAAAAGAAAATAAAGATAGATAAGAACTCATATTTAAGTCTAATCACTTAACTCACATACCATCATTCATCATAAAACACAAGAAGTTGATAAAACCCACTATCTCAAATATTAAACTTAATCATTAGAAAGGTAAAATTTTATCACAAATTCATCCCCAAAATCCATCCCCATAATACTTTAAAATATGGATATTTATACTTTCTTTTCCATAACCAAGTGTTTACAATCATTAATGGCATGAATAAATGGCCAATGAACTCTTAATAGACTAAGAGTCATGACACTCAACAATTAGTTTTTCCTAAAGACCCAGGCCTCTGTTACCCCTATATCTTCACTCTATGTTAAATATTTTCTACCATGTGTTCCTCTCCTTGTAGGATGGTTCAAAAATTCCTATTAATAGGGTTAATTTGACCCATATGAACCATTCTTTTAACCAATCCTACTTCCCATGCACTCCCCTAGTTTTTCACTTCTATTTTGAGTCCTATGTCCTCGAGTTCCTTATGACTCATTCCCCTCTTATTGGTTCCTCTTGCATTGGTTCCTCCATGTTTTTATCCTCTTGTGCCCCATAGGTTCCATTCCATAGTGTTTCTTCACCTATCAGATATGTGCCATGGTCCTTGCGTGCCATGGTCCTTTAGCATTGTGCCTATTCTATGCCAAAATTGGACAACACTTAGCCAAAATTTTGGGGCCAACATTATATAATCTAAGTAAACATTTAAATAGTTTATTTATTTATTACATTTCATTATTAAATTAAACTAACCATTAAACACTTTTTATTTAGGTGCACTACCACTCTTTTATTTTATGCATTTCTCTTCCTTTTTCCTTGTCAATACTTTATTTCTTGAATTAGGAGTAATATTAGTTAGGAAAAATAACATTAGAGTAGGAAATATAACTAGTTGGCTCTATAGGTTCTATTATAAGGGTCATACCATGTAGGAAATAGATCCCATAATATGTTTAAAATATGGGATACATAAATTGGCCATTTCAACACATAAATGGTTTATGGCATGCATAGTGGTACATAAAGTAATAGCTTTGGTATTTTATTTAGTCTTTAAAAAAATATTGATCATCTACCTAATATTTTGGTCATAATATCAGGTCCATTTTATTTTAAATATAAAATAACTATATCACTTGGTGAATTCATTGTTCTTTATACCCCCAAAAACTCTAATTTCTTAGGTCTTTATTATTTCCAAATTTTATGTGCAATGTTGTAGTAAAATTATATTTATGTGACTAATCTAATACATTTACCTTTTGTATCATATGATTATGGTTTTCATCTAAATCTATACCAATGGAATGATATTCCCAAAGAGGTGTTTAAAGCCATCTTTTCCTTATGTGTTGTTTAATATATTATAGAACCAAAAGTATCTCTTAAATTTCTCAATTCCTATCTTAAAGGAAAAGCACTAGACTACTTTAGAGTTTTGTATCCATCACTAGTTTCAATTGGGATGAGATAAGAGAAGTATTATATAGGTATTTCAAATAAAACATACATGTGTTTTCCCTAATGGATCATTTCAACATGATCAAAATAGCTTATTCTGAGTGTGTCATTTACCTCAACATTAGATTTGAAAAAAATTAGAGGATTCCATGTAATTTTATACCTTCACCAGGTATGGATAATTTATATTATTTTAAAAAAAATTATTCAAAAAAAAATATGATACAATTATTTTGAGGAGACACTCCTAATCAAGCCTATAATGTTGTTTTTTTGGTTGAAAAAATGCCTTATACAAGATAGTAAAACCACTCCAATAATTCCAATATCATTACTTCCCTATCCATGTGGTTTCCCTATAATATCCTAATATTCCCAAATAAAAATCATTATCTCATCCTAATCACATAAATCTAAGTCTATTAATCCTAACTCATTGGTCACATGGAAAATCCTTGTCACAAATATTTCTAACAAGATCTTGATGTTTAAAGATTAATTAGCCATCTAAGATCTCCAAAGGTTCAATTATGATAGTAACTAAAATATTCATCATAACCATTAAAAAATCCACTTATTACATATCACACACAAGCAAGAGCAATGAAGAGAAATCAATGCATGATAGAAAATCCAACCTTTTATATAGGGACTGAATGGAAAAATAATGGTGTCTTTTTTCAGCATGAAGAAATAAATGGATTTAAAGTAAAGCAAGATATTGTATTTTTGTATTCAATTTATAATACTTATTGTTTAACCAATAAATATAAGCCTTTAAATGGTTCCTTATATGAATTATATGTTTTTGTACAAGATTGCTTTATCTTTGGTGAGGGCTAGCATGTGAAAATATAAAAATGGGTTAATTTTGATAATGAAAATGATGAATTACAATAGTGTGAACACAAAAGAGTAGTGTTTATAGAATAAATCAATCCTACTATTTAGATAGAAAACTAATTCCTCAAGAAAATAATGTAACCTTTATTTCTATAAAGCATGTGCACTTTGAGAGAGAAAATTATTACTTCTTCATTCTCAAAAATTGGACTCTAATTCTATCACCCATGTGAAGACTTCAACTGTGTTACTTGTTCCAAATTAGTAGTTATCCTTAATAAATATAATGTATACAACATGGCAACATTGGTTAAGAATTATTAATTGAAGTGCAAAAATATACCCTCAATCTCTACCTGTAATATAAAGGAGCCCAATCTTTGAAAAATGGAAAGGGTCCTTTTTTGAAGGAGGGTTTCCCTATAAGGTTCATATCTCTTTTGAAACCTACCTTTTACCATAAACTATGTTTTGGTCATGATAAGGAAATATAATGATTATGTTTAATTTAGAGCATGGGAAAGATCCAAAACTTGTGCGACTGTAATTTGGCCATTTACAAGTTATAGATAACTGTGCGTAGGCATGCTACCAAAGGGAATAAATTTTATTAATAAGGGAAGCATTAAAAAAGAACTATTTTTTTGTCACTTTTATGATATTATTACTTCAAAAATTATCAAAAATCTAAGTATAATTAGGAAATGAAATTGCTTGTCCCTCCCACTAAGTAGATCTATTTAGTTATTAGATTGTATGGTTATTAGCATAGGATTTAATTTATTGCATATTAAGGTATTTAATGCCACAATGCATATGTTCTCTTGAATATATGTATGTATTTGTTTTGTGTTTTGATAATATTTCACAAATCATGAACAAAGTAGGATGCAATAGATATAATCCATAAAAATAGATGTTGTGAACATAAATATAGAATTAAAAGGTAGAGTAGAAATTTCAAAATAAAAACAAGAGAATATATATGGGCCTCACCATTTTTATAACATAAAAATAAAATAAGATAAAAATTTAATATGTGTTCATATAAGGTGATAACCCAAGAGGCACCTTGTGCAAACCTAGTTGGAAACATAACAAAGTAACAAAATCAATGAAAATCTCATCACTATTAGGGACCAAGACTAAATAAATTTTCATTTCATCTACCTAATATTTTAAGGAATAACATTGGTAGACCATGTCCTAAGAATAAAGTGGTGATGCCTAGTAATCGTAATGGAAGCTTCAGACCTAGAGTCAAGAAGGTCCTCGAGCATGGAAAATCAAATATGGCACCTATTTAGTGTTGTTTTGGACATTATTGAGTGGTCAATTCACAAACTAGAGGCATTTGAGGCATAAAATATAAGGTAAATTAGGGTAAATAATCAAGTTATTGACCACTAAATGATAAATGGAGAATAGGGTATTATCATCATAAAATGAATTGGGAATTTATATAGATCTAAGAGTGGGTTTACCCACTATATTAAAAATACTTTATTCCAGCATTACCCATGACACAGTGAAAAAAACCAAATATAAAATATAATGAAATTTAATTAACCAAAATCTCAAGTGAGATGAATAAAACATGAGATAAATATTTAAGAGTGTTCGCATGTGTATAACTAATTGTAAATAGTGTTATTAAAAAATAAAATACATTAAAAAGAATGATGGGATGGAAAATTAACCCAAAATTAGTTATAGACAAATAAGAACTATAATTGTCTCTTCAAAATTCAATGAGTAGAAAGGACTAATCCTAAATCTCTTCTTACATGTCTATTGTATATTCTTATATGGTACATAAAGGATAAATTTATGGTAAAGGATTTTGATATTTTCAAATTAGAAACATCCATTTATTGTAAAAAGTCTAGAGGAAGCTTCAAGATTTCAACAAATGAACAAAATTTATGCCCAATGGATGAAAAGACCTAGATTGGACACTTGGTAGGTAAAATTCCTTAAGAGCCACAAAAAAATCTAGATATAATATTCCCTCAAGGATTATATTACCTTTTCAACAACAAAAAATCCTTCACAAGGCTTATTCGTAGACTGCATGCTTTAGGATCAAAAGGAAATCCTCATTAAAGTCCTACTACTCATAAATTATATTATCATTACAATTAATTCATATCATCAGGTCATCATTGATAAAAAAAATATAACCATATTACTTAAGGTTTATCAATGTTGATATCATGAATTACCTTATGTCATGATTTATTATTGTTCCACAAGATGTCTGAATTGCATGTGTTGAAAGGGTTGAAGTAATAAATTTGTGGGGGGAGGTGCCCTCTAATAAATTGAAAAGAATGAATGGCACATGATGAATATAGGATGAGGTAAAAAATATGACAAGGAATTCACTAAGCATATCCCACCATCCAATCAACAAAATATCAATAGCTTGAGTTATTCTCAAGGATTTTGATAATGATAAAAACCAAGGACCACTTCATGTCATTGGATCATAGTCAACCTTTGTATCTAAACACAAAGGAATTTAATGGTGAAGGAAATAAATTGGTAATTTATGTGCATTTATATGGTTGTATTTATTAATCAAAGTAGTAACATGGACCCTACCAGCCCAAACTAGTTATTAATGACTGAATTATGATAGAAAAATTACCAGATTTCTAAATGAACATCGAGCCACTTAAATATGAGAGTGTGTAAGATTAAAATGCATGAATTTTAAGGATAGTGCAATCTAAGGTAGTAGTCAAAATACAAACACATAGGTAGATGAAGAGTCATAATGATAACCATACCACATAGTGGTAAGGGGAGTAAAAGTTCTCAGATCTATAAATTGTAAAGTTGCCGTAAAATATTAGCAAATGCAAAATAATGAAGAAAGGAGTATGACTTTGTCTTCTCATCAAGATTGGCCACATTTTTTGAATTAGTTTTCATGCTTTATTTTCCCTCTCATTATTTCATATATATGTAATTTTCTCATTTAAAAATGAGTTGATTCCTTGAAACCCAAAGTCTAATTATTCTTGTACTACGATGTCTAAGTCTCTACTATTTTTTTTCATGATTTTTATCGAGCCTTATTATATAATGGAGTAAATTTTATGTGTATCTTCTTATAATCAATTAATACACTTGTGAATATTTTTTGTCTAACCTATTTTTTTGTCTTGCTACCTTTAATCCTATGTTCATATTTGGATTAGTTTTCACCTCCTTAAATTATGTTGTTTTAATTCATTTTCACTTTCTTTCATGAAAATTAGTAGTTATGTGTTTGTAAAGATAAGGAATTAGCCCACTTATTATGTTGGTATATCAATACTCTTTTTTAATGCATTTATCTTCCCTTCTCCCTTTTATAAATTTATTTTTTGCATTAAGAGTAACTTTATCTAGATGGATTAGTATAATAGTAATAATTAGAACTAGTTACCTTTAGAGGTTCTTTTACAAGAGAAGTCCCACACTAGAAATAGATCCCATGTTATGTTTGAATTTTATTCTATGTAAATTAGACATTTAAACACATCAACAAAGGAGGTTCACAAAAACATTACTCAATATATTCCATCTACACACTCACAAAACTTCATGGAGGTCTGATTCCATGCATGTAATATATATAATTTACAACACTAACTTGATGGTTTCCTGAATCAATAAAATAAAATTGGAGTGTCAAATTAAGTCAAGGTAATATTCCTATATTTTTCACATCTCACCCATCACATATGTGAATCAAAGATACATGTGAAATAGAAAGGAATAAATTCATAAGTGAAAAAATACAAACTACAAAACCCTAGAAGGAAAAGCATGGCCACCCTTAGACATTCACATTTGTACATGTCTATCCTATTAGGATCTACACAAGTACGGGTCTATCATAGTGAAAGGTTATATCCCATAATATCATACAATTCTAAATTTTAGGAAAAATTTGTATAGATTTTTCACAATCTCATATTTCAATAATAGCAAACAAGTATGATCACTCCTTACCCCTTTGTCATTTACATTGCTTAGTCTATTATCATTTATAGAATTTGGAATTGTTTCTATTTATATCTTGTTATATAGATTTTAATTTTTTACTTTCAATCATGTATGCTTAGATATATTTAATTACAATTAGTTTATTCCTTATTTTATACAAAACCATAATTAGGGTAACCAATGTGTCAATATTAATTTTTCAAGATTGCATCATTAAGAGATAGTTAGAATTTTGAAAATATTAACATATTAATTCACATATAAACTCACTGAATGTATCTTAATTTAAATAATTATTTGAGGGGATTTATTAGACCCAATTGTGTACCTAATTTTCACACTTATTTCACTAGTTCAATCACATGCACAATTGGGTGTAATGGATTCTTAATTCATTCTAATTAGTCAAAATTGGGTTTGTAAGGATAAATTAATTTAATTACACTTTAAATGAGTAATTAATCATGAACCACAAAATTTGGGGTAACTAATCCCCAATACAAACTAATTTATTGTGATTAGGTTAACATGATTCATTATGACAACTTATATACCTAATTAAACTAAATACTTGATAGATTCATCAAGATCCAAATTAGGGGTGATCAAACACAAATGAGTGATAATTGGACACATCCCCTTAATATAGTCATGTTCCCATGATAAGGTCACCATAGTATGGTTCATAAAGACCCAGTGCATACTAACTAGTTATAGCTTAGCTTGTAGGGCCTGAATATTCCTAATTACACAACTTGTTAACCAATTATTTGAATAGTTTGATTAGGTGAAAAATTAAAGTTAATGAATCCTAATTATTTGAATATAATTAAGGTGTATTGATATAAATTTTCATATAACTAAGCATCATGTATCATTATTTCATGTTTGTAGGTCATTAGTAGACCTATTTCAACTAGAAAAACCCCTCAATTAGGTGTGAGTGAATAAATAAAGGTGGATATGGGAAAACATTCAAAAAAGGGGGCATTTGATTGTATTTAGGTCACCAAATAAATTTTATTACTCATTTCACACCTATATGGGCTCAAATGAGACATAATAAACACACATTCATCCAACCACACATATTTAGGTCTTAATTCAACATAAATTATCTTGATCACACATGAATGTGCCCTAGATTAACTATAGTTACCTTAATTATAAGTAGTTAGGTTTTTTGTGGAAATATTTCCCTATAAGGGACCTAATCACATATAATATTGACATGAAGGGGTGGTTATATGTGCATAGGTTACTAAATCAATATGCATTACTTGAATCATACTTATTAGTCCCATATTTTACTTAATTTGGCTCAATACCACAAAAATGTGCCCCAAACCATCCTCACTTCCAAAAATTGAGTTTTTTTGCATCAATTTAATATTATAAGGGATGTAATTACATTTAATTTTGACATGAAGGGGTGCTTGGGTGTGTGGAGGAATCTTATACATTTTTAAACCAAAATATCTGCATTTTCCTCGATGACAATTGGTTCAATGTTTTATGTTGATTTTGGCTTAAAGGTGCCTAATAACATGAAATATCAACATAAAATAGTGATTGGGTGTGTGAAATTAATCAATCAAGTATATTCATAATTAGGTTCATGAGAATCAATTTTTCCCTAGCTACATCTCTAATTGAACCAATCAAGTAATTAGTTCAATCAATGATGAAATTGAGGCCAATTGAGCCATAAATCACATTTTATAGTTTTAATTAGGTTCATGGGGATAAAATTGGCCCAAATTATATCCATTATTAAACCAATCAAGTAATTGGTTTAGTCATTGATGAATTTCGGGCCAATTGAGTCCTAAACATAGTTATGTAGTCCCACTTAGGTTCACAAGGCCCATTGGCCCAAATTGCATCTCTGATTGAACCAATTAAGTAATTTATTTAATTAATGATGAAATTGGGCCCAATTGAGTCCCAAATTATAGTATATATTTTCAATTAGATTCATAATGAATAAATTGGCCAAAATTATGTTCTTGATTCAATTAATCAAGTAATTAGTTTAATTAGTTATGAAAATGGGGCCAACTGATCCAAAAAAAACATATAATCCAAATTACATTCACGTGATTAAAATTCACCCAACTTTTGTCCCTGATTAAGCCATTTGAGTAATTGATTCAATCAATGATGAAATTTAGGCCAATTAAGAACCAAATTATAACATATAGTTGAAATCAAGTTAAGAAGGATCAAATTAGTCTAAATTGGGTCCTTAATCGAACCAATCAAGTAATTATTTTAATAATAAATTAAATTGAAACCAATTTACACCCAAATTACATCATTTAGTCAGAATTATGATAGCATATTCAAATTGGCCTAACTTGTGTCCCTTATTGAACCAATCAAGTAACTGGTTTAATCAAAGATGAAATTGGGGCCAATTGAGATCCAAATCACATCATTCAATTGTAATTAGGTTTAAAAGGCTCAAATTAACTAAAAATATGTCTCTAATTGAACCATGAGAGTAATTATCTCAATTGATGATGAAATAAAGGGTAATTGAGCCCCAAATCACATTGTATAGTCATAATTAGGATCATAGGGATAAAATTGGCCAAGATTGTGTCCCTAATTGAACCAATAAAATAATTGGTTTACTCATTGATGAAAATAGGGCCAATTGAGAACTAAATCACACTATATAGTAAAATTAGGTTCATCTAGATCAAATTGGCCTAGATTATATCCATTATAAAACTAATTGAGTAATTACTTCAATCATTGACTCAGTTGCAAGCAAGTGATACCCAAATTATGGCATACTATCATAATTAGGTTCAAAAGACTCAAATTAGCCTAAATTTTTTACCTAATTATACCAATAAAGTAATTGGTTCAATTAGTTACTCAATTGTAACCAAGTGATATCTAAAACACATTATAGTTCTAAATAAGTTTATGGGGCTCAAATTAGCCTAGATTGTGTCCCTAATTAAACTAGTCAATTTATTGGTTTAATTAGAAATTAAATTAGGGTCAAATGAGCCCTGAATCACATTATATAATCAAATTATCCCAAGTTTCATCCCTAATTTAACTAATGGAGTGCTTAGTTAAATCAATGATGAATTTGGGGCCAAGTGAACCCCAAATCATATCATATAGTCACATTTAGGTTCATGAATTTTAAAATGTCACACATTACATCTCTAATTAAACTTATGATAAACATTATGAATTTCATCCAAATATTTCATGAAAATATGATGTTTAACAATCTCTCCTCTTTCTAAATATATCATGTTTTAATATTTTAACCCTTTAAAGTTTTTCAACTTTATTAATTTTGAAATATATCTTTATACTATACGATATGCCATAAATAAACATGTCTATCTTTATTTATGTATTTTTCATTGTATTCATGCAAAACAAATTTAAAAATAGCATGAAAAACTAGGATTATTTTTTTTCTTGATGCTAGCTTTTGATCAGAGCTACAACCAATTTTGGGGCATAAACCAGGGGCCCAGACCCCATATTGAACCATTATAAATGGATAACACATGATCACATTTTAAACCATATAATAAATGGCCACATCCAAAATATAAACACCCTATGAAATTCAAACTTGGGTGGGATTGGGCACAACCAAACCACTTCACCAATCTTTTTACATCTCATTGGCACAAAACTAGGACTAATTTTATACATAATTAAAAGACCAATTTATGAAGGGGAGTGTACATATATTTATTATTTATCATTTTAGGGTATATTTTACTTGAAAAATTATTAAAAATAAATATATTCATCAACTTTTTAAAAAATTTAAAGGTTACAAACTATGTGATCTTATCTAACTTTCCATCAAAGGATTCCAAAAAAATACTAAATGTCTTGAGGGATGAAGCATGATGCATGATAAATTACCTGATATTTTTTAATAAAAATAAGAGTTACTCTTTGAATTTAAATTTTTTAACTTGATTATGCTTCATAATTTAAAATATATATAGTATTTTATACACTAGACTCAAAATTCTACAATTTTTTTCTTACGTCTTACAATTTTGAGTATAAGCATCTCAAATAATCCATGCAAGTTTAGGTTTATTGATTTTTATGAAAAAAACGTACACTTAAAACCCCTTTTTGGACCCATATTTTTATGTACATACACATCTATTTGATATTTAATTTGACTTGAATTTGTCTAATTCTACATGACTATGCCCTAAATCAACATAAAGAGGTGGTTGAGTATGTTTAGGTTATTTTTATGTTGATTTTAGATTATAATGGATATAATCCCATAAAATTAGAATTAAATTACCCTGATACCACGTGAATATTCCAAAAATCATCTTATTTTTCCATGGATACAAAGAGTTAGGGTTTTGTTGTGTCATTTTTTGTATATAAGGGAGCTAGTCACACATGATATCAACATAAATGGGTGGTTGGGTATACATGAATCCAAAAAATGACTTGAATTACTCAAACCACACCTATTTAGTTCAATAAATTCAAATTTGGGTTTAACAAGGCACACTAACTAAATTTTTATTTTGAAATATTACATATAGACATAAAATATGTAATTAAGATTCAATGAATTAGTGTGTGTATGAATTCATGGGTCAATATCCATAAAAGATGTGAGGTTTGTAAATTTGAATTTTGACACACCTATAACTCATATAAATGTTATAAATAAATTTAGGAGGCCCCATAACTTACAAAATGACTATAGGTTTTCCCAAAATAAACGCCTAGTGTAAAAGTCACACCCTAAAAGCATTAGGTTTAATATTGAAATCTTGAAAATAATCAAATAGTGACCATATTAGATTTTGAAAACCTATACTCTAAACATTAACCCCCTTAGTTTTGAAACCAATTTTAGAAGATACAGAGTGAACATGATTTCCTATATTTATTAAAATAAATTTAAAATATAAGAATATAAATGTAACAATATAATGTCACTTATATTTAAAATTTAATACATGTTTTAACACTTATGTAATTAGGTTCAATAATTAATGAGCATTAAAAAAATTGTACATATTTTTATGTAAACTACATTTTGATAGAAAAATGTCCTCCTTTTGGTTCCCTGACTTCTTGCACTTATCCACCAATAATGTCTAATCTAGAACAATAATTAATAAGTGCACAAACACTCTAAATTCATACAAATTAATAACTAATAAATATTTAGAATCCATTTTTAGGTGTCTAAATAGGTCATTTATCATGGACATGCTCTTATATTAAATCAGTTATTTTAGGGCCAAATTGAAATAATTATAGTTTAATGGTAAATTGAAAACTAATAAGAGTTTGTGAAGGTTTGAACTTTGGTGTTGACATCTATTTTTATTAAGTAATCCAGTCTACAATTGATACTTAAAATGAATTTTATAATCTTAAAAATATTTGTTTACATTTAGACATTAAAAAAATCTCATTCCTTAAAAATATAAAATACCAAATATTGTGTCCTCTTAAAATTTTAACTTATAATTATCAACAATTTCAAAATAAGAATCTTTCATAAGTGGACATGTCTATTTGATCCTCCCACCTTAGAATATAAAATTAAAAGGTAAATTGAAATTCAAAATTAAACAAATTGCTTGGTTAAATTGCAATGACTACCTGATAGAGGAATCTAGATCCCTTTCCCTATGATTTGACATAGGGGTAGAAAGACCGAAGGAGGAAGAAGATGGTTAACTCTAGGTAGATGCTCAAGTGATAGTTTTAGTTCAACAATCATAGGTGAGGACATCTATTTCTTATGGGTTTTTTGGCTTATGTAAGGGTTTTTGTAATGACCTTGAGGCTCCAACAATGGTGGTGTCTCTTGCAGGCTCTAATGCACAACCATCTCACCCTTCCTATTCAAATGATCTAGCTAGAGGACTAACATTGAATCCCAATAACCCCCTCCCTCCTATGTCTTATGTAGTAGTCATTTTAGGCCCTTTAAGAGCTTTTGTTGATTGTAGAACTATTCAAATTCATTGTATTTTGGGTTGTAGAAATGTAGGAACCCTTTCCATGTCTATGTGGAATATTTTAAATCAAAATTTGTGTCTTCTAAGGATCCCTCATCATGATTTCTTGAAGATAATTTTTCCCTTGTTGGGGTTCCTCATCCCTTTTCCTTCCACTTTGGATATGTTTCGGTGTAATTTTCTAAAAAATCTCTCATGTTTGAAATATATAATTCCACCCTTAAGGATTTGGATCACTCTTTGGATCACAAAACCTTATTTGGAAAATGTTTGGGAGCCCATCCCTCTATAGATGATCTCTCTTAATGGGCCAAATCTACTTGGAATATAGTTACATTCCCATCCTCTTCTCTCCTTGGTTTAAGGTTTTTTCAAGTAATCTTCCAATCTCTTGAGGACAAGGATTTCATTTGGTTATTTTGTAAATTTGGTATCTTTATTTTCCCCTAAATTTCCTTATTCTGTCCATCTTTGGTGTAGATCACAACAACTCTCATCTAGATTAGATTATACCATATCCCCCTTTCTCACAGAAAAAAGAGCACGTTGAGCTCTTGGTTAACAAAGTGGGCTCCTTTGTGAGAATTGATGAAGATTTGATGGATGGTAAATTTGTTATATTTTTTACTCTTTTATACCTATCCAAACCTCTCTTTCACTCAGTGCTCTTGCTTTCCTCCTAAGGTAGGTAGACTCAATTCTTCAACTATGAAGGTCTCCCCTTTCATTTTTTTAGTACAACCACTTGGGGTATAGGGAAATGATGTGCTTGTTTACAAATAAATCTACCTTCTCATCCTTCTATTTTTAGGTTTGGAAGGATGGACCTCCCTCCCCTAAATTCGAGCCTCACAATCATAGGATTTTCTACCAGGCTTTAGTTTCTTTTGCTTCACCTCCTTTGATCAAAAAGCCTTCCCTCCTAATGTGGACATCTTTCCCTTTATTCTATACTCTTTTCCTTTTCACCACCCCCTACTTCCCATATATATGTTGTGCCCCCCCACCTTTGTGTCTCAATAAACTCAAATCCAATGTTATCACCACTACAAATAAGAAAAGTAAAAGATTCAAGCTAGAAAGGCTACGGGTAGAAGATTTGGTGTGTAATGGCTCTTAGTGGACAATGAAATATCTTCTCACTAGGTGATAAATAAGACATGTCATTTCCTATGGATGAGGACTGAGGTGCTCTTATTTGGGATTCTTATAAATAGCTTCTGCTATGTTGTGACTTGGCTGAAGATTTGAAGAATCAACTTAGTTGTAAGAGTAATCATTTTTTTTTGGTTAAATGATATATCTTTTATTGTTTTCCATCCCCCTTAGTGTGATATCTTGTTTATCATGTTTTTTGTATATGTCCTTATCTCATTAGAGTTTTAATTTGTAGTTGTGTTTTGGTATTGGTTCATAACTCTACCCAAAAGCATTTTACCCTATCGAATTAAAAAAAAAAACTTATATTAAAATTGTTAGAAATATTATTAAAAATATATTATAATTAAAAATTGATTAAAAATAGACATAAAAAGATGAATTTGGAATGGAAATAAAGATTATGTATATGCAAAACTTTAGTTTCACAACATTTTAATATGTTTTACACCTTAGTTTTAAAGTTTAACTTAATACATTTCAAGTTTCAGTTATGTTTTAATATGCAAAACATTTAAAATTTAATTATATATGAATGTTTCTTACAATTATATAAGTTTATGGGGTAAATTTTATTTTTGAACTTTAAGTTTGACTATTTAGTTTTTTTTCCTTTAATTTATATTTTAATATAGGTGATATTCAATGAAACATATGTAGATGAGTTTTACTACAAATTTAATCAGTTCTTTTTTAAAAATTTATTAGGTTTTAAATGAGTTTTCTATATAAATTTGATACAATCATATTTTACTAGTATATATTTTAGATAAATTTAAATAAAATATGTATATCATTTTCTAAGTGTCTTTTTTGTTTATATCACAAATATAATATAGATGATTGGAGAATGATATATCTCAATATTTTTTACATAAATTTATATAAAATAAGTATACTAGTAAAATAAAATAAATAAAATTAAACTAAAATAAACCTTACATAAATTAGTGTTAGAGTTCAACAAAAGATATTGAGGGACATAATTAAGAGTATGATAGAATATTGATTTAAAAGTAAGAAAGATCAAAAAATAAACTATTCTTAAAAATGATAAAAAGAAAGTTACATATAATTTGATATTTTATGTTGAAATAAAGAATCAAATTTATACAAAATAGATAAAAGAGATATCATATTTTGAGTATTATACATTATTGTAAATATACCAAATAAAAAATATAATTGCCTTTTATTGAATAAAATAAATTTATGAAATCAAAAAAAATCAAATTGAATTATTTGTTCAAAAATATTATTTAAAGAAAAAATTAAGACAAAAATAATAGTCACTTGTAATAAAACAATGGAAATCACCAATGGAAAAAAACCCTAATTAAATTGCTTAATATAAGCATATTTTTGTAAAAAAATATTTGAGATTTAAAATATATAAAAAAAAATATTATTTTTATTAATAAAGGTGCTAAACTCTGCAATACATTTTTACACAGTGTTTTTGACATTTTTAACAATTTTTCCTTTGGTGGGTAGGCCCTTTTCATAATGTAACTTATGTTAGCAATGGGCAAAAATCTGCTTACTAAAGTCATAATATGTGAGGAATGATTTCATTTATTTTTTTAATATATTTTATTTTTTATTTTCTATTTTAAAAAATTGAGTGATATCGTCCATTAAAAGTTAACATGATCACTTTATTATAGATCACCAACACTTTTAGATGTCATTATAAGAACATCTCTTAATGTAATAATCTAATTTAACTATAATCTCTATATAATAATGATATAGTTGAATTTAATGGTTTCATCCAAATCAATGAAATTTAATATAATTTATCAAAGCTTTCCAAGTTAAGGGAAATGTTAATAATATAATTTTAAACATTGATAGATGTTTTTTTATTAAAGTATAAAGCACTCTTGTATGATAAAGTGGAATAAAATGATAAATGTGAATTTAAGGAGATATATGTAATTAAAAAATATATATGTTTTTTGGGGGCTTCAAATTAAACTTTGATTCTTAATATTTATTTATTCAATTAATTAACTATTAAAAGGTTTATATTTAAATTTTTAAAATTATATATTAAAATATTCAATTAGAAATAGAAAAATATATATATATTTTTATATATATATATATATATATATATATATATATATATATATGATTTTGATTTAGAGATAAATTTAGCTTTAAATTATATTGTTAGTTTAATTCGATTTTATATAGAGAGGAGATAAAAATGAGTGTTTATTTAAAATACATAGAATTATTAAAAATATATATTATTTTATTTTTAATTTAGGTTATATTTTAATATTAATATTTTTTATAAAATTAAATATTTTATTAAATCTCAAATATTACATATAGTATAGAGCAAACAAACATCTGATAAGTTAGAGAAGATGAGAAGTAATAAAGAAAAGAAATTCTTCAGCTCGCTTAAGAAATAGTTCAATAGAGTTGATGGGGGCCAATCATCAAATCATTGAGAACTAGTATGTCTTGTATCTTCATCGTGTTCTTCAACCTAGCTGTACCACATATGCAGAGTTTCAGCTAGAAGAACAACTCCTACATTTACTAAAGAAGCTACCTCAGAGTTATACTTCTTTATTATGTATTGGAATTCAACCTAAGAGAAAATTCTTATAAAATTCTTGGTGTATTTGACATTAAACTCTATAGACACTTAAATCTTACCATTTAGTGTCAAATTAACTTTGGCATGCTAACCCTTCACCATCCCCAATTCAAATTCATACTAACATTATTTCCTTCCAAATTTTAAATAATTGACTAATTCATAATTAATTATTTAAAATCATGTGCAATTATTTTCTTCCAAAACTAATTAAAAATCTAGAATCTACCTCATCTAGACATCATCCAAGTTTATCTTGACCAAATGTTGATTCATCGAACCACCTTCCTCAACCACCTTGTGAGTCATCCCTTGAATTTTCAACTATCTTGACCCATTCATGTTGAGTTACTAAACTACCAATTAACTCTCCCCCTTCCTCCCAATACATGGGAATTAGTTATCATCCATTGGGATGAAGACTCAAACTCAACCGTTGATTATTATTATAATTCAACAAATTCAAATTATTCTCAACCATTCATCTCACCACCTTAAAGACTATAAATTGACATGAAATCTTATACTCAAATCATCTACCTTCAAGCTATTTTAACTATATTCAATTATCCTTGTGAATCTTTTGAGATCAAAATAATTTACAACCACACACTACCCAATTCCCTTTATTTGGAAAAGAGTTGAGCACCCACATCAAGCAATAAAGAGTAAATTTATCGTTAATAACATATGTAATTATTTCATTAGTTATCTTTATTTTATTGTTGTTTATCTATCAAGAGGTTAATGTAGTTTAGGAAGGATTGCATTGTATTTTGTCTTCTTAGTTTACATTCTAAATTTCATACTATACATTATGGCATGTCCAGTGGGATATTTCCCTCATCTTTCACATCATAGGTTCATTTATAAAGTCATTTTAGTTGTTTTTTATTATTTTTCTTATGCACATATGTTTAAATTTTATCCTAAATGTTTTTTTTATAGTTACAGGTTAGTTTTCTAATTTTTTTAGCTTGTTGTACGTTAACCTGCATACAATGAAATCAAAGACATTAACAACAAATTTATTGAAGAAAAAAAATAATTTGTTTTTGTGGTAATTTTACTTATATTTTTATATTTTTTTATTTTTCTAACAATTTTTGTGTGTGTTTTGTTTTCCTAACTCCTTTTTGTTTGAATTATGCTCTATATGTTGGCTTTTGTTTTCTATTTAAATCATTTTTATAGAACAAGAAAAGCATTTTGTGCAATAGCAAAATCATCCAAGTAAATAGTAATAATATCATGTGCAACAACAAAATTATCCAAGTAAATAATGAAATCATTATGCACAATAGTGAAATCATTATGTGTAATAACAAAATCATTTAGAATTAAAAAATCATTTTGTAAGTATCTATTTTCCATTTTTTTACCTTATGTTTTTTGTAGTTCTCATTTGTTAATGAATTTTTTGTTTACTCTAACTCTGTAATAAGGAAATTATTTTAAAAGTTAACATTTCTCTTCCTTCATATTTTTGTTGCCATTTTTGGCTAATTTTGTAAGTTGCCTTATTATTTAATCTTTCAAAAACTTATAATAGTTTATTGCAGGTTAATAGTTAAAGTTTCTAACAAAGAAAGAAAGAAAAAAAGCAATGTCATTTGTTGTTAATCTATTTTGTTTCTATATTTAGATTTTGGACTAACCTTGTCATTTAGTTTTTAAGTGATTATTTTAGTTTTTATTTTGTATAGTAATACATACACATTCAAATTTTGGTGTTAATTAATATTTTCATTTAAATCACTTTGTTTCTATGTTTTGTAAGGTTGTGTATGCTCTTTCTTTGGCATCACATTGGTGTTAATACTCAGGAATCAAAAAAAAAATTGTGTTGCTCAAGTTGTTCTTATATGTATGTTCTTCTGTTGGCATCACATTGGTGGTGATATCTAGGAATCAGAGACGAGCATTAACTTATTTATTTTTATTTTTCTAAAGGCTCTATCGACTGTGGATTTCTTTATCATATGGTAGGCCAAACCTCATGTACTATCAAGGTATATAAATTGAGTATCAATTATTTTAAAGAACTAATCAATTCTATTTTTTAATCACACCATGATGTGAGGCGATTACATGCTTCAATACCTAAGGTTTCAATAGTTGCCTTAAAATTTGGTTTTTTCAACATGAACCTTCTAAAATCTTATGACTAGATAGGGTACATTGGTACTAGACCCATTTATGTGTGTCTATTAAATTAATTTATTATATATTTTTAACCCTCATGTATTGAAATGTATTTATAGTAATCCCCTTAGATAATATTGTGAGAACCTTACGCCTAAGTGAGCCATTTTGTTGTTCAACTTTGTTGCATCACTCAATGGTTAATGTCGAGAAGTTACTTTCCACATATCCTTGAAATCTGGTATAGTTGGCTATGGTAATGACACTTCATCCATAGCCAATGCTTTTAAATATTGGTGACAATATGTAATGGGTAAGTAAGTAATAAGGAAAGATTAAAATTTGTT
The DNA here is from genome assembly GCA_037957365.1 of Torreya grandis. Classification (NCBI taxonomy): domain Eukaryota; kingdom Viridiplantae; phylum Streptophyta; class Pinopsida; order Cupressales; family Taxaceae; genus Torreya; species Torreya grandis. The sequence continues at coordinate 551,624 of JARHVA010003667.1, forward strand.
CAAGTCTTTTATCCTAGTTTTATCCTTTTTTGTGTGTTGTATGTGTTTTTAAAGTAGGGACTTGTTTGTTTAAATTATTTGTGAAAACCATGTCTTAAAATCCTTTTGATCTAAAAAAATATTTGAGTTCTAAGTTCAAGCCAAAATCATATCTAAAACTTATAAATCAAGAAAAGTCTAAAGTCATGAAATCAAAAATTTATCAACAATCATAATACTTTCTAGTCTTGGTCTTTCATCTTTTTATTTTTTATTCAAGCCTTTTTAATAATGTTACCTATCACTATGCACATGGATATGTTAAAAAATCCTAGGTTGAGGGAGTAACCTTTTATTAATGACCCTTTAAACTTTGGTAACCAAGAGCATGGAGTTGAAATCAATGACAATGAATAAGAAGAGTGAGATTATCAAGAAGAGAATATCCCTAGAGACATCTTAACCCCTTATCAAATCACTACATATATCTTATATAATAAATATTATGTCTTGATCCATGCTTTGAGTCTAGGGGCTAAGCTTCCTTCAGATTTTATAGTCAAAAAATTACATCATTTGGTTTCTAGGAATGATACAACATCCCCAATCCAAGATCAAGCTTCATCTCATGGATCCATATGGAATAGAAAGGTAATCATAAGTACAAACAATTTCAATTCCCAAGTTTACATGGATAAATTGAAAGCTATTGTGAATGAAGACACATCCCAATGAAGTCATGGGTTTTCTAGTAAAGCTCATGTATAATAATTAAATTGAGAGATTGTTAATCTTAAAACCAATAACACAAAAAATCCCTTGATAAATAAATATGTGAATAAAAATCTAAGTATTGTTAGTCTATAGGTTTAGCTCAAACCAATCCAAATTCAAATACATATTTTAGTTCACCCATCATTAATCATAATCCAAATCAAAGTTTAAATGCTATTGCAAACTCACCAATTCATTATCTAATGAATCAAAATCTGAGTTTGAATTTTCATTCAATCTCTCCCATCAATAAAGTCAATCCAATACCAAATTTTAATGTTCATTCAAATTCATTATTCAACCATAAACATCAAAATATTAATTTGAATACACATTCAAGTTCACAAATCAATCCAAATCTGCATTTGAATGTTCATTCAAATTCACCAATAAACCAACAAAATCAAAATATGAACTTAAATACATATTCAAGTTCACACATCAATTAAAATTCAAATGTTTACATTCATCCAAATTCACCAATCAATAATCAAAATCAAAATCTGAACTTGAATACACATTCAAATTCATAAATCAATCAAAAATTGAATTTGAATGTTCATTCAAATTCACCAATAAATAATCAACATTCCAATTTTGTTTTAGGTACAACTTCATATCCATTTTAAATTCCATACATAAATCAAGTTCTCACAATCACAAATGCATTCACAAACCCCAATCCAACCTTTAATCCCAATCCATAATTCAACCCTAATATCAATCAATAATAACCTTTTGGTTCAATATCAAACCCATTTTCAAATCCAAACTTAGAATTAAAACACATTCAAAAATCATCCCCCAAATCCCAAAAATCCAAATTCATATGTATCCCAAATCTAAATTCAAATCAACTCATTAAAAATCCACCCCAAAATCAATATTTGGTTCCACATTCCAACATTAACCCACATTCATTCATTGGTCAATCATCTAACATATTTACCACTTCAAATCAAAACAATCAACCCATGTCACATTTTATTCATGAGTGGTAAAACATGAAGGATAAAATGTAACATTTACAAGATGGTATTATTTTCAAAACAAAAAAATCAAATTTGAGTAAATTTTTCCATATCCATTTGGCATCAATAACATGATAACACCTTTTCTACACACTTTAAACTTCCTAAGTTTGATAAATACAAAGGGAAGGGAGATCCTAGGGAACATCTCAAAGAGTTTTATATGGCATGTGTAAACATTTCCTTTAACAATGAATACTTATTAATTATCTTTCCACACAATCTAAGGGGCCAAGACCAATCACTACCTTCGAAGACCTGTCTAAAATATTTGTGCATCATTTATCTTAAAATGTTGAATAGGAGTTAACTATTATCAACCTATATAATACCAAACAATGAAATGGTGAAACTTTTGCCTCCTCTTTTCAAAGATGTAAATCATTAGTAAGTCTTTTTACATGGCCCCCACCTAAAAAACAACTTATTTTAATCTTTACAATTAATCTTAATTCAGATTTAGTGCATCAATTACAACATCATTATCCCACATAATTTGATGATATCATATATAAGGGAGTTTAGATTGAGATAAATTTAATTTCTAAGGGTGTCATTATAATTTTAAAACAATATAATACTTCTTCAAATCAAATGAAAAAATAAGGGATTTTATATGGAGAAAAAACAAAAATATTGTAGGTAATGGTGTAACCGATGTGAAACAAGTCAAAAACACCCAACAAATCAATAACATCAACCATTCCAAGGGGCCAACCAATACAATAAAATCACAAACACAAATTTATCCCTTTGGGAGAACCTCATGACGTGGTATTTCATAAATTGGTCATTGTAAACATGTTTATTTTCCCTAAAACAAAACCATTTGAAGAGAATGTTCTTAAACGCAAGGGTACCAAGAAAATGAATATTGTGAATACCATAAAATCAATGGATAATCAACAAATAGTTGTATGTGGCTTAATAATTACATTCAAGACCTCATTGATCATGGGGACATTACAATCAAAAATCAATCTTCATTCTCCAATCAAAAATTGGGTATATATAAAGATTCATTTTTGAAATAAGAGCAAAGGCATAATAAAAAAGGTAAATAGCAAGATCAAACTAGTAATGTCAATCAAAATAATCACCCTTTTGATTATATAGTTAATTGTACTGACTATATGAGCCATCATGTTTTCATTATCAAAGTAAAAGCTTAAGATTTTACTATTACAATAAGGCATGCCAAGATCACCATACCAATTGCTTCCTCGCCTACCATTGAGAGCAAGTAAAATATTCTAGAGTAACTTGAAAAGACACCAGCTCATATATATATATATATATATATATATATATATATATATATATATATATATATATATCATAGATCTTCTCAATATATCCCCTATGTATAAATACATATTGTATAAAACCCTCCAAGATTATATATTTGCAAAAGACATTAACCCATCCAATTTTCAAGCATTAATTGGAAACTTAACCACTAATAATCAAGTCACATTTGATCATTATGGAATCTCCCCCATGGAATTTTCACATAATTTACCCTTGTATATAGAAGTCTTAATATATACGCATAAATTAAAAAGGGTGTTTATAGACAATGGCTCAGCTTTGAATTTATGTACATTGACATTAACAAATAATTTGGGATATTTTAACAATATCACTAGAACCTAACATCATTACCATCAAGGCATATGATAACAATGAGTGTGAATCCATGGACACTATTTATCTTCCTCTTATGGTGGGGCATGTCATTTAGGAGACTTTAGTCTATGTCCTTGACTTAAATCTTCTATACAATCTACTCTTTAGACATCCATGGATCCATACCATGAATGTCATTCTATCCACCCTACATCAATGTTTGATGTTTTTCCATGATATAATGGAAGTAACTATACCTAATGATGCTAAACCCTTCTAATATTATAAATTATTAGAAGGATGATATCAACAATCTAGCTATATCTCAATTATTGAAGACATTTATGTTTCTATTAAGGAGTCACCAAAGCTAGCCAATTATGTTCATCCTAATGAGTTACTCTAAACATTCATAAATCTACCATCTATATATCAAGCATCCATAATTTAACCATCTAAAATTAACCTTCTACTTCAAAATCTGCACCATCCCCTCCATCTAAGTTCACCATTATGGATAAAGGGATGGGTGAATATGAAAATATTGACACTCATTACTTAGGCAAAATCCACATGTCTCCTAGTAATCATAGTAGGCCCCACTATAGAAATGATACTCAAGTGGTTCATAACTCTAGCAAGACACCATTTTTAGAGATTAGTTTCTTTTTTGATGAGTAAATAAAATATTTTAACTCTTCTTAGCTTTATTCTGATAAACAAGCTACATGTTTCCTAAACAACCAATGCCTTGTTTCTAAATCCACAATGTGTAACATAATGAACTACAAAGGCAAAGGCCTTGGTATTCATGAACAAGGTACATTAAAACCAATAAGTCTTAAATCATATGAATTCCTACATGATATTGGATTTGAATAACTTAATGTGATTTCTAAACTTCATATCAATGATCCCTCTAGTAAATCTAAGTAAGTCTCTTCAAACACCGAAACAGGTTCTATCTATAGCCAATTCAAAGATCTTGTCACTACTAACCTATTCCATGATAATTTCATTATAATTATTAAACTTACATACCCAAACCTTATTTTATGGGACCAACAACCATCACCTCTATTTGATCATTTCTATAATGATGAGGCAATTTCCAAATTTTTGAGAATCAAAGATCACACCCTAGCAAGGGACCATAAAAGGGGCTTTTCCATTCAGGTGGGTGATTTTTCATACTTTGGAAAGCTTTCAAATTCACATCAATGGCATCAAATAAATAAAATAACAACCTCTTCACTTTTATAATAAGCTCCAAACCATGAATAACCTAAAGAGGAATTCAATATTCCTCTACCTCTTACAAAGGAAGAATATAACCTCTTAATTGAAATCACTATTGAAGTTAACTTTAGGACAAATGAAAATCTTAAAATTGTGAAAATTGTTGCATTATTGGATCTAGAAGAAAAATCACTTTCACACACTTACTCAAATATTTTTTAGATGTGTTTACATGGTCATATGCTGACATGTTAGGTTTAGATCCATCACTAGTTGTGCACCATCTTATTGTCCATAAGGATGCCAAACTAGTCAAGAAAAAACCTAAAGTAGCATTAATTGTGAAAGAGGAAGTGAAAAATAAATTGGAGGTTGGTTTCATACATCCTATTGACTATTCTTAATGGATGTCTAGCATAGTACTAATATCTAAGAAACCAACAATAATTTGAGTCTATAAAAATTTTAGGGACATTAACAAAGCATGTCTGAAAGATGATTTTTCATTGCCAAAAATAGACATGATCATAGAATCCACTGTAGGTCTTTGATGGATGGATTTTTTAGGTTATATTCAAATTAAAATAATTCCTAAGTACCAACACATGACAATGTTACTAAAATATCCAATAGGATTCATTAAAGGCCCTTCATCTTGTCTCCAAGATGAAGGGTAGAGAATAATCTTGTATATTAATTCACTTATCAAATTTATTTGGCTCACAAAAACATATTCCAAAGAAACTCAAGATCCTTTCTTAAATGAAGATGTCCCCTTGGAGGGAAAATAAGAATTAATTAAATGAAAGGAAATTATAATTCTATTTACAATAGAAATATAATTAGAAGAATGATTAATTAAATTAATCAAAGATCAATTTAATTATTAAAATGTGGGGAATTTGATTATAAGAATGGTTTATAAATGGGTAAATATTGTATTAGTTGATCAATAAAGGGGAATTAGTGAATTGATCAGAATAGAAGAATTGACTAGAAAAAATGACCAAAATGATAATTGAACAAATCTAATATAATGAATTATCCCACATATATATTCCCTAAGGTAAATTCAAACTTGTATATTAGGTGAAGAGATCAATTTAGACTAGTTTGTGTGTAATTATAGAAAGTCATTCCATTTTTCAATTTTGACATAGAAGTGAAAATAATGGAGTGTCTACAGTTGTCCTTGATAGATAGATTTTTGGGTTATAATCAAATTAATATATCTCCTAAGGATCAACATAATAAAACATTTACAAAACTTTGGGGCACTATTTGATATCAATTAATGTCTTAAGAATGTTAGATCTACCTATCAAAGAACAATTATGGTCATATTTCATGACATGATTCATAATATCATGGAAGACTATGTATATGATATCCTAGATAATCAAAGACTAGAGTATAACATCCCAAGATCCTTTGTAGAATATTTGAAAGAATTAGAGAGTATAAGCTTTATTTATATCCAAATAAGTGTGTATTCAGGGTTGCTTTAGTAAATTTTTTGTGATTCATAGTATCACATCAAGGCATTAAGGTTGATCCTTCAAGGGTTATAGTTACCATGGACATGTTTTCACCCAAAAATTTAAAACATCTATTTAGTTTAAACGGTAAAGTTCAAGCAATCTAAAGGTTCATATCATATCTTGAAAACATATGACACCCCTTTACATTTATAATTAATAAGGACACTCTTTTCCATTAGAATGAATAGTGTCACAAAGCATTTTAAAATATTAAATGATACCTTTTCAATCTACCAAATGCTTTAAGGAAAGATGCAGGGTCTTTAGTCCTATCATATTTAATAGTTGGAGAGATATTTCCAATATCAATAGAAATGATGAAGGGGGAATAAAGGTTCATTTTGAATATTTTTGAGCATCTTATTGTGCATAGGTGGTTGGGGAATGATATTTCTTGTGGCATATCTAAGAGGTGGAGGGATAAAATTTTCATTATTTTGGGGTAGGAGAATAAGAGGTTGATTATCCAAGTTTAATAAATGATGTTGCATTTGCATCATTTGAGAAGTATTAGATGTTTGCATAATATTCATTTATTATACTATTTATGTAAAAATTTGAGTGGTGTAAATTGGTGGATTGGGTTATTAGTGTTTAAAGGTGGATTGTTAGGATTGGTAGGAGGAACATTCCCTGAATTGGTATTAGGGGATGGGTTGTTGTGTGGCGAGTTATTAGTGTTTAAAATATTTCATATAGGGTTATTGGTTAAGATTGTGTCAATTTCCCATACAATGTAATGTAGTGATTTAGAGATATATTTTTATTGATAAGTGTGAAATGGATCTGATCCATTAGTACCATCAGTTGGGGTAATTTGGACCATATTATAGTCTAAAGATGAGGGGTGAGATAAAGTACACCAAAAGTGAGAATATTCTTAGGTAGCAAGGGTATGAAGGTACTAATATCCAATATATCATCTAAATAGATTAAGTTTGTCCAAAAATATTATGATAGTGTATTTCATTATGCTTAGAATATGAATCTAAGATCAAAGAGTAAAGGTGAAAAGTAGAAGCAAATTCAACTAGATACAGAACTATATCAGCCAAGAGGTACAAAGTTAACCAAGCCAATAGAGTTTGGAAGGAAGATTAATAGAAAATTTTAGAAAAGGATGCAGTCAAATTAGTTGACTATGTTCTATGGGGAATAGCTAGAGACTAGCCTAAGAGACACTAGATCGAATATAATGACTATGTTATGTGGAAGAGAAAAAATGTATGATACATAGTTAAGTTGATCGACTATGATCTGAGGATGAAGATAGGTTTTGATAGTTATGACTCTGAATGATCTATTATTTTTTTATAAATACTTGAAATAAACACACAGACAACTAGATCGAACTAGTCGATCTAGTTGTGATATAGAGTACAAACCTTCTACCAATGTTAGATACAAGTTTTACAATAAAGGATACAATTATCAGAGAGCAAGCAAAAAAATAGAAATGCTAATCTATGTGGTCATTCTTGAATGTTTTAAATTATAACTTTTAGATATAAATGTGATAGAGAGTTAGATATAAAAAGGAACTAAAACTGCAATCTAAGGATGGTTTCAAGTAGTTAAGGATGAAAGGGATTTATATTGGTGATGGTATTGGCTTAGTATTGGGGCCTACCCCTCACTTCATAATCATGTAGTGATAAGGGTGTCAGGTGCTTTGCCAATATATAATATCAACCACGTATTTATACTTAGCCATAATACTGACTTGACTTCCCCCTTGGTGATGAAATCCAAGTAGGTAGACCTTGGGTAGAATTTTTTAATGTTTTATGATATTATATGGTTTGGAAGTGTGTGAATAAAATACAAATAGTGTGATTAAATTGATAAATTAAAACTTCCTATTTATTCTATGTGTGCTACTCTAAGAAAGCAAGAAGCAAAATGAAAGATGATTTAATTACTATAAATATGAGTTAATTCTTTTGTTTAGAGAGTATAGGTTCAATTTAGATGACCAAGTATGCAAATAATATATAATAGAATTGACTGGGTCAATTCTATTTATTAAAGAAATAAATAGAAAAACACAGTCAAATAAATCAATTGAGTCTCTTGGGAAGTAAAGAAAGCTATAGAACTTTATCGATCCAATTGACCTAGTTCACTGTAAGGTTACATTTTTATAGATTAAAAATTATGAAAAATAGGATTATAATGAAGAAAATAAATGACTAATAGGGTGATAATTAACCTGATAATTTTGAAGATGCTAAATTTACTATTTTTATATTGTTTCATTCAAATGAATATTTTTAGCCTGCTAATAGATTCGAGTGGGTCGACTAAGTTTGAAAACCTATATGTAAAGCAGCGAACTGAGTCAACCCAGTTCCTAAATAAATAAACTAGTTAGGTCTTAGACTAGGTTATTTGGGTTGACCTAGTCCCATAATGTGCTCATTTTTAAAAATAGGGTCAAATAATGAAACTTTGTTCAGTAAATGATAAAAAGTGATTTTGGCTTAGGTAGGGGCTATTTGAGGTTGTGAATTGCTTGGAGGAGTGTCTAAGGGAGGTGTAAAATATTAGATAAATGTGTATGAGAGGTTTATGTTGGTTTTAAGTGTTGGTATAGGGGATAACAATCTTGTGAAGCACCAATGGTCTTCTCACCCCTTTATTGGTACACCCTTTAAGGCATGCACTCAGAGAGATTGATCTTGATGAGTTTTTACAAAATATAAAGTATCAATAATTGATAAAGTTTAAAAATATTATATGTATACATATGCCCCACTTTAATCTCATCACATGTCATGTAGTTTCAACATGGGATGGTGCTTCAGGAAAAGAACACATAACAATGAACTAAGTAAATTGTAGTATTTTAAAGCATAAATTAACTAAAAGTAAACGACTGAAAGGAAATAACTAAAATAAATAAGTAATGTGTGTGCACCTTAACTTACATTTATCATTGAATTATTATATTCTATGTTTGTATTTTTTATTGTGGAGGGCATAGAGATTGCTTTGGACCAACCCTAAGGATACAAAACTTTAAAGAGAAAAAACAAACAAATGCAAGAAAGTAAAGATAATTGAAATGTGTAGGCATGATGCACTTGTAAATTTGGTAAGTTGGGTTGATAAATGTTAAGTTTGGACTAAATTACCAAGACAAAAAAATGATTAAATCAGGTAATCAAAAATCCAAAGCTACTAAATGAATGAAAAACTCAAACAAGTATACCTTAACTAAGAAAGGTAACAAAACAAATCAAACTAAGGATACAATAAAAATGAAAATATAATATCAATGTGAAAGGATTAATAATCCTTACTTAAACAAATATGGGCAATAAATGGTAAAACAACATTGATGAGTGAGAAATAACAATCCTTACTCAATCATTAATGAAAAAAATACATGAGAAAACAACATTGGTGAGCAAGAAGTAACAATCCAAACTCACTCAATAATGGAAAAATTACAAAATTACAAAAATGAATGCAATTATGTGAAAAAATAAGTTATAATAAAAAAATTAAATGAAACCAAGGCAATTATATAAATGTAAAGCAATGGTGTAAGTAAAATAATCCATGGTCACTCAAGCATATTGTTTTGTTCAAAGGATAGATAAAAACAAAAAATAAAGTAGTGTTAGTCTGTTTTAAGATGTGAAGAAAAAGGAATATATAAGTGGGGAAACAAATTTAGAATCAAACTATCCTTTCAATGGGGGAATGAAATGGGTGGTTGGGAAGATGAATGAAAAATCAAGGTAGAGAGACTCTTTATCAAAGTCAAGACATTAAAATTAATTTTATCAAAATAAGAGGACTTTCAATAATAAGGACTCCAAAGAACGTCTCCTAACCACACAAATATTAGGTTATCAAATGAAGTATGAATATAAATTTATAAATTTTATATGTGTGAAAATTAAAATGGGCCTACTTTATCAAATGTGTTCCCCATTCCTCAAAACCCCTTATAGAACCATTGGTCTACTATAAAGATTAGATACTTGCATGAAAAAGTAGGTAACACTATAAATTATTTTGAATTTTTCTATCCCAATCTACTAGCCTACTACACCCTAATGGACCTTATCTCTATCATGAGGCCAACTATGAAGTTATAGCTCTAAATAGAGAGAGGAGATGTGCTAAGAATCATGTCTTTTGGTGTGATGTTTAAATTTTGAATTTTATATTTTTAATTTGATAATTTCTTTTTTTCTTAATGATTTGGATTTTAACTTTTAATGGCTTTTATTATTCCTCCTCCATATGGATTTAGAGAACCAAACATGGGTGTTAAAAATGACTATTATTTGAAAACATTGGACTTGGTAACTACAAAAAAGGACTTCGAGAGCATGGTGTCTAAGATTCTTGTTTATTCATGTGAAATGAAAGTAATATTTTAATTTCAACCTTCTTATATTAAAAGTGGAATGAAAGGAAAGGAAATCAATGGGAATTAACATGAAACAATTTGAATTACTTCAAATCAAAAAAAATGTGACAATGTGAAAGGGATGCAATGACATGTAAATATGATTCCTTATCATAAAAATGTATGTATGTGTAGGGAAACATGCTAACATAGTTTTTTTGTGCGAGTTTTAACCACAAAAGAAACAAAAATTGAGGATGAGAATATGAATTCACAAACTTGTAGCCATTTCTTAATATTATAAAAACAAAACTTAATTTGGTAAAAATATTTGAAATAATATCTAGATTTTATGAGGAGAACTTGGTCCTATCCATGTTCTTACACTACAAATCATAAAATAAAAACCCAAATGGGTCTAGAATGGTAAAAATGGTATTTGTGAGGAGAGTCTGGTCCTATCCATGGTCGTACATTGTAACTCACAAAATAAAAATCTAGGTGTGTGTAAAATGCATTAGAAAATAATGAACATGTGACAAAGGAGAAAATGTATGAAAAATCTATGTATGAAACAAAAAGGCATTTATGAGGAAAACCAAGTCCTATCCATGGTATTACAATCCAACTTACAAATTTAAAGAAACCAAAAGACTAAAAGAGGGGACTAAGGTTTGTGTATAATATAGACTATTGTAGAGGATGCAATCATTGGATAAGCCCTACAAGAAGTGTAAATAAGACAATGTATATAAATATGAAAATAAGGGATATATTTAAACAAAATATTTATTTAAAAATTGTGTATTAGTGAATTATTTAAAAACATGGTCTTTGTTAATTTATAGATGATAGATACTAGGACCAATAATGTCTTATACTAAATAAGTGCACCACCATTTTGGGCATTTATTCCTTCTTTATCATTGGTGTAATATAATTTGATGACTAGATCACCAACATAAAAAGTGTGAACTTTGACCTTTTTATTAGGTTGTTTGGTGATGCAAGCCTTGTATTAATGGTTATGTTGAAAAGTGGCTAAACGATGTTCATTAATAAGGTCTAAGGCATGAAGGTGAGCTTCACATAATGCTTCATCAGGAATGATACCATGAATAGATATACAAATATGGGATTTTGACTTCTAATGGTAAAATAGATTCATAACCATATAGTAGTGAGAATGGTGTTTCCCCAATGGTAGTATGTATGCTAGTACGGTAGGCCCAAAGTATGGGATATATATGAAGGTGTTAATTAGTGAAGGTTTCTCAGATGGTCTTTTGTAGTATTTTGTTAGTGGCTTTAGCTTGGCCATTACATTTTAGATAGTAAGGTGTGTAAATTTTTTGGTAAATTTTAAATTTGGCACATAACTGTTTCCTATCCTTATTTTTGAAATTATCACCATTATCAGAAATGACAGTATGAGGAAGTCCAAAATGACAAATTATTTGGTTAAAGATAAATTTATAAATAGTGATACCTATGACATTGACAAGAGGCATGGCTTTTACCCATTTAGTAAAATATTTAGTGGCAGTAATGATAAAAACATGACCATCTTGTGATTGAGGTAATTTACCAATGAGATATAATCCCCACATGGAGAATGGCCAAGGAGACTCCATGGGTTGGAGTTTAACTAGTGGTGAATAGATTAAATCATCATGAAGTTGGCAAGTATTACACTTTTTGATAAAATAAATAGCATCTTTATCTAAATTAGGCCAAAAGTATCTCATATGTGAGTATTTTCATGTTGTATCATGTCCACTATAGTAACCACTACAAATTCCCCCATATGCTTGTTTGAGGAGAGGAGGAACCTTTTTTGCATCACATAGTGGAGTAGGGTACCTTATGCATTATATAAATAAATGGTGTTGTATCAGAAGACATATTTAAGTGCTTGTTTATATAATCTAGTCTTTTCACAAGAATTCATGTCTGGAGGATAGGTTTGATGTTCAAGGAATAAGATGATTTTTTCTTACCATAGGCATTGTCGAATAGTGATAGCCTTAATGTGATAAATGAGTGAATCATTTGGTTAGATAGAATAAGGTGATTTTATTATTTTAATAATAAATTGGCAATCATTACGTATTTGATGAGGATGAAATATAGAGGCTAAAGAATTAATAGAATCAGCTATAGAATTTTTATCTCTTGAAATTGGATCAATGGTAAAAGAAGTAAACTCTTTGGAAAGTGTGGTTTCCATTTGATGATATCCAACTAGATTTTTGATTTTACACTAATAATCACCATTAAACTAGTGAAATATAAGTTTTGAGTCACCTAAAGCGTGTAAATATGGGATATCCAAGTCAAGTGTTATTTTCATACCTAAGATGAGAGCTTCATATTCAGCCATATTATTAGTAACATCAAAAGTCAATCTAAATGATAGAGGGATGATCTTACCATGTGGGTTTGTTAGAATACAACCTACCCCAGCTTCTTGTAGGCATTTGGCACCATCAAAATATAGGTTCCAATTATCTTAATGAAAATCAATGATAACTTCAGGGGGATCTTCACTAACTACTTTCGATTTAGTAGTATTAGGAATGATATTAGTATCTTCTTGATTATTTACCCCTAAATCAGTAGTGAAATTATGGAAATAATCTTTAAGGGAGATAGCCTAGTTAAGACCTTCACTATAAATAATGTTGTCATCGAGGATATTATCTTGAAGGTGATTTTTAGCTGGTATAGGTGTCGTTGCAAGTTGGTTAGTGATAAATTTCCCTTTGATAGATTTTTATGTAATAATGCAAAGGTAAAATTCTATCAAGAGGACCATCCATTTTCCAATTATATCTCTAGGTAATAATGCTTTAGAGAATAAATGATTAAGTGGATCAAATTTTTTAATGACATAAGTGGTTTGATAAAGCATCTAATGATGGAGCTTTTCAATTGTGAAGTAGATACCAAGGCAATCACATTATACTTTAGTATAACATTTTTGTAGTCAAAAAGGCCTCGACTAATATAGTATATAGTGTACTCTCTAATAGTATTATCTTGTTGGGAAAGCATTTCCCCATCTAATATGGGTGTAGAAGAGGTGTATAATGTTAAAGGGTGGTCTTTTGAAGGTGGTAAAAGGGTGGGAGAATGGAGAAAAAATTATTTCATGTTATCAAAATATTTCTAGCATGAATCTACCCATTCTATACCATTACTTTTTTTAGAGTGGAATTAATAGAGTAGATACGATAAGTCATTTTTGGGATGAAACATTATATTTCCCCAAGATTTCAGAGGTAATTGTGAGTGTCAAGAATGAAATGAGGAATGGGCATGTTGACTATAGCGTTGATTTTGGAAAGATCAACATCAATGTCACATAGAGAGATTAGGAACCCTAAAATTTTAATAGATGTGATGCCAAAGACACATTTATATGTATTAAGTCTAAATTTGTATTTGATTAATCCATAAAAAATGATAGCTAAATCAATAAGGTATGTTATGCAATTTTTAGATTTGGTAATGAGGTTGCCAACATAGGTTTCCACTAACTTGTGTATAAGATCACAAAAAATGTGAGTCATGGCATGTTGATAAGTGGTTTAAACTTTTTTAAGGCTGAAAGGCATTTTGATGTAGCAATAGGTACCCCATTCCATAATAAATTTTATTTTGTTTTGGTCTTTAGAGGCTATGTAAATTTAATTATAACTTGAAAAACTATCCATAAGTGACAACATTTCATATATGTCAATTGAATATATGTTGGCATCTATTGAAGGTAATGGGAAATTATCTTTTGGACACATGAGGTTAAGATTGTAGAGATCAATGCATATATAAATGACCATGGTGAATTTTTTATGAATGGGAATATATTTGATACCCATTCAAAATAGTCAACAAGTTTAATAAACTTGGCATCCAAAAGTTTAATAATTTTCTTATGACATAAGGTGGAAATTTTCATTATTTTTTTGAATGGGTTTTGGATTTAGGTAAATGATGATGTTATGTAAAAAAATACTAGGGTGGATACCTAAAATATCCTCATATGAACAAGCAAAGGTTTTGTGATACTTATGGAATAAAAATCTAAAGTTATCATGCTCTATTAGCATGAGTTCTTTAGAGACAGTGATGGGTTTAGCACATGATGGAGTACCATATTCTATTATTTTTGTTTCTTAAATGAGCATATCATTTCTATCTTGGAAATGATATGGAACATTAGGAAGAGAAGAAATAGGATTTTTTTTAGGGTCTACACTAGCAATTAAATAATTAAAATGAGGAGCTTTTTATTTAAAGTTTCCAAGTTTATGATGTTATCGTGGAAGTTGAGGTTCTCCAACATGGAGTAACTCAAGTATGGCTTCATCATAAGGGATCATGGGTAAGGTTCCATAGTATTCCACATCTAATTTGATATCAATTATTTTATTACCATGGTGATCATATTCAGAATGTATTTTTCATACATTTGTGGCTTTAGTATCAAAGGTAATTTTAAGTGTAGGTGGAATTGTTGTTTGAGGTTTATTGGAGTCAAATAGATTGATAATAGGTGTTTTAGGTTATGATTTATATGGTGGTTTAGTTTAAGTGAGGTGGGTATCCTTAGTGGTATTTATAGGATCGTGGGAAGGAATAAGATTAGGTAGATTGGTTGGTGATATAGAAGGTATAGATGGTTCCTAAATTTTTGAATTTTATAGAGTTAAGATTTGTTCAACTACCCAAGGGGTATCGAGAAATAGAAGATTAATGGGAGATACATAATCTTTGGTTTCTAATTCACTATCAGTTGATATATGAATAACATGGACATCACAATTAAATTCATGTATTTTGGCTAATGTTTTTTGATAGTGTGTACATCCAAGTCTTGTGATTGAGCTTGAGCCATGATATATTTTTCATCATAGGTGTGGGAAATAGTGCATACATTTGTCTCTAGAAGAGCATCAAAATTAGATATACCTATATCACTAAATTTTTTGGGTGACATTGTTAAAGGATCTTGAAATAATCTTACCACTCCATATTCATTACATGTGAAGTCATCTTCTATGTAAGAAGCTTCATGTGCATTACATGGTGGAAGAAGTTTAGTGATCTCATCGAATAGAGGGATGGTACAATCATGTGGTAACAAAGAAGGAAGAAGCCACTCTAAAACATAAGGAAGTAACTTAGTAGGGTTGTAAGTATTTTATAAGTCATTTGGTTCATCATCATTGAAATTAGAAAGAGTGACCTGTAAATCTGGATTCATGTTAATAAATTCAAGTTGATGTACATTATTAATTTGTGGAATGGTTAAAATCTATTAATGAGATTTGGGGTTGGGTAGTTGACTACATGGATTAGGATTGACTTTATTTTTATAATGTTCACCATTATGGATAAATTTAATACATTGACTACCTGAGGAGGCAATAGCCCTCATGCGATGTGTTCATAGATGACTTAGGAGTATATTATAGGATATTGGTAAGTTGAGGACCATGAATTTGGTGTGTATGGTCTTGGGTCCAATAGTGAGGGTGATCCAAATATAACCAAGTGTTTTTTGATTTGTCTTATCAAATCTTTGCCATGTGAGATGAGTTTTATTAAGGTGATCTTTGGTATACCCAAGTTTTTGAATTAACCAAAAGGAGGTGAAATGAATTTTTGACCCTTCATCAACTAAAAATTTTTTGAATAAGGGTGGTATTAATTGTGATTTTAATGAAAGAGGTGGATCATCACCTCAAAAAAGAATTAAATCATTAATCATATCTTATTCAATGAATTCTATGAAATGTTTGGAAGAAGTACAAATAGTTTTAATAATATGTACTTATGTTGGTATAAGGTCTTGAAGTGGTTGTTACACTTCAAGAGAAAGTGGTTCTTCAATGTCTTATAATTATTGAATTAAGAATATTTTGTAATATGGAGAAGTATGAACTAACTCCATGAGGGGTATTTTACAAGGCATGGAGTTGAGTTATTCTAATAAATTCTAATGAGATTTAGAAGATGAAGAACTAGCATGAGGCTTGGAAGGTAAGATATTTTCAATAGGTAGAGAAGTTGTTTGAGGTTATGGTTATGGAAGTGTTTCCTCATTTATGTTAGAAGGTATTGTAGTGGTAGTTATGTCTTTGAGAACTTGTTTGACAAGTGATGATTTTTCTAGCTTAGCGATGGGATATTTGTGGGTGGGTTTGCATCAATAATTGACTTTATCTGCATTCACATATTGATAATTGTTATAATATTGGTCTTATTTAGTGTCAATTATGCATATATCCTTGTTTAAATGATGTGGGTTAAAATTATAAAAAGTTTTTGGATGTTTATGGGAGGAAGGTTTGGTAACTTATTTCTTTTGAGAGGTTTTAGCATAATCATGATGATGTAATTTGATCATAGCATCATGATTGCATGTACTCCTACTAAAACAAACATCAAATTTAGTATGCACATGACATGTTTCATGAGAATGACTGACATCAACATGAAACCAACAAAATTTGTTAAGATCATACCATATATGTGGATTATTGGTGTAAGTGAAAGTTTTAGAAGGTGTTAATAATTACTTCATTTATTAAATAGTTAGGGCTTCATGGGAAGCTTTGGGGTTACCCACTTTGGATACTCCTTGTTTTATTTGAGGAGGATTTCTATTGATTGCATTAGTGGATTTTTTGAAATATCCCTTGATGATTTTAATGTTGGGTTGAAACTATTTCATAATAAAGTCTTGTCTTTTATCTTGACCAATGACATCGTTTAGATTTTGAGGAGAAAATGTTTGAACCTTATATTGAAGGGAAGGTGTTAAGGTGGTTATGAGTAGTTTAAATAAGTTATCATCAATCATGTTATGATCAAATTTATGAGCCAAAGATTTCCATCATTTAATGAAATCATGATCTAATTTAGAAGAGGATTGTTTAGCATGATGAAACGGCTAAGATAATTTTCAGGAAGATCATTGTGTTGAAATTATTTAACTAGGGGATTGACTAAATCCTTGAGTTACAATATAGAATGTTGACGGAGTTGATTATAACATTCTAATACATCTCCTATGAATTTTTTGACTAGAATTTTAGTAGTGGAAAAGGTATTAGTTTGAATCCACTCTTTATAAATATTACCAAATGCCTTAAGGAAGGATGTAGGGTCTTTATTCCCATCATATTTAATAGTTGAAGAGATATCCCCAATATTAATAGAAATGATGAAGGGGCCTAAAGGTTCATTTTGAATATTTTGGAGCATATTGTTTCATATAGGGGGTTGGGGAATGATATTTCCTATGTTATCTCTAAGAGGTGGAGGGATAAAATTTTGGTTAATTGTGGGTAGGAAAATAGGAGGTTCATTAGACATGTTTAATAAATGATGTTGTATTTGCATCATTTGAGAAGTATTATATGTTTTCATAATATTCATTTGTTGCACTATTTGTGTAAGAATTTGAGTGGTGTCAAATGGTGGATTGGGGTTATTAGTGTTTAAAGGTGGATTATTAGAATTGGTAGGAGGAACACTTTTTGAATTGGTATTAGGGAATAGGTTATTGGGTGGTAGTTTGTTGGTGTTTAAAATATTTCATATATGTTTATTGGTTATGCTTGTGTCAATTTCCCCTAAAGTGTAATAAGGTGATTTAGAGAGAGATTTGTCTTGATAAGTGTGGAATGGATCAATCCATTAGTGCCATCAGTTAGGTTAATTTGGACCATATTGTAGTCCAAATATGAGAGGTGAGAGAAGTGCACCAAGAGTGATAATCTTCTTGGGTAATAAGGGTAGGAAGGAAAAAACATCCCATATATCATCTAAATGGATTAAGGTTGTCCAAAAATATTTTGATAGGGGATTTCAATGTGCTTGGAATAAAAATCTAAGATTAGAAAGTAAAGGTGAAAAGTATGAGTAAATTTGTCCAAATATTAGGAAAGAGGTATAGATTCAACCAAGTCAATAGAGTTTGGAAGGAAGATCAATAGAAAAAATTATGAAAGGACATAGTTCAATCAGTCGACTCTATGAGAGATTAGATAGAGTAGAAGGATTATGTTTTATGGAAGAGAAAAATTGAATGATGTATAGTCAAGTGGATCAATTATTTTTTGAGGATGAATATAGGTTTTAACAATTATGACTTTCGATGATCTAGTGTTATTTTGTAGAATACTTGAAATAAGCATAGGTAATTGGGTTGAACTAGTCAATCTAGTTGTGTCACACAACACAAACCTTATACCAATGTCAATCAATAAAAAATTTAAAATACATCATACAATTATTAGAGAGAAAGAAACAAAATTGAAGTGCTAATTTATGTGGTCATTCCTTAATGTTTTTGAAATATAAATTTTAGATATAAATGTGATAGAGAGTTGGCTATAAAAAGGAACTAGAAAGGCAATCTAAAGATGATTTCATGTAGTTAATTCTTAAAAGGATCTGTATTGGTGATGGTATTAGATTAGTATTAGGGCCTACCCACACACTTCACAATCCTACAATAATAAGGGTGTTAGGTGTTTTACTAATATATACCATCAACCACATATTTATACTTATCTAGCAAATTGTGTCAGCTTGCCCCTTTATGATGAAATCCAAGTAGCTAGACCTTGGGTAGAATTTGTTTAATTTTTTTGATATTATGTGGTTTGTAAGTGTGTGAATAAGAGAAAAATAATGTGACTAAATTGATAAATTAAAACTTCCTATTTGGTCTGTGTGATACTCTAATAAAGTAAGCATAAAAATGAAAGATGAATTAATTAATATCAATATGAATTAATTCTTTTATTTGAAGAATACAAGGTCATTTTATATGACCAAGTATGCAAATAATACAAAACAGAATCAATTGGGTTGATTTTGTCTATTGAAAAAAGAGCCATAAAAATGCACTTGAATAAGTTGGCTGAGTCTCTTGGGAAAGAAAGAAAGCTACAAAATTATGTTGATCTAGTCGACCTAGTTCATTATAAGGTTACCATTTTATTGACTAAAAACCATGAAAAATAAGACTGCAATGAAGAAAATAAATGACTAAGATGGTGAGAATGAACCTAAAGATTTTGAAGATGTTGAATTTACTATTTTTATACTTTGTTATCTAGATGAATATTTCTAACCTACTAATAGAGTGGATTGGGTTGATTAAGATTCAAAACTTATATCAAAGCAGTGAACTGAGTCGAACAGATTGCTCTAGTTACCTATGGCTAGATATGACCATAAAGAAAGATAGAGTCGATCTAATCGACTGTGTTAATCATGTGCACATAAAGTTAGATTGAGTCAATAGATTTAATTCAATGATGTAAAAATGAAATGAATATTAAATGATAATAAATGAATGAATGAAAAAAACCAAGGGTTAGTTCATGTTGGGTTCACCAGAATGTATGACAAGGGAAAGTAAAGTTGATCTACAAATCAATCTTAGCTCAGAGAATATAAATTAAACTATTACTTCCATTTGTTGGTACATTTATAAAATTGATGTCATGACCAACATGGATCTTCTAGACCTAATTAAGGGTTCTCTTAACACACAATATCACTAGAGAGGGTTCCAAAGCCTCTAGTTGATCAATACCACACAATAACCCTAGCTAGGTCTTATGTTTTCTTATCAAATTAAATGACAAGGTAAAGTAAATCTAATCTAGTGCTCACCAAAGCATGTGGCACAAATGGAGATAATGAACATAAAATTAAGCATGCAAAGAAGAAACTAATTAAGTCAACATAGATATAATCCTAATGCATGGAGAGATAAATACATTCAAAATCTATTACTTATGCTACTTATATCTACCAAAATAATTTAGTAAGAGTTATAAATACTTACCTTGAAGAAAAACATATCAAGGTTTAATATCTCCCTTGGAGAATGGTGCTTTGCAATAAGTTTGTATGGTTTGTAAAGATTACAAAGATAAGCGAACTCTAGGCTATATGACTTCTCTTATACATCCAAGACTTTTCCAGAAGACAATATTCTTCACTCCAAATTTAAACCTTAAGCGATGAATCCTCAACTAGAATGGTGGAAGAGCATATTATGAATAAGCATAAATGAATGATTATCTTTATCTCTCTATAATAAAAATGGTAAAAGGATTTGTTTTATATTCAGATCTAACCCTAAACCCCTTCCAAAGTTTTAGTCAATAAAATTGGCCTAGTTGACCTAGTTCTTACATAAATAAATTAGCTAGGTCCCTAACTAGGTCAGTTGGGATAACATAGTCCTCCTATATTGTGCTCATTTTTAAGAATAGGGTTAGCCCATGAGACTTTCTTCAATAAATGACAAAAAGAGATTTTGGCTTAGGTAAGGGATATTTGATGCAATGAATTTATTGGAGGAGTATGTAAAAGAGGTGTAAAATTTTAGGGAAATGTATAGAAGAGGTTTATGTTAATTTCAAGTGGTGGTATAGGGGAAAATAATCTTATGAAGAACCAATTGTCTGCCCACCTCTTTCTCGATGCACCCTTTAAGGTGTGCACTCAAAGGGATTAAGTCTCGATGGGTTCTTGTAAGATATAAAACATCAGTAATTGATATATTTAAAAAATATTATGTGTATACATCACCTAGCCCATGTAACCCATTTATTTTATACATATTAGCAACACAATGAATAAGGGGTTGAATGAGTATTCTATTGCTTAAACATAATTTTTATGTCCTACAAGATCAATTAATCTCCTATGGAAAAATCATGCCTCACAGTTGTTTTTTTATCCACAAAAACTCATTACTACACACTCAATAATCAAACAAAGATCATTACTAAAATTGATCCACTCAAATATCTCTTATCCAAAATAGATATAATAGGAAAAATGGCTAAGTGGGTCATGTTTCTCATCAATTTTTATCTTGATTATGTCAACCAAAAATCAATCAAGGGATAGATATTTGTAGATAATTTTGTACAAGCTCCTCTAATAGATGATACACCTCTCACTACAAAATATCCAGATGAATTAGTTATGTCTATAGATGAATCTCTAGTATGGTAGCTATATTTTTATGGTTCTTTCACTAATCATGGATTGGGGGTAGGTATTATACTAGTCACTCTTGATGGAGATATAATTCTAAAATCATTTTGGATAGATTTCCCTCGCACAAATAACATTGCATAGTATGAGACTCTTATATCTAGTCTTAAGCTAGCACTATGATGGGGTATCCAACATCTTCTAGTCTTTGGTGATTCTAAACTTATCATAAAAAAATTCCTAGATTAATTCCAAGCCAAATATGAAAATCTAATTCCTTACAAATGGATGGTGGGTAGTCTCAAGTTATGTTTCAAATTTATATAGTTTGAATATGTGCTTCAGGATTACAATAGATCCATGGATCTAATGGCTACAATTGATTCCATTCTTGACCCAAAAACCAAACATAATCATATTTTTTGCTGAGAACTTAATGATACCTGTATATGATATGCCAAAATCATATATGGTTTGTGAGGTTGTTGGTCACACATCCCCATGGTACCATGATATTTATGTATGCCTCCATGATAACCTCATTCCACCCAACTTAACCCATAATAAAAATAAATCCTTCATCCAAATAACTTCATGTTTTACCATCCTTAGAACACCCTATATCAAAAAAGATATTATGGAACTCTGTTAAGGTGTTTGAATTCTGAAAGAGACAAACTTAACAATTACAAAGGTTCATGATGGAATTTGTGGTGCTCACACAAGCAGCATAGTCCTTGCCAAACATCTTTTATGTGTTGGATAATATTGGCCTATGATGGAAACCAATTCTTTTAAATATGTTAAACATTGTATGCCTTGCCAAAATCACCATGACCTTATCCATTACCCATCATAAGCATTATAACCCATAACTACACCTTGGCCATTTTCCACATGGGGGTTAGACCTTATTGTAAAAATCAAATCTAATTCTTTGGATGGCCACAATAATATCATTTTAGCTACTAAATACTTTACTAAATGGGTTGAATCCATGCCCTTAACTTATGTCATCAACAAGAAAATTTCTAAGTTCATCTTAAACCACATTATCTATCATTTTGGAATCCCCTCTATTATTATCTATGATATTGGAAGATCCTTAAAAAATAAGGATGTCAAGACCCTTTTCTATACCTATCACATTAAACATAAGTGGTCCACTACCTACTACCCACAAGTTAATGGACAAGCTAGGGTAAAAAATAAAAATATCCTACAAATCCTCAAAAGAGTTTTTGATGAAGTTGGTCATGATTAACACATACAACCTCATCCTACTTTGTGGGCATACCACACAAGCATTCAAACACCCATGAGGTGACCCCATATTCCTATTTTTACAACACCAATTCAATCTTACCCATTGAATTCAAGCTCACATCCTTAAACATATCCTTGCAAAACCTAATTGATGATGAATCCTATCGCATTTACCGCTTAAGAAAGCTTGACCTAATTATTGAGAAATTCCTTAATGATATAAAACATTTACAAGTATATCAAAATATCTTTCTTCATAGCTAAAATAAGAAGATAAAAGCCAGAGAATTTGAAATCATAGATCTTGTTCTTAAGGAAAATCAATGAAACACCAACGTTGATCGAGAGAAGAAAGAGAAGTTTGAACCTAATTGGTTGGGTCCATACATAGTCATTGTGAAATATGGATCTAGAGATTAAAAATTGTCCATGAAATATGGAAAGGATATTGATGAACCCATGAACATCATACACCTCAAGTGTTTATATGCCTAAGTAACTCAAGTGTCATTGTAAATAAGTCATATGTCAAAAAAATTAATAATAATAATAATATAATAAGAAAAAAATATGTCCACAAATGAAACCCATGCTTATGATGCTTTGGAAAAATACCATGGTGAAAACTAGTTTTTGGCACCATGTGTAAATCCATTATCTATGCACACCTTAGTTACTTAGGGGAATCCCACCAAAATATCCCCTTTTATATTTATTCATTAGTTATTTACATCTCCTTATTCACTTGTAAAAATCCCATCTTTTATTTTGACCTTGATATGTCTATTTGAGGTTTGACCTTTGTATTTGTGTAAATATAACATTGCTCATGTTTCAGTGGCATCTTGTCTATCATCTAAAAAATACTTATCCACTAATTCAAAAAACACTTTATCCATTGATCCATATCAAAACATAATTTACATCCAATCACTTATTAACCATTCATCATTCAAACACTCATTTCTTGAGTAGGAAATACATCATCTACTCATATTTTTTTTACACTACATCATCTCTTTTCATCCATTCCCATTATGTAATAAGTACATCTGTCATGATGATCCCAATGAATTATGTCCATAGAGGAATATGTAGGTAGTGCTTAGAGACATATGGTCTCTAAGGTCATCTTAGCCACCACCACCTTCATCATCATATCATATCAATCATGCACCATGTCAACATGAATTTTATTTTACTTTCATATGTAACCATTACTAAATAATCATTCATTTTTGGTCATCCCTTACAATTAATTCCTCATCAGATGTTCAACATGGTCAATAATCTCACTTACCAAAGGTTCAACTCTATCCTAAGTCATTTTATTACTTAATCATTTACCTCGTGTGTTTTCATTTTCATTTTCATTTTTGTACATTTCATCATTTACTTATCTTTGATGTTTATTTTATTTTATTTTTGAACATAATGTGTGTTTAGTTAGTTCCTTGTTTGTCTTATTTACATGGTTTTTATTGTTACAAACATTTTCTTTTATTATTGTTTTTTGTGTTTATATCCTTGTGTACATTATAAATGGTGTGATTATGGTTTCCCATATCATGATGCACTAAATCTTGCACAAATAAATCTATCAATCCTTACATGTATCACACAATATTCATCATGATTATTTCTATACCATTGGTGAATTTTATTTTATGCTACATCAAATAAAGGTTACTCAAATCTTAACCAATTATTAATGTTGGAATTATTGTTGGAACTCCAAACAAAGTACATACACAAAATCAACTATCTAAATCATCCATAAACACAATGTTCCATTCCATTTTATACCATAATAAATGTTTAAAGGATTAACATGTGCTACAACATATCAAAAGAAATAAAAATAATTTCATTTACACATCACATCTATCCATGTAAATCATATAACATACATATAAACTTAAAACATCCATAAGCCATAAATATCCATAACCCAAAACAAAGGCCAAAAATCTCTCTCTCTCTCTCTCTCTCTCTCTCTCTCTCTCTCTCTCTCTCTCTCTCTCTCTCTCTCTCTCTCTCTCTCTCTCTCTCTCTCTCTCTCTCTCTCTCTCTCTCTCTCTCTCTCTCTCTCTCTCTCCTTCCCTCTCTCTCTCTCTCTCTCTCTCTCTCTTAAAACATCCATAAGCCATAACATATCCACAACCCAAAACAAATGCCAAAAATAATCATATATATATATATATATATATATATATATATATATATATATATATATATATATATATTCCTAGGAGAGATGTAGAACTATGACATGATATATCATGTCATAACTTTACATCTATATCATGTCATAGATCTACATCTATCCTAGCTCTTCGTTTATATTATGTCATAGATCTACATCTCTCTATGGCATGATATATATATATATATATATATATATATATATCATGGCATAGATCTACATCTTCCTAGCTCTTCGTCTATATCATGTCATAGAGAGATGTACATATATGACATGATATATATATATATATAAAGGGTCAAAGTATTGATATATTTATGTACTTTGACCCTTTATATATATATATATATATATATATATATAAAGGGTCAAAGTACATAAATACTTCATGATACATCTCAAATTATGTATACATCATCATTTCATATCTCTACATCTCTCACTAAGCCTCAAAGGGGGCATATGTAGACATGCTAAGACCATGGTACTTTGGAATACTCTTTGAAGTACCCATAACACACTAAGTTGTATGTCCCATAGATCTCTCTAAATCCATAGTTTGGCTTCTCCTCACAAATGTTGTCCACCTAGAAGAGTACTCTCTAAATGATGGTGCTTGTTGCCCCAATGGCATCACATGCTCGTAAAGACTCTTATTGTATGTAACATAATCCATATATCTCATCACACCATCTAATGCCTAAAGTTGACTAGGTACTATGAGTAGCTTCTTCACCTTTGTAAGTTCTACATGTAATTCATATCTCTCTCTCATATACCTCTATGTCAACCTTGTATCATTTGGGGTCTAAGTAGTTGCATTCTATGTATGTAACCTTCCATCTCTACCATATCCCTTGATTGTCATCCTATCTACCTATGCTTGCAGTCTATCAACCTCATCCTATAGTCACGTGATCTTATCTTCAATTATCTCACCTTGACTATCTTCACCACCTCTATCTCTTTATAGACTTGCTATCTCAATAGTTCAAGCTCTAATCTCCTCATGAAACCTAGTAATCAATGTCTCATCCTCTACTTACCTCACTAACCCTAATGGTCTTGATCTATATCTTCCCTTCATATGTGCTTCTGGTGTAGGCCTCATTATTGTGTCCCCATTATCTCCATCTTGCTATCCATTTCTATCAATCATAACTAATTGGATATTTCCTCCTCTTCCATCTCCTTTGGCCTCTTCCATATATGTATCATGCATTTGATCCCCTTTGGCCTCTCCTATATTTGTGTCCTACATTTTCTCTCCATATTTGTCTTCTATGTGGCCTCCACCACCCTATGTGGATCAACTCTCATAATCCTCAACCATAAGCCTCTACTCCATGGAATGACCTAAATGTATCCTATAATCCTTACCTCCATGTCTTAGGTGGTACATGTGGATCTTTCAGCCTTAGTGGTCTCTTTTGATCTCACCATGCAACATAATCATCTATTATACCTACATCTACCACATTCCTCCCTGATTAGAAAGTCATTATTGATATCAATGCCCAAATTTATGATGCCACCCTAGGGTCAATCCTTGCACCCCAATGTGCTCCCCTTCCATACTACGTAAGTAAATACATGAGGACCTAGTTGGATACCCTCCTTGATGACAAACTACCTCATCGCTTTATCTAGTTTATATTGCTCAATGATGTACTCATGATAACCAATCAGGTAGCACTATCTCATAACATAATCTAGGTGTCTTACATCATGTCCCCAATGTGGATTGACCTCTCTATATGGCCTCCATGTAACCTACTCTAATCTTAACTAGAATATCACCCTTCTATAGAAATCAACATCTCATAAATGTGTCATTTTTACCCTATAATCACATGCCACCCAAATATAAATGGATCCTCTACCATCCTCGTCCTCAACTAACCTATAAGGTTTTGAATCACTAAGTTTTCCCATGCCTACACTTGTACAAATGTAGACAAACTTATAGAAACCCCACCTATATACACCACATGGTGTAAATCCCTATATAAATATGTCAGTATACATGGACCCCATGTAAACTATGTTTCACTCTCCAACATATCTCCAATGACATTTAAAAGACTAAGGTATCACAATGCCACTAAAACCAACCATTAATAAAACTATCAATGCATCTATATCCAAACTTGTGCAATAATTAATGTCTATCCCTCCCCTCACCATAGGTGTCACATCCTCACCCAAAAAATTGTGTGGTGGCAATACCTATGCACTCTCACTCTAGTAAAATTATGTGCCTCATATGAGAATCCTCAAAATCCTCCATATATATTCTAGTTTAATTGCCATCTCGCCCATTAATAGGTGAAATGTGTTGGTCTCACTGTGCTAGCGCTCTACCAATGTAATTAGGTAAGCCTTATTTGCTCATATCTCTAGCATCTCTATTATGTATTCTATCCCTATAGCCTATAATAACCTATCCTAGTAATTAATACATCTCTCCATCATCCTCAGGTATATTGAGTGCACCTCTCATGTGCATAAAATCAGTAATCTCTCTTAAAAATAACCACACAATCACTATGTTAATCCTATTCAACTAAATACTCATCTTACCATCTCATATCTACTTACCTCTAATCATGCCATAGCACATCATTTTATGTTTTCTTCACTTCAAATGATTTCACCACTGCTTAGGAAGATTTTTCCATAGCTCCTAACAATTTCACTGATGTTTCAAGTAATTTTTCCATTACTAGTGATGGATTTTATGATGTTTTAGATGATTTCACCATTTATAATAATGATTTTACCACTATTTTACCAAAATTCACTAGACCCCTTGACCATTTTGCCACTATTTTTTATGATTTCATCGAACCTAGTTTAACCATTATTTTATATGATTTTGTTATTTCTATCAATGAATTCACTAAAGTTGATGTGGAATTAACCATTTAGGAAACAAATTAATCATTTTCATCATCTTTCCTAAGCATTAAATTATAATCAATATAAAACAAAAAATCTAAAAACATCACTTACTACATCATCACTCCCCTCATGCCTATGGTAAACTTGCACATGTTCACTTCAATGCCTATCTGCTAGAATCGGAGGCATCTTCTCCTCACAATACAAATAAAAATTTAACAATCCAAATCACTATAAAATATAAGCTTTCAAATGAAATTTCACAAATGAATTTTAAACCACCACCAACCCCATGTATATTTTCCCTTGTCATTCCATTTTTTACCCTCTAATTTCAATTTTAAAACCTTTTTCATCCAAATTTTGATATTATCATGTTATTCAAAGTGTTATATATCTTTATCAATTCTTAAAACTATCCATATGGTAAACTTTTATCACACATCATATAATCTATATTTTTTATTTTATAGCCCAAAACTTACCATCGTTGGGATATATCATTCCCACATCCACTTCTTTCAACCTTGATTCCTTGAGCACCATTTAACCATGCATTCTAAAAACAAGAAATATTATTTTTCAAATCTATGTTTCTAGTTTTTTAAAATCACTAGGGAAAATCATTTTACATGAACTCCATACAATGTTTCAAGTATTTGTTATGAGACAAGTATCTCCATTATTGACAATAATTGTTCCCTCCATATATTTATATTCCCTTAAAACATTTTGAGTGTTCATCTACTTTCCCATACAAACACTTGAGGGGCATCATCATGTTCATTTCTAGTTACATGGGGCAATGTTTTTCTCCATAATCATTAATGCTCTACTTGTGTTTATATTCATCAAAATGTTATTGCTTCTCAACATAATTTCAAAGAGGGGCAAATGTAGACACCTAAATTTCACCATGTAGTGTCAAAAAATAAATTTGACACACTAACCCTTCACCATATCCAATTTGATTTCATACTAACATCATTTCCCTCCAAATTTTAAATAAGTGACTAATTCATAATTAACTAATTAAAATCATGTACACCTATTTTCTTCTAAAACTAATTAAAAATATAGAATCCACCTCATCCAAACATCGTCCATGTTTATCTCAACCAAATGTTAACTCATCCAACCATCTTCCTCAATTTACTCAACCATCTTGTGAGTCATCCTTTGGGCCTTGAATTTTAAACAACCTTGACCCATTTATGTTGAGTCACTCAACTACCAACTAACTCTCCCCTTTCCTCTCAACACATGGGAATTAGTCATCCTCCATTGGGATGAGGACTCAAATCCAACCATTGATTATTATTATAATTCAACAAATTTATATTATTTTCAATTGTTCATCTCACCACCTTCAAGCCTATAAATTGACGTGAAATCCTCCTCTTAAATCATCCACATTCAAGTTATTGAAACTTTATCAAATTATCCTTGCAAATCCATTGAGATCAAAACAATTTGTAACCACACATTTCCCAATTCCATTTATTTGGAAAAGAGTTGAGTGCCCACATCAAGAAAGAAAGATAAAATCTACCATTGATCACACAATGGATAAAGTGATAAACATACATTTCATGATTTTATAAGTATTTCATTAGTTAGCTTTATTTTATTATTGTTGATCTATCAAGAGGTTAGTGTAGTTAAGAAGGATTGCATTTCATTTTATCTTCTTAGTTTACATTCTAGATTTCACATTATACAAAATACACATTCATGGAGTTGTAATGAGATTTATCAATGTCATTGATTATTAGCTAAGAATCTCTATAAACTTTCAGATTGTCAATCTATTCCTCTCTAGACAAATAAAACCCCAATTTCAAGGCTTGAATTTTAGAATCATTATTTTTAGTATTGCCTAAGCTAAAATCATATCTCATTCATGGTTTGTTTTTGAAGATAATGATTCTTCCTCTTCTAACAATGCCCATATTTCTTGTAGAGTCCCCATTAAAGAGAAGGATGAAACCTGTACCGATGTGAGGATGGGTATCCTTATTTCCTATTTTGTCTTCTTACTATAATTTGTGCTATGATAAGTCATCTCCTTTAGTAGGGCTTGGATATAATTTCCAATGACCCATGATGGGGTAGTATGGTCCCTAAATATTAGAGAATAATAAGCCTTATAAATCCCCTAAAATAGATAACAACGCAGCAGATGTTTGACACCTTTAGGCCACTAAGTTTTGATTTTCACACCTTAGATAGAATTAGGTATGTCAATCGTTGCTTGAAAGGAGACAGGGGAAGTGACTTGAGGAATTACATTACTTAGTAGATAACTCCAGACATTTTTAGCAAACCCATAATGTTAGAAGAGATGATCCTTGATTTATTTTATTGCTTTATAAATAACACACCAATTGATTTCTATGATTCCCCTTTTCCTCATATTATCCATGGTGAGCTACTTATTCTACATCAAGGTCCAAAAAAATAAATTGATTTTAGTAATTACTTCCTTTTTTCAAATGTGTTTCCATCTAGTCATAAGATGGAAATTACCCCAAAGTATCTTATACCCTTTACTTATAGAGTTAGACCTTGATCCACTTATACTACTCCATAGAGTTTATATTCATAGTTGAGGTCAAGTGGGACCCTTCCTTACAAATAAGAAAAAAAGGACAGCCAATAATTTTGTAAGTCCAAAAGGATGTTAAGATCCCAACTTGATTTGATAATGGGAATGTTCTCAAAACTAACCACTTGATTTAAGAAACAAATGGTTCTTTCCTAAATCCATTCTCTAAGAGGATTTGATAATTAGGGCCTAAATCATCCTAATTTTTTGTCTTCAATAAATTTAAATTTTCTACCATTCTAGGAATCTAATACATTTGGTTAGAGATCAACATCATGGCTCTTTCCAGGCTCCGCCAAACCTAAGATTTCTTCCCAAGGAAATTGATTTTGAGATAGCCATTAGAAAATTGGTAGTTGTATTTGTTTAACAGAAAATATTCCCACCATTTTCATTAATTTGAAATCATTATCCATGTGAATTTAGTAATTAAGGCCTTTTGGTGATCATAAAGACACCTCAGGCTAAACCTTCCCTCATAATTACTCTTCATGATTTTTTCCCAATGTACAAGGTGAAACTTCCTTTTGTTGTCATGATTACCTCTTTCCCACATAAATTTCCTAATAAGCTACTCCATTTTATTCATAGTTCTCTTGGGATCACTGATGATGCTTATTTGGTAATAGGAAGGGCAGATAACACTAAGTTTATGAGCAAAACATGAGTGAGGGGAGTTAGACAAATATTTGATCATGAACTTAGCTTGGCCTTCATTTTTCTTAAAATCTTATCCTAATGTTGAGCTTTGGGGAGATTAAATAAAATTAGAACTCTAAGACAAAATAAATATTGTTCAAGGCTAAACTTGAATTGCAAAATTATGGAGATTTATGTAGCTTCTTTAAGGTGAGAATGAGAGAAATATATGATTATTTTTCTTTTTTTCACTTCAAAATCAATAGTCGTATATTAAAATTTAAGGATTGAAGTAAATCTTTTAGAAATTCAAGGTGAATATTTTCTGAATAGAATGGTGTCATCTACAAATTGAGCATGATTACTTTACTCTCCACCTTGGATTTTAGGGATCCTAAGGAGGTTTAAGGCTACAACTAAGGATCTCAACTGAAATGATGTAAAGGAAGGGTGAGAGAGGACACCCTTGCCTTAGACCTTTGGAGAGTCTAAAAAATTTTGTAAGGCTACCGTTGACCAAGGGTATAATCCAAGGGTAGTTGATGCATTCCTTTCCACAACCCACTAAATTATCAGTGAATCCATGATTGTGAAGTATTTTTTAATATTACATTAATATTTACCCTATCAAAAGCATTCACCATATCCAATTTGGTGGTCATGACCTTTATATTGGCTTGTTTGTTTGAGTGTATGGATTCATGGGCAAGGATAATACCTTCAGAGATGTTCCTACCTAGAATAAACTAGTTTATTCTTCAAACATCAGAAAAGCTATAATGTTTTAAAGCCTTTTAGAGATGATTTTGGTACCAATTTTGTAAGAAGTATTATAAATGGAGATTGATCTATACCATTTAATACTCATTTCTTGAGTTTCTTTTGGAATCAATTCTATAAAAGATGAATTAATCCACCCATAGAGTTTAAGGTGTTGTCTATAATAATCCACCAAAGTTAAAAGGTATTTTTTAATAATTTCTCAAAAAATGTAATAGAAATTTGCATTGAAACCATCAGGACATGGGGATTTATCTCTACTCAGGTTGAAGTTAATTATTTTTAGCTTCTCCATCATTAATTCCTTAAAAAAATACTTATTGTGATCTTGGGAAATGATGTGAGGACATTATCCAAGAGTTTATTCAAACCTTGATCTCATTCCACATTTTCTTCTTCCCTTGGGTGAAGATGCATAAACTAATTGAAGACCTACTCTTTAATATCTTTCAATGACTCAAGATATTATCCATTTATAGATGGGATTTTTTTATGGTGTTGACATTTCTTATTTGTTTAATTTTAATATATAAGTATTTTGTGTTACATCTACTTTTAAAGCAAGAGCATTCAAGATTTCAGGCACCAAGAATTATCTTCCTTGAGTAGGAGGTTGAGTAATTAACTGGAATAATTTTTATAATGTGATAAAAGGTTTTCATTTGGGTCTTTTTCTATTTTATTCTAGACTTCATCAAGTTGAAGCTTGAGATATTAGTGTTTTGAATCTTGATTTGAGATTGAAGCCAATTCAGATGCAAGCCCTCATATGCTAAACTTTTTTAACCCATTGTTGACTAGGAAATGGATGTATATATTCTTGCTAGGCTTGATTAACAATTTTTTCAAACCCTTTATTCCTACAATAAATGGAGGAATATTTGAAGGGAATGGGTCCCCAATTTATCTTTTGATATATAACTAATTTGATGTACTTGTGGTCTGAGGTGAGGTTTGGGAGAATTTCAGAATGGGATAGCAAAAATAATTACAACCCCCAAATATTAAAAACATGTCCAACTTGATTGCTATAAAAGTAGATATTGTCTTCTTATTTGACCAAGAATATTTCCCTCTCCTTGACTTAAGGTATTTTAGATCATGGTTTTTAATTATATTTCCACAACTTCCCTATCACTATCTCAAATTGGAAGGCCCTCTTTCTTCTTAGATTTACTTAAAACCAGATTTAGGTCCCCATTAAGAATGAAGTCTGCATGGGGGTTTTGGATAGCATTAGCCTGAATGGCCCAACAATCTCTTTTGTCTTGATAATGGTTTGGAGAGTACACATTTATTATAGTGAGAAACAAAGTTGAATCATTTTATCTGAGAGTGGTTCTAATCCAATCATCATTCAAAATTTGAT